>OY821518.1:135522106-136087597 GCA_963682025.1 Cordilura impudica
CAACATAATTTCCTCCTCACTTAGAAGATCATCGATAATAGCATTTATTTCTGGCGCATGTATCTCTTTCAAATTTCCTTCGGGGGGATCAGGAGCCACAGTGTCTTTAATGAAAGTCATCATATCAAAATATTGCCATTTTATTTTCTTTGTGTAGGCTCTGGAGCCAGATGTTACTGGTGGATTTTTTTTGCAAAATTTTTCGAAACGTGTCCTTTAAATAAAAAATAACATAATTATAATAAATAATAATGATGTGTAGATGTATTATTTCAGAACGTAAATAAAATGTATTAAATAAATATATAAATTAAATAAAATCTTACCTGTGCAATCACAAATTTCACCAACTTCACTCCATAACTTCGCCGTTATATTTTTATACCCTATACCACTATTTAGTTTGGGTATAATGACTTTGTGCTGCTGTTTGTAACAACCAAAAATATTTGACCTAGACCCATCTTTAATTATACCGATCGAATCAGAATCAGTATCTGATTCGATTTAATGATGTCCGTCCGTCCGTCCGTCCGTCTGTGTGTCCATGTAAAGCTTGTAATCAAACTGCAGGTCGCAAATATGAGTATATTTTGATGAAATTTGGTATTTGATCTTTTGTCGGTCATGGGATGAAAGCTGTTGAAATTGGTGAGAATCGGTCCATGTTCAGACCTAGCCCCCATACAAATGACCCCTATGAAATGAACATATATTGCCATAAGATCCAAATTATCATACAAATCTTAGTCAAATTAGGTTTATATGTATATATTACATCCGTTAATCAGTAGTCCAAAAATGATCCCAATTGGACAACTCTTAGTCATAGGCTCCATATAGAGCTGCTTCCCGATCTTCACTTAAATCTATCAAAAAAGAAAAGTATTGCACTGATTCTTCTCAAATTTTGCTTGTATATATTTTTGCAAAATACCAAATATGGTCAGGATCGGTCCATTTTTGGGCCTAGTCCCCATATACATATAACATCCGATATGAACTTTTTCATATCTGCAGCCGAAAAATTAATAAAAATCCCACCCAAATTTGGTTTATGCTTATTTTCTATATCCAGTTAATTGGGCCTGAGAGATAGGGTCTCTAAACGCATGGTATAGGGTATCGTATGGTCTAGACCGACTATAATTTTCTTACTTGTTTTTTTTTTAAATTTGGTAATCTGTCTTGCCATAACAGATGAAATTATAAGCTCCACATTAAATTTTGCCATGTTTACTCTTTGACGCTCAGAAAACAACTAAAAATTAGAACAAGTTGTATTCTTGAGCGGCGCCGCTTAGACGCTCAGAAATGCCGCTCACATGCCGCTAATTGCGTGGCCACTTCAGTGTTATTTCATATGTTTTAATTTTTTTCGCTCACCGCTCAGCCGCTCGCCGCTTTGCCGCTCATTGCGTGGCCTCGGCCTTAGGCGGTTAATGCTTGTGACCACAGATATATTGTAGTTCTCTACATTGGCAGTTCTATCACTGGCATATGCATTTCTTTTCCTGTATATATCTGTAAAATTACATATCTTCAGATTCGTTCGGGTACCTTGTTTTGATGACATAGAAATATTAAAACATATTGTTTAAATTATCTATTATTTGGTGTATGTATACTTACGATTATACACCTTGCATAGCAGTAGTTCCTAATAATTTATGTAGCTCTAACATAATAATTTTGCTGCAGATAAAGTCTTTAATATTTCAACGCAAATTCTCTGGGAAATAAAGTAGTAATTCTTCTATTTGTATGAACATAAATTATGGTTAATATAAATGCATATGCACGTATTTTACAAATGGTGACACTTTAACTTTTGGAAAAGTTTGTCAGTCAACAACACATTATGGAGGTTATAGGAGGAACATTCAACATATTTTAAATAAAAACAGTTTTGCTTTCTTTTTTTTTATAAAAAATGTTAATACTCACGTATTTTTCAATTTATTTAGTTTATTTTCCAATAAAATAAACAACCATAAATTATTTTCTATTAATGGAAATCAGTGCACTTCCTCGTACACAATCGTAGCGAAAATGATATAATCAGTTTTTTCCGGGAATTTTTTTTTAAGTATACATAAATATGTACAATCTATTAAGGTCTTAAATGATTTTTGGAGCGATAGCAATATCGCTACTACATATTACGGTTATTCGACACTACTATCTCCGCTTTTTTGCACAGAAACCATTCCCGTTTTTCATCCCTTGGATCCAACTTTAAAAACTTAATTAACCTAGCATTTGTTGCTGTTATTGTTCACATTTTTTTAAACCAATTTATCTTAATGACACAAATATGTTTGTGTGTGTTATGTGTGTTCTTATATGTACGTTGATGTCTTTTGCGGTTATTATTGTGTTGGTTACGATTATAAAGTGTTAAATATACACACAAACCCATACATCCTACACAAGTACGTACATACATAAAATTTTAATACATGACATTAACAAAAAAAAGAATATAATGATACTCCTATCAAAAAAAAAAAAAAAAAAAAAACATAGAAACTTCATTAACTTTTCTATATACAGTGTTATACGATAAAATAGAGCCACCATAATGAACGTTCTCAAAGCAGAATATTAAAAAAGAAACTGAAATTATTGTGAACATTAAAAAACGGCGTATTAAGTAAAATAATGATATGGTATTTGAAATACGTCAAATTGACCTGATGTGCCTCAGAATGAGAATTTCAACGTGCCACCGTACAGAGAGATGGACCTTTTTTGAACAACTTTGCCAGCAGGCTGCAATTCTAAACCGCTCTTAAACATTTTTTTATGGTGCTTGTAGCTTAATAAATTCTGCAGTGACCTATTTAGCTCGAATTTTGAAAAAGTGTTGCTAATGAGTCAAATTATTAGTGTAAAAGTCATGAAAATGCATTTTTGATTTATTGTCTGTGAAACGCACAAAAGTGAACATACAGTGAAGGTATAAAGAATTCGTCGATTTATACTATTTATAGCTAGCAGGCTTTTGTATTAAACAACAAAAATTTCCCCAATACGGTCTCAAAAATCTATTTTTTTTATTAATTTTCTTAAATATATTTACGCTGATCCCTGATTCACTGACTGACTGACTGATTCTGTAACGCTGAAATAATACACACACATAGCACTCCATACAAAGCTATGCGAAATACACAAACAAAATTTAATCTTTCTCATTTGATACAAACCCACACACAATTTTCTCTCTTCTTTGTTACCGACCAGTGCTGCTAATAAAAGCTTCTGAAAATCGACAATTTTTGAAACTAAATCGCCAAAGTCATCATTTTTAAAACCAGAAATTGCCAAGAAAATTTTACCGCTTATAAAACTCGAAAAAATATTACAAAAGGAAACAATAAAATTTATTTATATCATTCATATTACGAATATTATTACAGCATTGGTTATTTCTATATATAAAAATGTATTAGTGATGAAATTTCAACGAAAAAAATTTAACACAGCAATCAACTAAATAATTTTATTGCCATGTATCTATAGCTGAAACTTGTAATATAGGTTTAAAGTATGGCCGTAATTAAAACTTAAATCTTAAACGGAGATGCTATTCAAGGTGTTTCCGTTTTGAAACGACTTGACCCAGAATTAAATCTATACATATTTTGTAATTTACATTTACACTGAACTAAAACTATCAATTTTCGATTTACAACCCATTAATTGTTAACCCTTGAAATCCTAATTTTTATACTACTGAAAATTTGAAATCTTCAATCATCATTTTAACAAATTTAACAAATCATTTTAACAAATTCAAAAATCGTCGAAATTACAATAAGTTGTCAAAATTGGCAACACTGCTAACGAAAATATCACTACATATGCAGATTCCGTGTTACATATGGAATAAGTTGAGCCCAAAAAATGCATCAAAAACAAGTAAGAAAATTATAGTCGGTCTAGACCGACTATACGATACCCTATACCATGCGTTTAGAAACCCTATCTCTTAGGCCCAACTAACTGGACATTGAAAATAAGCAAAAACCAAATTTGAGTGTGATTTTTATTAATTTTTTCGGCTGCAGATATGAAAAAGTTCATATCGGATGCTATATGTATAAAGGGACTAGGTCCAAAAATGGACCGATCCTGATCATGTTTGGTAAAGTCTCTTGTAGTTTGGAAATATATATACAAACAAAATTTGAGAAGAATCAGTGCAATATTTTTGCTTTTTAATAGATTTAAGTGAAGATCGGGAAGCAGCTCTATATGGGGTCAAAGGGATCATTTTTGGACTAATCATTAGTGCATGTAATGAACGCATACAAACCCAATTTGAGTAAGATCTATATGACAATTTGGATCTTATGGCAATTTATGTCGATTTCATATGGGTAATTTGTATGGGGGCTAGGTCTGAACATGGACCGATTCTCACCAATTTCAATAGCGTTCATCCCATGGCCGATAAAGGCTTATATACCAAATTTCATCAAAATATATTCATATTTGCGACCTACAGTTTGATTACAAGCTTTACATGGACACACAGACGGACGGACGGACGGACGGACATTGTTAAATCAACTCAGAAAGTGATTCTGATTCGATCGGTATAATTAAAGATGGGTCTAGGTCAAATATTTTTGGTTGTTACAAACAGCAGCACAAAGTCATTATACCCAAACCACATAGTGGTATAGGGTATAAAAAAACTAATATCTATTCAAATTCTTCTTTAAATTCCCTTTGTTGGTCAATGAAAAAATTCTGCAAAAAAAGGAATGAATGAAATTTTAAACATTTATATTTTTCTCATTTAACGTCGTCCGATATGCATACATACTTCTTTTATCAAACTAAACTTATCCGTTTGTCTGTTTTGTTTTTCATCTCAAAATTGTTTTGTATTGTTAAGAGTGCTTCCGCTCAGGCCAGCACTTACCAAAGAGTACGCTTTTTTTGATAAATATTTGAGAAAAAAGAGATCTTCAATGTGGATTTTGTTGTTGTCCAACGTATGATTTCGTATATGTAGCTCTGTATTTAAAAGCCCTTGAAAAAATAGTGCAATATTAAGTTTAAAATTTAGTTATTCTAACTTTGCACAAATTCATTACATTGAAGTTTCAGAAGAGAGGTGGGAAAATATATTTTTTTCACTCATAATATTAATTTTTGCAAATTTGCTTTCAAAAAATTTTGACAAACATAAATTACGTAAATAGGTATATTTCAGATTTTAATTTGAATAATTCATTGAAATTATCATGGAAGAATTAAAGGCGATTTGGAATAATAAGTTTTTTTTGAAATAAAGCTAATACGCCCTTATTCTTTATTTTTTTTTTTTTGGATTTATAGATAACTTTGCAAAAAATGTAGTTCTCTTTTCTCAGTTTACATGTATGATGAAATATGAAATATTTATTTCTCTTTTGCGTAGGTGTATACTCCTTAAGAGGTGGTAGGTTTTAAAACCTTTTTTGCATTTCTCTTTCTGAATGCACAACATGTCGAGAGTATTGTTTCAAAATTTTAAGTAAATCAGAGCAAAACTTAAGAAGATACAGCGTTTCCAGCGACCGGCCTTATACAGTATATATTTAGTATATAAATCAGTTTTAAAAAACTTCAAACCGATTTTCTCGCAAATAAATATTCGAAGTCCGTGAACATCATAACTAAAGTTTAGTTGGCCGATTCTTTTGAAATTTTAGACACTATATCTACATATAAATCATCAGGTAACCACGAAGAGTTTTTTAATTCCATTTTCTTCCCCATTTTTTAACAACAAATTTCCGAAATTGTATAGCAAAAATCGTTTTTCACTTCAAAATGCTGCAAAAAAAAAAAAAAAATTTAAAAAACTCTTCGTCACTACCACAGGAAACATGTCACCTTTGATAACGAGCTCGGCGGGACCGATCAAATTAGTTCGTTATAGACTAAGTTCGTTATAAACGTAGTATTTTTTGTTTTGTCCGAAAGGTTTAAAAACTTTTTTTAGTTGAATAAGTTTATTTATTTTGATGCATTTTAAAAAGTTATAAAACATAAATTAAATTATTAAAAAGATACATATTAATAGTATGCCTTAATAAGACTAAAATTACCGAGTTTCTATCAAAATAAAATATTTTTTTTAAAATCCTATAATATTAAAAACTCCTTATGTATAGAAGCAGAAAGTTTAAAGCAAAGGTTGGCTACTGGCAAACTTATGCGAAAATATACATAAAAGGTCCTTTTGCAAAACTTCATTTGAAAATCGAAGTTTTTGTTTTGTATTTTTTACAACTGTTTATCGATTTTTTTTTTAAAGAAATTTTATAAATATTAAAATTAATTTTTTTTAACTATATAAAATATAGGAATATTCTGAAATGGAAAAAAAAAATTTCTTTGTTAAAGTCAAAATGAACGGGCGCCTAGGCGCCACACAATCAACTAGTAATATAATATTAAGGAAGATAAGATAATATTAGATATAATATAATATTATAAGACACTATGGCCTTTAGCTCATACAATTATGTCCTATTTCACTATATGGTTGGGGTATAATGACTTTGTGCTGATGTTTGTATCTACCAAAAATATTTGACCTCGTATACCGCTCGTCTCAGAGTCACTTAAACCTATCAAAAACAAAAATATTGCACAGATTTTTCTCAAATTAGGTTTGTACATGTTTTTTTTTACAAAAAAGAGTTGACTCTGCCAAATATGGTCGGGATCAGACCATTTTTCGACTTAGTCCCCTTATACATATAGCATCTAATATAAACTTTTTTTTAATCTGCAGGAAAAAAACATAAGTTATAGTTAGTCTAAATCGACTGTAATTTTATTATCACTTTATATTTAGGATATTGTTTTTAGATGGATGAGACAATCATCGCATAGGTTCGATGTCGTTAAAACATTTCTGTCTTTGATTAGCAAATTTTGGGCAATGTAAAAGAAGTTGCATAATTCTTGGTATGGTTGCCGTTAAGTAATTGCAAATTTGGGATGAGCATATGATGATAAGGTGCCCGTGAGTAGGCTTTGTATGTCCGAGTATCAGTTATTGAAAGTTAATAAGATCTTTTCTAATGCATCCAATTCTAAAGCCTTTCATTTTTGTGCAAGAAATACAGACAAATTCAGTAAGTCAGATTTTCAATAGGAAAAAGTATTCATCTAATTCACATTATGTAAAATTTTTCGCTAGTGACAATTCGATTTATTGAAGAAATATTATTAACCGACAAGTACTTGTTGTAATCTATTGTTTTGTATAAAATCGCTAGGAAATTAAGCAATTTAGGAGATTTAAATCAAGGGAAACTATCAGAGAAGAGACGGAAATAGTAAACAAGAACATTTTATGAAGAAATTGAATAGACAATAATTTATTGTAGCAAGATCAAAATGTCGCCGAAAAGAGCTTCGGAGGTTTTCTCAGAGTATAGTAAGCAGGTTTTAGATTATATAGTGAGAAATGTCCACCATGAGGCTCAGTATAATTCCCGAACTATTAGGATAAAACACCTTATATCGAAGAAAAATACGAAAAGTATGCCGAAACATTTTTAAGCCATAGTCCACAGCATTATAAACGAGTCACCTTTCTAACTTATTTAAATCTGACGGGAAAGTTAAATTATGTCAAAAGCCAAACACTGAGATGCACGAAAACCCCTAACATGTTCAGTTAATATTGGAGGATGGTCTCAGTAGGCTTGGGGCTGTATTAGTGTGAATGGATTCGGTGAATTACATTTATAGGTAGCATAATGGACCATAAAACGTAAGTAAATTTAGATACTAAAGAAAAACCTTTAGCAAAGTTAAAAAAAAAACAAGTAAGAAAAGTATAGTCGGTCTAGACCGACTATCTGATACCCTATACCATGCGTTTAGAGACCCTATCCCTCAGACCCATCTAACTGGATATAGAAAATAAGCATAAACCAAATTTGAGTGGGATTTTTATAAATTTTTTTGTCTGCAGATATGAAAAAGTTCATATCGGATGCTATATCTATATGGGGACTAGGCCCAAAAATGGACCGATCCTGACCATGTTTGGTAAGGTCTCTTGTATTTTGCAAAAATATATACAAACAAAATTTTAGAAGAATCAGTGCAATATTTTTGTTTTTTGATAGATTTAAGTGAAAATCGGGAAGCAGCTCTATATGGGGCCTATGACTAAGAGTTGTTCCATAGAGATCATTTTTGGACTGCTGATTAATGGATGTAATAAACACATACAAACCCAATTTGAATCAGATTTATATGATAATTTGTATCTTATGGCAATTTAAGTCGATTTCATAGGGGTCATTTGTATGGGGACATGGACCGATTCTCACCAATTTATACTTATGTACTCAATTTCGTCAAAATATATTCATATTTGCGACCTGCAGTTTGATTACAAGCTTCAAATGAACACATATACGGACGGACGGACGGACGGACATCGTTAAATCGAAAGATAGTGATTCTGATTCGATCGGTATAATAAAAGATGGGTCCAGGTCAATTTTTTTTGGTAATTACAAACAGCAGCACAAAGTCATTATACCCAAACCACATAGTGGTATAGGGTATAAAAACAATTATATCTTCAGTCAAGACAATGATCCTAAACATGTATCCCTAAATACAAAGCTCTGGATCTTGTGCAATGTACCAGAATAGATCCCTAGATATTTACATATTTGGGAAATATTAGAAAACGGCACGATTCTAACCAATACTAATTGAAGAATTCCTAAAGAATAATGGGACCTTATATAGGTGGAAATTATTTCAAATTTGGTAAAGCCAGTGCCTTGGGGACAATTGTAGCTAGTAGGAGAGATCCAAACAAAATACATTTTTCACACTAATATACGCTGAAATACATATTTTAAAATACGGACGAATACTTATTTTGTTGAATTTTGTGTATTTTTATTCCTTTTGTAACTTTTTAAACATTATTAATGCTGTAGAAATCTTAAGCTTTTTTAAGATTTATAGTTAAGACCAGATCTTAAGCCGGGTTAAAAGGTGGCAATCTTTAATTAGTCTTGTCAACTGTAAGGTTAAATCAAGAGTGAGTTTATTGTTATCAAAATGGGTTCACAATAGTCTTATTCTAACAGTTAAACAATAAAAGCCCAAGCGAAGAAGTGTGTGAGATAATAATTATCTACTGTGTATAACATAATTGACAGTTCTATAACAAACTAGTATAGCCCAGCACACGAAATTCGAGTGCAAATTCTAGGAAATATTACTTTTTCATTAAATTTTTGTCTTGCAGTGTTTTTTTAATCGATATATCGCACCTGTACCTCTGAAGTGGCAACCACACCTGTGCTGCCGCGCAGCTGTTGCCAACTTATTTTAATTGTCAAAATATACTTTTCAGATCATTCCGATATTCTAACTAAGCTGTATTCCCCGTGCGCGTAGCTTCCGCGCAACGAAATGATGCTATTGAAAAGAATACTAATTTTAAATGCATTTATTGTAGGTCATATATTGAGAGCAGTATGCAAATGTTTACTAAAATAAATATTTAACAAAATTCATTAAATACAAATATCTGAAAATTTAAGAATGAACTTTGGGAGTAAATTCATCTTTTATTTCGCTTAAAAAAATGGGGAATTTGTTCATTTCTTTTGGGTACCTGTTTTTTAAGTTTGGGGAATTTGTACACAGTGTAGTTATTGCCGTGTAAACTAAATTTCAGAGAAATCCATTGAAAAGTACAAATTTGTATAGGGAAGAAATATACCACACAACAAGATATGAATTTTATTGGAAAATTGGGCATGGTCGGTAAAAATCATATGACGACATTCCCTGGAATATGTACTAAATTTCGGAGAAAGCCATTGAAAAATAAATGTTTGTATAGCAATCAAATAAAGAAACAAATAAAAGGAAAAAATAAGTTTTATATACATAGAAGTTGGCGCAAAGTAGGCGTGGCCTGTAAGAAGCATATGGTGACCTTCCCTGTAGTATAGAGATCGTGTGACCAAATTTTAGACATCCGTTGAAAAATATAAATTTCTATAGTGAACAAATATAAAAAAAAACAGAAAATTTAATTTGTATAGAAAGTGGGCGTAGAAGTAGGCGTGGCCAGCAAGAATAATATGGCGACCTCTCTGGAGTACAGAGATCGTGTGTACCAAATTTCAGAGAAATCGGTTGAAAAATAAAAATTTGTAGAGCGAACAAATATACCAAAGAACAAAATGAATTGTATACAAAAAATGGGCGTTAAAGTAGGCGTGGCCGGTACGAAGCACATAGCGACCTTTCCTGGAGTACAGAGATCGTGTGTACCAAATTTCAGAGAATTCCGTTGAGAAATAAAAATTTGTATAGCGAACAAATATACCAAAAAGCAGAAAATGAATTGTATATAAAAAGTGGGCGTAAAAGTAGGTGTGGCTGCAAGAATCCGACGGTGACCTGGCCTGGGGTACAATGATCGTGTGTACCAAATTTCAGAGAAATGCGTTGAAAAATAAAAATTTGTATAGCGAACAAATATACCAAAACACAGAAAATGAATTGTACGCAAAAAGTGGGCTCAGAAGTAGGCGTGGCCGGTGAGAATCATATGGCGACCTCTCCTGGAGTACGGAGATCGTGCATAGCAAAATTCTGAGAAATCTGTTAACAAATAAAAATTTGTAAAGTGAACAAATATGAATAAAACAGAAAACGAATTTTACATAAAAAGTGGGCGTAAAAGTAGGCGTGGCCGGTAGAAAGCTTATGGCGACTTTCCTGGCGTATAGAGATCATGTGTACAAAATTTCAGGAAAAACCGTTGAAAAATAAAAATTTGTATAGCGGTCAAACAAACAAACAAACAAAAAAAATTAATTTTATATATATAGATTAAAAAACCCGTTTTTTGCCTGTACTGAAAATTCGTAAATTTTGAGCTGACTCACTTTAGAGGTACAGGTGCGATATATAAAATATTTATAAATATTTAAATGAGCCTAAAGTTATGTTAATCAATTTTAGCATTTCATAATTCAACACGGAGCATCTGATATACATATACATTAAAACTAATCGCATTAACAGGGTATAACGAATTATTATAAATATTTTAGGTTATTTAATTTAAACTATTTTTAAGGCAGATTGAACCTAAATTTTATCATTCTCAGCTTCTCCTCCATATGAGCTATAACTGTGCCAATTTTCACACTCCTCCGTGCCCGCATATTGCTTAAAAAGGTAACTAAAAATTTACCTTCACGTATTAATATATAGATATTGGCAATTCAACTTAAACATAAATTTCAATTATTTTTAAATTAACTACCGATTATCACTATTTATAGCTTATTATTTGAGACAAGCTCAATAAATGTTTATTTTGGGCTAAAAGAAATCTTTTTTGCGCAAGGTTTTTAGTATCATTTGCATGTGCTCCGGCTAATACTACGTTCTCACTGCAGCTAAATCCGCATTAGCTTTATTTTTTAATCTCCACCGTTCTCACTACAATTTGTAGCTTTAGTTTGACAGTTGCTGCACAGCTGTTCGAACGAATTGTTTATTTACATTTTAATAGTTTTTGTTTTGGAGAAAAATTTTGCGAAAAAAAAAGTTAAAAGTGAAATAAAGGCAAATAAATAATTTTTTAATTAAACAATTCTTTGCTATACTCACTTGCTGCTTTTATTTATGAATTTTTGTTTTGTTTTGTTGTAAATGAAAATACACAGTCGTAAAATGATGCAAATTTTCGGCTGCAGCGTTGTAAATTTGTTCATTTTGCGGCGAATTGCACAATACATCCCTGATTTCTGTTGGATTTATTCTCGATTTAGCTAAAGCGAGGGTTTTATTTTGACAGTATTTATATACCCAAAAATTTACCAGCTTTAATTAAATCCACTATAAAGCGAGTCAAATGCGGATTTAGCTGCAGTGAGAACATAGTATAAATTTGTTTACGAAAATTTTGGGAAGAAAAAAGTAGGCAATACAAATTTTTGTGTGTTTATATTTTATATGTTTAAACGAAAAGAAAAAAATAATTAAACAAATATCATTATGATATTCGCTAAAAAGTTCAGTGTTACGGGCAGACAAATTTTGCACTACGATAATGCACCAGGCCGCGGGCAAAGTTTTAAATCAATTGAAGAGATAAAGGCTGAATCACTGCATGCATTGAAAGCTATTCCGGAATTGCATTTATCAACAGTTTATTGTATCGCAGGGGGATTACTGTGAAGGTCATGAACATGATTTAGAAGAATAAGTAAAGATTTTTCACATTATAATAAAAGTCCCGGTAGGTGAGTAGGTAGCGAGCTCGCCTATCAGGCGGGGGTCGTGGGTTCGATTCCCACCAGAGGCTTTGGTCTGTCGCTGCAAAAAAAAAAAAAAAAAAAAACACACTACTCGCTCTTTCCTCCTTAACCTATTTTCCTGAGATCAACACAATGCACTGCATCTGTAGGGGGCATCCTCTGAGCGTTGATTAATAAATAAAAAAAAAGTCACCTTTTCATTTGGACACTATTTTTGTTATAAGTTTTTGGGAGATGAATAGGAAATATTTTTTCTTTACATTTTATATTCTAACACAGAGATTGTTGTTTTAGTTAAACAATCCAAGAAAAGTTTATTCAAGAAACCAGGACTCAGGATTTTTTAAATCAACGATCATGAATTGTTTACTTAATATTTATCAAAGTGTACTGCGGTATTCCAAAAATAGTTTGATTTAACATGTTCATCTATACTTAATATAATAAAGAGTTAATGTGTGTTTGTTTGTTTGTTTGTTTGTAGGAGGTAATCTCCGCAACAACCCATCTGCTCTGCCTGAAATTTTCGCAGAGTCTTACTGCGGATATGGGAAGTGCTATAGGCTATAATTTTTTAAATATTTTTGGTGGGCGTGGCACTTCCCACACAAAGTAAATTTTTAATATCATATACATATATTGAGTACTATGATAGGAAGAGCTTTGCAAATTTGTGTGAGGTCACCTATTGTTAATTTAGTAGCTACGCCGAAAATGGGCGGGATCGGATAAGTGGGCGTGGTACCTCCCATACAAGTAATAGTTCAATATTATACATCTCGAATAGTGTGATAGAGAGAGCTTTTCAAATTTTTCTGATTTCACCTATTATTAATGTGAGTAGTCGGATGCAAAATGGGCAGTATCGGACCAGTAGGCGTGGCACCTGCCATACAAAGTCAATATAAAAAGCCATATATCTGGAGTACTGTAATAGGGAGAATCTTGGGACTTTGTGTGAGCCGCTAAGTTATTTATTTGATTAGTTAGACAAAAAATGGGCGTGATCGGAGCAGTGGGCGTGGCACCGCCCATACAAAGTAAATATATGATATCATATAACTGGTGTGCTAAAAAAGGAAGCTTTGACACTTTGCACGAGCCTATCAGATCTTAGTATGAGTAGTCGAACACAAATTGGCGGGTTCACACCAATGGGCGTGGCACTCCCCATGCAAAGTAACTATTTAATGTAATATAACTGGAGTACTGTAAAAGAGAGTGCTTTGTGGCTTTGCGTGAGCCCATAGGTTCTTTGTGTGATAAGTTGAACAAGAAAATGGGCGTGATCGGAGCACTGGGCGTAGCACCGCCCATGCAAATTAGATATCTAATATCATATAACTGGTGTACTATAAAAGGGAAAGACTCGACATTTTGCATGAGTACATCAGATATTAATGTGAGTAGTCCAATAGAAATTGGGCGGGATGGGATTAGAGGGCGTGGCACCTCCTATGTAAAAAATATGAAGCAGTACGAAAGCGATGGTCTTTTGACAAGTTCATTAGTTATCAATGTGATTTGTCGTGGAAAATATATCGCCAAAATCAAAAATCGCCAAACCGAAAAATCGCGAAAAATAAAAATCGCCCAAAAAAAATTTTTTGGAACTAAAAAATGGGCAAAATCAAAAATCGCTAAAAAGAAAAATTGCCAAATGATATTCTAAGTTCAAGGCCAATAGTTAAGTGTTGCCAGATCTAATATGTATAATCCGTCTTCTTCTCACGGGCAGCTCCAGGGTAGGAACGCCGAAAAATCTGATAATTGTTGTACCGGATGAAAAAACATTGTATATCAGCATCAGCAAGCATTGAAATAAAAAAAATCTTTATTAATAATCTATACTAACATAATAAAGAGGGATTATTTGTTTGATTGTTTGTTTGTACGAGGTAATCTCCGTAACTACTCATCTGATCTTCCTGAAATTTTCACATAGTCTTACTGTGGATATGGGAGTGCTACAGGCTTTAATTTTAATATAATATATATTAAGTACTATGATAGAGAAAGCTTTGCAAATTTGTCTCAGGTCATCTATTATTAACGTGAGTAGTCAGACAAAAAAATGGGCGGGATTAGACAAATGCGCGTGGTACCCCCACACTTAATACTAAATGTGATATATCTGAATTACTGTATTAGTGAGATCCTTGGGACTTTGCGCGAGCCCTTTCATAACAATTCGGAAGGGGGGGAAGGGGGAGGGTGTAGCGAAGCACACCGGGTTACATCTAGTACATATATAAAGACTTATGTATATGCATCATTTTTGTTTCTTAAATAATTTGGTTCAAATATAGGAGTTGCGGTCAAAGATTTAATTTAGCATCCAGAGCTAAATAAGTATTACTCTGCCTCCTTAGCCCTAGTTCACACTAACATATTTATGGATTTTATTGTACGTTTCCGGCGGAATATTCTTGTTGGAAGGCGACTGCGGTCAGATTTAATCATATTAATTTCATTTGACCACAAAATAAATTGCTACTTTCTTCCTGGCACTGCACTATTCGTGATATCTCTTTTTGTGTTTTTTTTTTGCGGAGAGGAATGATTTTTTTTATCTAGATTATAATGCTTTGTAAGGGCTTGCGGATCCGTTTTAGATGTCGCAATATCCTTGTCTTCAAAAAGCGGTTTTGCCATATATTTTATTTTATTTTTCACCATTTACATTAAACGCCCAAGTTGTTCGTCAATTTTACTGCAGCTCTTCTCCTTTTCATTAAAGCGCCTTTAATATATTCCGTCACTCATAACTGCAATGATTAGCACATCGCCCATTCCTGCACTGCTTTGTCCTCAGCTTAAATTTAACAAATATTAAGTTTGATTTAAAAAAAAACACACCTTTTTGGAGGTTTATCAAGATATAGGCACTAATTCAAAAAAAAAAAAAAAAAAACTTAAGTGTATATTCTATATTCACAAAAGAATGAATAGAATAATGACACCGTAAATTTTTTACAAAGTATGTAGAAACAATTGAAATTTCGAGATATGTTTGGCTCTACTTTATCGCACAGCACTGTAAGTATAAGAGTACATGCTTTACAAACATCAGGTTTTATACGCCAAGGGTCACATAAAATATTGTTGAGGGTGTTGTTTGTACTGAAAATGCTGCTGCTTGATTTTCTTGCTGTTGTTCTTTTGATGGAATATTCATGATGTGAATAGGTGAAGCCTCACACACAGTCTCATTCATTTAATATTTTGACATTTACTCTAATACATCAACGTGCTTTTTTTGATAATTACTATAAAGGAACTCCAATGATAGCATAACACCATAACAAAATTATTTGTTAGACCTGAAAAATTCTATATACACATGAAATTAAAGTCCATTTATAGTAAAAGCACGTTCAGGGTTCGTAATTTGTTCAACTTCTCTACATTTTGAAGAATTTCAAACTTGTGAAAGAATTATGTACAGAGGCAAGCAAGTGTGTTTGAATATTGGTCAGTTTGGTACAAAACTATAATTAAAATTGTTACTTGTAGAGATAATTCAATGAAGATTTCTGGAAGAAAAGGGACAGGCATGCAGAAAAATAGCTATATCCTTAAATTTTGTATCCAGTACTGTGCATTTTGTGCGAAAAAGACGAAATTTGGCACCCAATTTTTTTACCAATGGTATCCCAGGGCTCCTTACAGACGCACATGTCTGTCATATTGTAGGCTTAGTTATGAGTATAAATAAATCTATATATATAAAATTGAATGTGTGTTTGTTTATTTGTTTGTTTGTTTGTTTGTGTGTACCTTATAGGAGACCAAACCTCTGGACCGATCTTCCTGAAATTTTCACAGCGTTTAACTGGGACTCTGGCATGATTAATAGGGTACTTTTTTTTTGACCACGCCCACTTCTACGCCCACTTTTTTAAAATTATGTAATTGCTCCCATATAGTTTTTAACAGATTTACTTCAAATTGTATACACATTATACTCCAGGCGAGGTAGAAATAAACATTTCTTACGCCACGCCCCCTTTCACGCCCCTTTTCACGCCAAATTTTGTTTGAAAGTTTTAAACTTTTTTTTCTCTGTACAAATTTGTTCCTTCCAACGGATTTTTTTATTTGGTAGTATATTGCTCTTAATACTGTTAACGTCGCCATATAACTATGAACCACGCCCATTTCACCGCCCCCTTTTTTTTACATATACCACTAACAATGTTTGCTATACAAAATAATTTTTTTGTAATATGTATTTATCTAAAGTTTTATACACTTTTTATCTACAGGTAAGGTAGCCATACATTTTTTTATTACCAAGTCCCCCTTTTTCGCCCCATTTTACCTTAAATCATAATTATTCTGCTTTCAATCTATCTACATATATATATAAAAATGAATGTGTGTTTGTTTGTGCTTTATAGGAGGCCAAACCAAAGAACCGATCTTCCTGAAATTTTCAGAGCGTGTTACTGTGACTCTGGAAGGAATAATATGCTATATAAGTTTTTGATTGGACAAAGGGGCGGTGCCACGCCCATATAACCCAAAATTTGAAAAAGTCATATCACGGGAATTTTTTTACCTACAGCAGTCATATTTGGTACATATGGTATTAGCATGAATAGAAATACATACAAGAAGAAAAGTGGGCGGGACCACGCCCCTTTTTAGAAAAATAAAAAAATCGTAATATCTTCTAAACTACTGGAAGGATCGTCATGAAATTTTCACAAAAGGATATTTTTGCGAAATAATAAGACCTTAGCTATATAAAGTTGTTAGTGGGCAAAGGGGCGTGGCGTATATATAAAAACGTTGATGCATTTGATTGTAACGAATGATCTCCGGAACCATAAGAGCTGTCGAGGTAGGATTTTCAGCATAGGTTCGGTTCGAGCTCTTCTGTGTTTTTTTTTTAGTTTTAACCCTCTAGCTGGCGTTGGGGTCAAGTTAAAAACAAAAATTTTTACTTTCAGCGCGATTTGACTGCAATTCAGAATGAACGTATGTTTCGTCATAAGAAATTTTTGTATGTATAAATGGACCCGATAGGTGGCGCTGGGTAAAGTTATTTCGAATATTCTTATTTATGGTGTGATTTTAATGAAACTAAGAATGTACATATATGTATGTTAGAAACATTTTTTTATTGGACCCGGTAGATGGCGCTGTCGTTCGAAAAATAATGAGTTGTCAAATTTATATAAATTTTAATAAATAAACTCACAAACGTTTTTATATATAAATATTCTAACGAAAAAGAAGGAAAAAGCCGCTACATTATTGCATGGTGGCCGCACAGCTCATTCAGCACTCAAATCACCGTTAAACGTACAAAAAAATGAGAATGCCGTCTGTAATATCAAAAAACATTCCGGTATGGCAAAAGTTCTGCAAAAATGCTGTATTTTTATTTGGGATGAATGTACCATGGCTCACAAACATTGTGATTTGATTTGATAAAAGATTTGAAAGGCAATGAAAGATTTTTTGGTGAAGCTCTCATTTTATTATCTGGAGATCTTCGTAACACATTTTATATAGGTATATACAGATTCTAACTAAAATAAAAATTCATTGAGGGCAAAACAACGTTTGCCGGGTCCAGCTAGTATACTATAAAACTAAAGCCTCAGTAGCTAAGCAGTAAATAAAAACGTTAATGAGTGGAGCCGTACGTAATATGGGAATGGTTTCAGCACGCACGCAAAGAAAAAATATGGTTGTGGCAAAATTTGTCTTAGTTTATTCGCAAATTTGTCTTAGTTAATTCTGCCAAATTTGGAGTACTAAAAAGGGGGTTTTTATTTTATTTTTCTTACCAAACGCCGCTCATCTTCTTCAGAAAGTATTTTACTTGTTGCTTCTTGATGGTATGTTTGCAATATCTTGCAACTTTTTATAGTGTTTAACGATATTGTGAACAATGGAATGGTTTATGTTTACCAGCATTCTTATCTCTATTATCGTTTGCCCACTTTTATGTTAGCTTTTTATATTGAAGTTTCTCTCCAGTTTGTTATGGTTTATTTCCTTTTGTACATTTTTTAAACTTCTCACTCACAATATTATTTCTGATTAAAGCTTATATTTAAATTTACGATTTCTTTCCATTTCCATCAATTATCCCAGTTTGGTTTGCCCCTATTGTTTTGCTGTACTTTTTTTTTTTAATGCTGATTTATTATTCATCCGCTTAATGGATCTAATGTTTAATTGTACCATTAAATGTCGTAAGTAAACGAAAAAAAAAATATTGGAAAAATTTATTTTGAACACTTTTAAATTCTATTTGATATTGTTTAGATTTTATACTGTACTTTTTTCATAACATTATATTAACCTTTAAACTAATATCCAAAGAAGGACTTACATTGTAGGCAATGAAAATGCGATTCTTTCTGAATGGCTTAATTGTTTTTAATGAAAGTATTTTAGATTTCAAACGGTCTGCGCCTGCATATCCGATTTGGATTTGTCCCACTTCTGAAAATCGAATATTTTATTACTGCGTAGCATCCGTATTATTTAAATATATAAAAAATTCGTGGTGATAATTTGATATTTAGTAATTGTTGGTGAGACCAAATTTTTAATTTTATTTTATTTTAATGTCTAAATTATCTGAGACTGAGTACTTAGTTCTGGAAAACTTAATAGCAGTGGAGCAAAACTAAACTGCATATACTCTCTTTTCTACATTCTTATATTTTATATTGGGAAGAATACCTGCATATCAATACAGAAAAAATTACGCGTAATTGCTCTATTTGACGTGGATGTCTCAAATATTTGACACCTTTAAGTTTTATATCACTTATGGAAACATTGATTTCAAATATTTTTTCTGTATTCTTAATGAGGATTCTATCCATAACATGTTGGCCAGTAGCGGAAAATAAATAACATTAGAAGTAATATAGCAACCAAAAAGTCTGCGTTCATATTACAAATACTTCATTAATAATAAAGAAAATTTAAGATTTCACTCAGTCGTTTCCTTAGCTGAAATCTTTGCACACTCTGTCAGCGTAACACTTCATAAAGCTCAAAAAAGTACTATCATTTTTTATAAGCTGCTAAGTAATTTCCTAATTTATTTATTTCTTTTTTTTAATTTTTATGTCAATTGACAAAATTTGGACATATTAACCCACTCATGCCGAGTGTATACGTACACCCGAGGTTAAAATTCAAATTAAAAATTGCAGGAGCATGCTATTTTAATGTTGAATAATAAATCTTATAATCTGACTTCTATTTTACAAATATAAGTAGTAATTGATTCGATTGCACTCTTAGTGCCGTTGTGTAGGGTTGACAAGTGAAGTGATGGTTTTGGTAAATTGAAAAAATTCGGATATGCCGACACGCAGAAGGTAAGACTATTTATTAAGTGTGTTTAACAATATTAAAAATTTTTTTTGTGTAAAATGATAAAGAACTAATCAAAGGCCGATACTAAGTTGTAAAAAAAATATTCACTGGCTTCATGTAATTTAGGAAGTGGACACTTAAGGCGTTACGTATATGTAACACTGGGCTATACTCAATACTTTTTGTCCCACTTTGCACATATAGCAAATATAAAGCAGTGATGAAATTTTAAGTTAGTTCCATGAAAATTTAATTTTCTATTTCAGATATGGATACTTGACATTAGAGGAAGCCACTAACTTCCTTGAGGAACTGATGTCCGATGACTGTCAACATAATTTTATTGAGCAAGTGGTTATTGAACAGCCCAGTGGTCAAAAAATTCCATCTGATGAAGATTCTGGAAAGGAAGATGGTAGTGGACTCCCCGAATATTTAGGACACTACTAACACAGCTCTGTGAAGTTATTGTTGCACTGAAGAGGTTGATGAAGAAGACAAAATGTTAGAGCAAGCGCTGGAAGATGTAATGAAGAATTCTATTACAAATTTGGATATAGATCATATCGGATCAACAGCTCCAACACCATCAACTTTAAACTCGCCATTCAACTCGCGGGAACAGGAAATTTTAGATTCGCCTGCTGAAAAAAGGATTCATAAAACCCCAGCTAAGGTTCCTCGTGCTAAATATCTTGAAACATCAACATCAAATTCGACATCAATTCCAAAAAAAGGCAAAACGCATGATATGTAAAAGTAGTATACTCTGTTAGAGTATATTCCCTGAGCATGATTATTCTAATTGCACCGACTTGCCCCCTCACGAGCAGTTTGAAAAATTTTTCGTTGATGAATTTTTACAAATGATATGTGATGAAAGTAACAACTATGCGGTATATTGTGAACATGTTAATCCAACGATAACAGTACAGGAGATACGTGTTTTCATTGGAATCTTAATAGTTACTGGTTACTCCTTTGTTCCTTCAAAGAGAGGTTACTGGTCAAATGAAAGTGATCTCCAGAATGCAATGATGCATTAAAAATTCGTTTTTTTTTAAATATTTTCTTCCTGAAAGATGTTTGTCATATGATGAATCGATGGTTGAATAT
This sequence comes from Cordilura impudica, assembly GCA_963682025.1. NCBI lineage: Eukaryota > Metazoa > Arthropoda > Insecta > Diptera > Scathophagidae > Cordilura > Cordilura impudica. The sequence goes on from OY821518.1 coordinate 135,542,929, forward strand.
TATGGGCGACATGGATGCAAACAGTTCATAAGAGGCAAACCACTTCGCTTCGGATATAAAATGTGGAGCCTATATACTCCTTAAGGATACTTAATAATTAAAATGCGTCAAGGATCAAATCCGCGTATGAAAGCTGAATATTATACCAAATATGGAAAAATGTAACACCATTATTTTGCATGGTGGACGAATTCAACGAAAAAATCAAACATCATGAGTTTTCATTCCATTTCCATAACTTATTTACGACTTCTGCTGCCTTAGTGTGTCTAAAACAACGCGGTTACCATGGAACCGGTACAGTTCGCGAAAATTTTATTCCAAAATCGTGTCCTTTGCCATATTGAAATCGCAAAACTGAAAGTTACTGGAATAAAACTCACTCGGTAAGTGGACAATGCGGTGGTAAGTGTAGCTTCTACCATATATGGTAAATTGCCTATCATAAAGGCTGGAAGATTCTCTCGTACTGAAAGAAAAAACATTATGGTTCCTTTACAATTGTGACGGTGATCTTTTTTGCTCTGCACTGTAGCAGAAGAATTTCTGGTACAGGCAGAATAAGAAAGAAGAAAAAATAATAACCTTGATCTTGAAATTATTTTCAAGTTCAAGTATGTACATATAAACGACACCTTATATGGTAATAGGTTGATGGCATTTTTTTTTTATGGCGTATTTTTTCTCTTCATTGTGTTGAAGTAAATCATGAACACATTCATATGCAATCATGCTGGTCAAACCACGTATTTTCTTGTATTGATCTCACTTGCTCTCATAGTCATATATGAGTGTGAGTGTTATAAATACTAGAGAATATTATGAATGCATATGAATGTTCTCACTGAATTGCTGGTGATTTTGTTTGTTTAATAAACAGGTTTTTATCTGCAGAGGAATGAATGAGGAAGATTTGGCTTGATTAACAAGAATTGAAAATTAAACGGAGAGTTGAAATTGAATCGTGAAATGAACAGGTTGAGGAAAAACCTTAAATTAAAATTTAAAATGTAGTGTTAAGGAATAAAAGAAATAAGAAAAGACTAATGAAAGGTCAAATTAAATGTAAGAAATAGTTAAGTGAATTTAAGAAAAAAAAAGTGTAAAAGTTTAGAAATAAAAACAAATAAAAATTAAATAAACTTTAAGAAAAAAAAAAACTAGATTTTATTGACATTGTAAAATTTAAGAAATACAAACAAATAAAAATTAAAATAAAATTTAAGAAAAAAATAACTTTAGATTTTAGTGAAAAATTTCGAAAAGAAAAGAAATAAACGTTACATGTGACAGTGAATATAAAAAAAAATTTGTGTTAATTAATAAAATTTCTGTTCTAAAGAAAACGTTCGAGCAAAATGTAAATTTAAAAATTGAACAAATAACTTTTGTAGTTATCCTTTTATTCTTAAATTAAGTTAAGTTTCGTTAATTAATCGATTAATTTGTTAAAAATCGAAAACAAGAAAGATAGGCAAAAAAAAATAGACGTGTTTCTTGAAAATGGCGCAGCCGACGGCCGATCAAAAATTTTACCATCCACATCCACACGCTCATCCGCATCCACAGTTGCAATTGCCGCCGCAGTTTCTGAATCCATTTGATTTGTTTTTTTTGTGACGAACGTACTGGTGCAATCAACTATAATTACATACCACCATATGGCGATATGAAAATTGTGCAAAAATTAAAAGTGAGCTAATTTTAAAATTGTTCTACTATTAAAAAATTTTTTCTACTATTAAAAATTTTTTATTAAAATTTAAAAATTTTCCTATATATAAATTAAAAATTTTCCTATACATAAATTAAAAATTTTCCTATATATAAATTAAAAATTTTCCTGTATATACATAAATTAAAAATTTTTGCTAAATAAAACTTAAACTTTTTCCTATATATAAATTAAAATTTTATAACATTATATATATGTCAGTAAAATACAGTGAAACATACAAATTTGTCACCACTACCTTAAATTAAAATAAAATATCTTGGAAATGAGAATTTTTTTTTTGAACTTACCTTTAAGTAAAATTACTTTAAAATTCAACTATACATTTTTACTATGAAATTAAAAATTTTATAAATCTACAAATTAAAATCTCGCTAAGATTTAATTTTTATTTAACCAAAATTTCTTTTAGAGGTTAAACAAAAATTTTTCCAAAATGTAAATAAATTTTCTAAAATTTAAATTTTCTTAAATTTAAAAATTATCCTAAAATTGAATTTTTCTAATCCTAAAATTTTTAATTATAAAATTTAAACTAAAATTTTTCTAAGGCTAAAATTAAAGCTAAAATTAAGCTAAAATTAAATAGTGCTAAATTCTAATTGATAAAGTTAACATTTTGTTTAAATTAAAATTGTCCTATACTAAAGTTATCTTCCTAAATATGTATAAAATTTTGCTAGAATTTAAAGTTTTCCTAAACATTAAAATTTCTCCAAAAAAAAATAAAATTTTGCGAAAATTTAAAAATTATCCTAAAATTGAATTTTCTAATCCTAAAATTTTTAATTATAAAATTTAAACAAAAATTTTCCTAATTCTAAACTTAAGCTAAAATTTAAAATGAAGGGTAAATAAAAAAGTTTATAAACCCAGTGTAGAAACCTAATCAAACCAAATCTTTTCATTGATGTGGGTTACCTCCAAGTAAGATGGAGTCGAGGTAACATGGTTGGGAGGGCAAAAGGGGCAGAACACCTAGTCCCCAATCCCAAGGTAAGTATGGCCATCCATCCATTTAGCATCCGTTTAAATTGACAGTTTTTTTTAATCGCACGTGAAAATCTGTAGTGCGGTTTCCCTGGGCCTGAGAAAGACCCCACCCATCCGGCGAGCTAGGCCCCTACGCCAGCACGTGCGACCAGCAAAGGCTCAGGGAAACGGAAGCGGATCTTCCACCAACGCCGCACCATTACACCATATTCAATATCAGAGTATAACCAACATCTGGGAGGAACTGATAGAATGAATCAAAATGTAAATGCATATAGAATGGGTGCCCGCGGATAAAAATTGTGGTTTTATATATTTACATGGCTGATAGACGTTTTCATGCAAAATTCATGGATTTTACACCGCAAAGATGGAGGCAGCATGTCCCAATTAGATTTCCGTAAAGCGATTGCCACTCGTTACTGTAAAACGTATGGCGAAAGATGACCTCCTCAAAGTTATCGCCGATTAACTGCAGATGAATCTGAATACTCAAGTAGAATGATGGTGTAAATCACTTTGTGGTGGAAACAAAACAAAAGAAAAGACGACGATGCTCTGGTCTCAATTGCCAAGCCCGTCCAACTTCGATGCACAAAAAATGCAATGTCAGCTTATGCATCAAATGCTTCGAGAGATATCATTATTTGGGCAATAATTAAGTAAATTTTTAAATATTTATATAAATATCAATGAATTAATTATTTTTTTTTATACGTGCCTTAAAATTAAGCTTTAAGTTCAATAAATTTAATGATTTCTTACGTTATTTTCATAAAACATATTGGTTTTAATTAAAAAGTTTTAGGTTCAAAAAGTACTGAGAATAGCACACTGTTACGTATATGTAACAGCTTCCAAAGAACGATTCAGTTAAGGTATTAAATTTTTTTTATATTATTTTGTTTATATGTCCTATGAGACCTACGTCACAACATTTCTGCATTGTAAATGTTATAGATCGCTGTGGGCGTTAATGGGTTAAGTCCAAATTATTAGAAGATACAACTAATATGTTAAAACGTCTTATAGTCGGTCTAAATTAGCTTCGAAAAAGCGTCTATGATCTAACTTTGATAAGTTCATAATTGGTTATGGAAAATAATTTAGCAAGCCGATCATGACCGTATTAAATAAGGTCACCAAGTTTTCCAAACAATATATATAAACCAAATTTGATAAAATTATGTAATAGTTTTGTTTTTTGATAGAATTAAGTGAATATTGGGAAGCAGCTTTATATGGAGAATATAACTAAAAAAACTATTCATAGAGGTCATTTCCATGGGGACTAGTTCTGAACATCGCCACCAAGAAATATATGCCAGATTTAATCGAAATATATTTTAAATCGAGTGTTATATAAAGGATGTCTATGTTATAACTAAATATTTGATATTATTGTACGCATAATACCCAGACCACAGCATGTTTTAGGGTACAATTAAATATAATTTTGAATTTATGCCAACTCCATAAGCCTTGGTACCCATCTACACTTTTTTTTCAAAAATTTATTTTACTATTCATAACGGTACATTTCAAATACAATTCTATTTGATGGAAAGTTAAAAACTAGTTGTGTTTAATTAATAAAAGTCAAGTGAAGTTAGTTTTTATTTTTTGAATTAAATTAAATTTAATTAAATTTAAAAGAGAAAAAAAAAATTATATTTATTATGAGAGAAATATGTGCAATTATTATTTATTACAAAATCATCATTCTTTTTCCATTCGTTGTATGGGAACAATACACTGAATATACAGTCAGGAAAGTGGGTTATAAGAGGAGCAACTAATGTTTCTGTTGCATGCTTAGCCCAAGGAACATCGGCTATTTCAAGCAGCATTTTTCTTAACAAAGAATTTTCAATTTTATTGCATAAAATTAGTACTAATTTTAATACCGAACATTGATACCGAATATTAATAACAGCCAGTGCAGCCAATAGTTAAGAAGAAAACCTTTAACTCGCTCACTTACATACATAGGTAATTGATTTAGTTAATACATCGTCATGCATTGAATATTTGCAAGCTTTTTCTTTATTTATTTTTATACCCTATACCACTATGTGGTTTGGGTATAATGACTTTGTGCTGCTGTTTGTAACAACCAAAAATATTTGACCTACACCCATCTTTAATTATACCGATCGAATCAGAATCACTATCTGATTCGGTTTAACGATGTCCGTCCATCCGTCCGTCCGTCCGTCTGTGTGTCCATGTAAAGCTTGTAATCAAACTGCAGGTCGCAAATATGAATATGTTTCGATGAAATCTGGTATTTGATCTTTTATCGGCCATGGGATGAACGCTGTTGATATTGGTGAGAATCGGTCCATGTTCAGACCTAGCCCCCATACAAATGACCCCCATGAAATCAACATATATTGCCATAAGATCCAAATTATCATAAAAATCTTAGTCAAATTGGGTTTGTATGTATATATTACATCCATTAATCAGCAGTCCAAAAATGACCCCTATTGGACAACTCTTAGTCATAGGCCCCATATAGAGCTGCATCCCGATCTTCACACTAAATCTATCAAAAAACAAAATATTGCACAGATTTTTCTCAAATTTGGTTTGTATATATTTTTTCAAAGTATAAGTGACTTTACAAAATATGGTCAGGATCGGTCCATTTTTCGACCTAGTCCCCATTTAAATATAGTATCCGATATGAACTTTTTCATATCTGCGGCGAAAAAAATTAATAAAAATGCCACTCAAATTTGGTTTATGCATATTTGCTATATCCAATTAGTTGGACTGAAGAGATAGGGTCTCTTAACCATGGTATAGGGTATCGTATAGTCGGGCTAGACCGACTATAATTTTCTTATTTGTTTATTTATTTGTTAATTCTTTCAGATTATTTATAACGATACAAATGTTATATAAAATCAAAAAAATAAATGTAAGTCACTAGTAAATATATTAACAATGGCAAATTAAGAGTTTAGGTATGACATAGTGTTACGTTTAATGGCATTTGTATTTGCATAATAATCAATAAGTTTATATAAATCATTGAAATTGCTGCACACAGAAAACAAATTGAATGGAATATGGTTACCACCAAAACAGTTTAAATAAAAATTTATATTGTAACTTTTAAATATTTTAATATACCATAGATTTTTTGTTTTGTTAACAACCTTATTAACTCATTTTTAATAAAATAAAAGTATTTATAAAAGCAATTTAAGTTTTGTTTACCAATCAAATAATCATGCAAATTAGTAAACTAATACGATAGAGACAATTATAAGCAGTATGAAATGATTCATTCATAAATGTTGGGAATTGCAAATGGTAGTTATATTAAAACAATACATTTTAAGCAAAAATTGTACAAAAATATATTGTACTAAATTGTTGGTTAATATGATAGAAACGAATTGTCTCTTAATTTTTGGCAAAAAAAAATTGTGCAAAAATTTTGTTTTTTGATAGATTTAAGTGAAAAATCTCCTACTGATTAATGGATCTAATAAACACAAATAAACCAAATTTGGCAAATAAACCAATTAAAGTCGATCTTACAGGGGTCATTTGTATAAGGACTAGGTCTGAATATGCACCGATTTATACCAATATAATGTTAATATAAAATATATTAGTTAACTCAGAAATATTATTCTAGCTCGCCTTTTAGAAAAAAACAAATTTTGTTGTTCGATTGACTCCCATTATTAGAAAGAATCTTTATTTTTTTGAAGTTCTTTCTTATATATTAACTAGTTGATTGTGTGCCGCCTAGGCGCCAGTTTAAAAATTATGAATAAAACAGTTTAAATTTAAATACACGAAAAATTTATAATAAATTATATTTCTTTTAATATAGTAGTAAATTGAAAATTATATTGTTACATATTTACATGTGAAAAAAGATTGTGTCTGTAGAAATTATATACATAAGTATCAAAACAGATAAGAAATCTTTGTCAAAAAAGTTTTTCAATTTAGGATCTCTTGAAAAACTATATTTCGTGTGAAATATCATTGGTCATTTAATAGCCAAAGCCACATAGTTGGCCGTGTGAAAATACCGCAGTCTCAAATTAATGCCAAATCAAATGACTGGCCTTGAGCGTTGTTTATGATAATTGCGTTTGCAAGAATTACTGGAAACTGGCGGCGTTTTAATATGAAAGGTAATGTGGTGTCGGTTGGGGCGAGATCAATCCTAGGAATTAGAACCGTATCATTTTGGTCAGCGTTACAGAATCAGTCAGTCAATGAGTCAGGGATCAGCGTAAATATATTTAAGATATTACCCGGCCTTCACACGTTAAATTTTTGGCTTTCAGGTTTTAATGCACTCACACTTTTTTACTCTTTTTTTACTAAACAATCATACGTTTCAATTGGAGATTCCCAACTTATTAAAATTTAATACAATGGAGTGCGCTTATAACGAACCCTGGTTGTAATAAATTTTTGTTTATAGCGAAGAATTTCTTCCGTCCCAAGAGTTTTAATCACATTTTTCATACAAATTGCTTCTCTTATAGCGAACAGTGGTTATATCAAACTTTTGACTTTAACAAACAAATTTTTTTTCCATTTCAGAATTTTCGTATATTTTATATATTTAAAAAAAATTAATTTCAATTTAATTTAATTTATTTTCATTTAATTTTAATACAAAACAAAAACTTCGATTTTCAAATGAAGTTTTGTAAAAGGTCCTTTTATGTATATTTTCGTAAAAGTTTGCCAGTAGCCAACCTTTGCTTTGTACTTTCTGCTTCAATACATAAGGAGTTTTTCATATTATATGATATTAAAAAAATATTTTATTTTGACAGAAACTCGGTAATTTTAGTCTTATTAAGACAAACAATTAATATATATCTTTTTAGTAATTTAAGTTATGTTTTATAACTTTATAAAATGCCCCAAAATAAATAAAATTATTTAACTAAAAAAACTTTTTAAACCTTTCGGACAAATCAAAAAAATACTACGGTTATAACGAACTTAGTCTATACGGAACTAATTTGGCCGGTCCCGCCGAGTTCGCTATAACCTAACTCCATTTTATTGTAGAAAAATAGAATAGCATAGAAAAAAAAAAAAACATTTTAGAGCAAGGTTCTTAAAGGTTTCTTAAGGGGGGTAAGGTTTTTAAAGTTAAAAAAAGTCGTATTTTCATAATTCTTTTTTGAAGATATGAAAAATGTTGGATTATTTATTTCATACTAGATGTAACCCGGTGTGCTTCGCTACACCCTCCCACTCCCCCCTTCCGAATCGTTATGAAAGGGCTCACGCAAAGTCCCAAGGCTCTCACTAATACAGTAATTCAGATATATCACATTTAATATTAAGTTTGTGTGGGGGTACCACGCGCATTTGTCTAATCCCGCCCATTTTTTTGTCTGACTACTCACGTTAATAGTTGATGATCTGAGACAAATTTGTAAAGCTTTCTCTATCATAGTGCTTAATATATATGATATTAAAAATGCACTTTGTATGGGAGGTGCCAAGCCCACTAAAAATATTTAAAAAAATTAAAGCCTGTAGCACTCCCATATCTTCAGTAAGACTATATGAAAATTTCAGGAAGATCAGATGAGTAGTTACGGAGATTACCTCCTACAAACAAACAAACAAACAAATATTAACTCTTTATTATGTTACTATAGATTATTAGTATAGATTTTTTTATTTCAATGCTTGCTGATGCTGATATACAATATTTTTTGTTTTTTCATTCGGTACAACAATTATCAGATTTCTCGGCGTTCCTACCCTGGAGCAAGGTACATGTAGCTGCCCATCAGAAGAAGATGGATTATCTATATTAGATCTGGCAACACTTAACTATTGGCATTGAAGTTAGAATATCATTTGGCAATTTTTCTTTTTAGCGATTTTTGATTTTGTCCATTTTTGATTTTGAAGATTTTTGTTTTTTGGGCCATTTTAATTTTTCGCTATTTTGGGGTTTAGCGATTTTTGATTTTGGCGATATATTTTCCATGACAAATCACATTGATAACTAATGAATTTGTCAAAAGACTGTCGCTTTCGTAGTGCTTCATATTTTTTACATAGTTATATGATATTCGATATCTACTTTGCATGGGCGGTGCTACGCCCACTGCTCCGATCACGCCCATTTTTTGTTCGACTAATTACACTAAGAACCTATGGGCTCATGCAAAGCCACAAAGCTCTCTCTTTTACAATACTCCAGAATTATGACATTACATTTTTACTTTGCATGTGGAGTGCCACGCCCATTGGAGTGGAGTGCCACGCCAGTTTTTTGTTCGACTAAGATCTGATACGCTCGTGCAAAGTGTCAAAGCTTCCTTTTTTAGCACACCAGTTATATGATATCATATATTTACTTTGTATGGATGGTGCCACGCCCACTGCTCCGATCACGCCCATTTTTTGTCTAACTAATCAAATGAATAACTTATGGGCTCACATGAAGTCCCAAGACTCTCACTATTACAGTACTCCAGATATATGGCATTTTATATTTACTTTGTATGGCAGGTGCCACGCCTATTGGTCCGATGATGCCCATTTTGCATCCGACTACTCACATTATTAATAGGTGACTTTAGAAAAATTTTAAAAGCTCTCTCTATCACAGCACTCGAGATATATAGTATTGAATTATTACTTGTATGGGAGGTACCACGCCCACTTATCCGATCCCGCCCATTTCCGACGTAGCTACTATTATTAACAATAGGTGACCTCACACAAATTTGCAAAGCTCTCCCTATCATAGTACTCAATATATGTATATGATATTAAAAATTTACTTTGTGTGGGAGGTGCCACGCCCACCAAAAATATTTAAAAAATTATAGCCTATAGCACTTCCCATATCCGCAGTAAGACTCTGTGAAAATTTCAGGAAGATCAGATGGGTAGTTACGGAGATTACCTCCTACAAACAAACAAACACACATTACCTCTTTATTATATTAGTATAGATATACGTTATAGCATTATATTTGAAGAATCTTTGAAAAAAAATTTCAATTAAAAATTTTAATAAATAAGTCTGTGACAGCGAATCTCCGGAGGCGTTGTTGTTTTGCGGTGAACATCATAACTCGTTACCGGATCAAGTGAAATAAAAAAATCGAAACGCGTTTCAAAAGTGACATGTTTCCCGTGGTAGTGACAAAGAGTTTTTTAAATTTTTTTTTTTTTTTTTTGGCAGCATTTTGAAGTGAAAAACAATTTTTGCTATACAATTTCGGGAATTTGTTGTTGAAAAATGGGGAAAAAAATGGAATTAAAAAAAAAACCCTTCGTGGTTACGTGATGATTTATGTGTAGATATAGTGTCTAAAATTGAAAAGAATCGGTCAATTAGATTTTGAGTTATGATGTTGGTGGACTTCGAATTTATATACTATGATTTATATACTATATACCGTATGAGGCCGGTCGCTGGAAACGATGTATCTTCTTAAGTTTTGCTCTGATTTACTTTAAATTTTGATACAACACTCTCGATATGTTGTGCATTCAGAAAGAGAAATGCAAAAAAAGATTTTAAAACCTACCACCCCTTAAGGAAGTGGAAACACCAATACACCTAAAAAAAAGAGAAGAAAATATTTCATATGTCATCATAAATATGAATTGTAAAAATCGAACATTTTTTCCAGTTATCTATAAATCCAAAAAAAAAAATAAGGGCGTATTAGTTTAACTTAAAAAACAAAATTATTATTCCAAATCGCCTTTAATTCTTCTATGATAATTTTAATAAATTATTCAAATTAAAATCTTAAATCCTATTTACGTAATTTATGTTTGTCAAAATTTTTTGAAAGCAAATTATGCAAAAATTAATATGAGTGAAAAAAAAAATATTTTCCCACCTGAAATTACAATGTAATTTAATTATGCAAAGTTACAATAATTTAAATTTTAAACTTAATATTGCCCTATATTTTCAAGGGCTTTTCAATACAGAGCTATAAACGAAATCATACGTTGGACAACAACAAAATCCACATTGAAGATCTCTTTTTTCTCAAAGTGCTGGCCATCAGAGAACCTGAGCGAAAGCACTCATAACAATACAAAACAATTTTGAGATAAAAAGCAAAACAGACAAATGGTAAAGTTTAGTTTGATAAAAAAAGTATGTATGCATATCGAACGACGATAAATGAGAAAAATAAAAATGTTCAAAATTTCCTTCATTACTTTTTTTGCAGAATATTTTCATTGACTAACATTTTTTGCGTTCATCTTATTCCATATGTAATACGAAATCTGCATATGTAGTGCTATTTTCATTAGCAGTGCTGCTAATTTTGACAACTTATTTTAATTTCGACGATTTTTCAATTTGTTAAAATGATTTGTTAAATTTGTTTAAATGATGATTGAAGATTTTAAGTTTTCAGTAGTATAAAAATTAGGATTTCAAGGGTTAACAATTAATGGGTTGTAAATCGAAAATTGATAGTTTTAGTTCGTGTAAATGTAAATTACAAAATATGTATAGATTTAATTCTGGGGCAAATCGTTTCAAAACGGAAACACCTTGAATAGCATCTCCATTTAACATTTAAGTTTTAATTACGGCGATACTTTAAACCTATATTATATGTTTCAGCTATATATACATGTCAAATTATTTAGTTGATTGCTGTGTTAAATTTTTTTCGTTGAAATTTCATCACTAAAACATTTTTATATATAGAAATAACCAATGCTGTAATAATATTCGTAATATGAATGATATAAATAAATTTTATTGCTTCCTTTTGTAGTATTTTTCGAGTTTTATAAGCGGTAAAATTTTCATGTCAATTTCTTGTTTTAAAAATGACAATTTTGGCGATTTAGTTTCCAAAATTGTAGATTTTCAGAAGATTTTATTAGCAGCACTGGTCGGAAAAAAAGAAGAGAGAAAATTGTGTGTGGGTTTGTATAAAATAAGAAAGATTAAATTTTGTTTGTGTATTTCCCATAGCTTTGTAGGGAGTGCTATGTGTGTGTATTATTTCAGCGTTACAGAATCATTCAGTCAGTCAGTGAGTCAGGGATCAGCGTAAATATATATAAGATTTTACATATTATTCTAATTCTCTTAATTTCTATTTCCTACTCTTAACAGAATTTGTCTTATAACTAGCTTACAAACTATTCTCTCATGTTTGCTTGGCTGTGTGAGCGGTCATTTGTCAGTCCGTAGTTCAATTTGTTATTATAATCCCAGTGCCCCAAATCACTGGTGGTTCATTGGCATAAACAAAAATCAATTTCATAAATGTAACATAAAGCCTTTACATTTATTTCTACACCAGTGACACACTTTGATCAATATAATTTATTGCTAAATTTTGTGTTGTTTTAATTTACTTTGTTGTGCCCTCACACGCTGCAATACATGAATGATATTGTGTATGCTCAAATATCATTTTAAATGTTTGTACATTTTGGTACTCTATATTGTGCATACACAACATCATTACACCAATTACAATAGCGGCCTATGGCTGATAAAATTTTATATAGCAAATTTAAGCAAAATATTCATATTTGCCACTTTTACGTTGATTACAATGTTACCAGTCTTCGGTGCAAGCGAGCCAATTTCATTCTTGATTTAATTAATGTCCGTCATATGATATAATCACCTAAGCATAATATTTATTTCCTTTAATTCCTTTGGTGTAAATGGATAGGTTCTATCTTTTTTTTCTCCAAGCATCATCATCATTTCATGGTGAGCGATTGCATCTTTCAAATAAAGTTTAACAATTTTGAAGAGAGCATTTTCGGATTTTTGCTGGTCATTTTTTCTGCTAACATTTTTATACCCTATGCGACTATGTGGTTTGGTTAAAATGACTTTGTGCTGCTGTTTGTAACTACCAAAAATATTTGACCTAGACCCATCTTTTATTGTACCGATCGACTCAGAATCACTTTCTAAGTCAATTTAGCGATGTCCGTTCGTCCCTCCGTCCGTCTGTCCGTCTGTGTGTCCATGTAAACCTTATAGTCAAACTACAGGTCGCAAATATGTATGTATTTTGATTTGATATAAAGGCTCTTATCGGACATAGGATGACCGCTATTGAAATTGGTGAAAATTTGTCCATCTTCAGACCTAGTCCCCATACAAATGATCCTTATGAAATCGATATAAATTGCCATAAGATCCAAATTATCATATAGATCTCAGCCAAATTGGGTTCGTATGTGTTTATTATATCCATTAATCAGTAGTCCAAAAATAATCCCTATTGGACAATTCTTAGTCATACGCACTATATGGAGCTGCTTCCCGATCTTCACTATCAAAAAACAAAAATATTGCACAAATTTTTTTAAAAATTTTGTTTGTACATATTTTTTCAAAATATAAGTGACTTTACCAGATATGGTCAGGAGCGGGTCTTTTTTGACCTAGTCCCCATATAAATATGGCACCCGATATGAAATTTTTCATATTCGAAGGCAATAAAATTAATAACAATGCCACTCAAATTGAGCTTATGCTTATATTCTATGTCTAAATAGTTGGTCCTTGGAAATAGGGTCTCTAAACCCATGGTATAGGGTATCGTATAGTCGGTCTAAACCGACTATAAATTTCGTACTTCTTTTTTATTGATTCTCTTATTACAAGCATCATCTGTTTTTATTTCCAATTCTGCTAAGCAGCAAATCGGTTTGTGTTATTGAATTTAAAGTTTGAAGGAATATATATACTTTGAAGTTGTTAGTTCTTCCATTTTGATCTTCATACTCCAGACCAGAACGAAGTTCTTTATTTTCCAAAATTTTTAACTCTTTTTACCATTTTTGTTTTGTGTACGCTGCTTCAATTGATGTTTTGTTAATTTTCGGTTGATGTAGTATTAGTTCAGAGATAATTGAATAATTCAACTGCTTATCTGGAGGAACCTTTAAACAAACGCATTTTATTTCAGATCTATAGTGGATAATAAAACAAAGTTTTTTCTTTTTGAAATTAAATTCAAAATTACTGAAAATTATTTTATATTTTTCTTAAAAAGCTGTCCTTAGGTTTAAATTTTCAAATTAAAGTCATAGATAATATCGGCACATTTTTATAATTTACACATTTAGAAGTTTATTTGTAAATCTTAGAACTTTTTAATATATAACTTAAACAACATCTGCTTTAAAACCAAGAAACCAGGAGATTGCAAGCATTTTACAAATTTTTATTTATGGCTGTGTTTATCAAACCAATACAATTTTATTAGAAAAACACTCAAAATTAAAATTTCGCACTTTGTTTTTTATGTAACAAATACTGTGAAAACCCTTCATTACAGAAAATTTTTGGGTGTATGTGTACGTAAATGTGTTTATTTTTTTAAGGTTTGAGTGCGTATTGGGATTAATAAAAATCAACTGGCCAGTGAATGGTATTGAAAGTTCATTTTTTTTTATTTCTGCTTCCTTTTTTGGAATTTATTGGGGTTATTTTTGGGTTAACAGACACTGTTATTAACATACGTATGCTGTTTTTTATGATTTTAATAAAAAAAAATGGTTTCAGTAAAATCATTCGGAAATTCAGATGACTTAAATAAAGCTAACTATGTCATTAAAGTCAGGCAGACACATAATCTGTCTGTCCTATAGTATATTCACAATATATTATGAAAAAATATCATAAAAAGAAATCTTTGCCAGGGTTGATGTTATTATTATTTGAAAATACAATCTTAAAATGCTGGAGCATTGACCAGATCTCATGCTGAAAATAAAAAAAAATTTTAACTGTCAGGCCAGTTGAGTTCGATGTGAAAAACTTAGGGACAACAACCTTGTGTTTGTTAACAGAGTGGTTTCGCTTGCAATAAAAAGTATGGATATGATGTCTTATTTTGTTAATAAGTTAATGGAAAGCGATTTAAATAAATCATAGAGTCGATAAAGGTTATTTATTTTATGTGATTTTGAAATACAAATTGCTAAGTATTAAACCGGAATCAATTTTAAAGAGTTGAATAGAAATTAATTTTAATACATGTTGAAAACAACAAATGGGAATGGTAACGATGAATATAGAGATAATGAATGTAATAATGCTATTAAATCGGAAACATATTGTAGAGATAAACTTCAAAAGATTAAATAAATGCATTCAAATATTTTATCAGCTGGGACATTCAGAGTGAAATTTGGCACATATAACGTTGTCTTTTCATATAAGTAGCATGGTATAAAATGGATGCTTGATAACAAAGTCAGCAAATTTTGTAAAACCTTCAAAGTTTTATTTTACGAGTATGATATTGCTAAAACTATTGAAACTGTGAGATGCAAAAAATATTTATGTGCTCCTTTAATATCTTCGAAATATTATATCTTTTTGCTCCTATTAAGTTTAAAAGTTCTTACGTGGCATTTTATCAGCATAGGGGTAGCCGAATTAAAAAGTTTCAAACTAATTTAAAAAAAATATGCAATCTCATATATATAATATTGAGGAACTTTCGACAATTCTTATGAAAAAGAAATCGTGTCTTAATTGGTGTCATAGTTCTGTTATGATTAGCAATCTCCAGGTACCGGTTGCGCAAAACACTGGCAATTTTTATATCGAATAATGAAAGCATTTCTTCCAATTCTAGAAGAGGAATATTTATTGACCTTCCATAAATATTTTTAATGTCAACATCCGCATCGTAATATAAACAAAATATTTGTTTCTAATCCGTCGTAAGCTATTGCCTTGCGAATTGGACTGCAATGCATTTGAAAAATTGGTTCCGTTACCAACTAAATTATAATTTGTTTTGTCTTTCTAACGTCGCAACATATTCTGAGCATTATGGACGCATTACAACATTTTTCCATGGTGCTATTTTCTTTGAATATGAAAAACCCATGGCAGTAATACCATTACCAGCCCCAACCCCAATGGCCTACCCTATCGCTGATCTCCGAACGATAATGGAATTCTTCGATAATCGCTGGCTCGAATATTATATAGAAAAAGCAACAATCTTAAATAGTATCAATCGGCGGAGCATTTCAAAATAAATATCCGTTACATTTTTCTCTGGATTTGAGAGAAAAAAGTCACGAACAGAAGCATTGCATGGTGGTGTTACATAATTATTGTGATCGAAGTTTCATCTGATACTGCTAAATAGCATGTCAGCAATTTAATGACCAAAACATCATTATATTCGCCAAGCTTCACTTCATAGCCACAGTCCAGCTTCCATAAAAGATCAATGTCTAATCGCTCTACGTTCTCTAGCACGTGGTAACATTTACTTCCACTCTTCATCTTCAGAGGAGCGCAATTCCGGAAAGAGCCGCTTGGAACCGTGTTTCAAAGTCAGCTATATTTGCGATTCCATGGTATATCAAATCCGTCCACATACAGCGGGTGGCAACACATTCGAAACATTTACGAAATCCTGAATTTACCAATTTTTTTTTTAATTATTTCGCGCTTAGCCAAAAATTATGTATTTTTTTGCGAAATCAATCTTCGGTGTGTTCTCTATCGAAAGATTTCAAATTAGTTAATAATACGAAAAAAATATATATATGTATACACAATATATGAGCGAAAAATTTATTTTATTCCAGCGATGACAAAACAAAGGAAATTGTTTAACTTATGTACTAGAGTTGATTGAAACAATAAAATAGAAAAGTAAATGTATAAAGTCTTAACAGTTATTTAAATATTTATAGTTTCTGGTATTTTCTTTTAACTATTTTTTAAACAGAATTGTAAAAATAATTAGTATCAAATAATGGCAATAAAGTTTTGTGGAGAGTTAAAAACCAGAATAATAGATCATTTTATCAAGAAATAGAAATTTTATTAAGAAATATCTGTGGTTTTCTGGATTTTTGTCCGTTTTGAGTTAACGATGCCAAGTATAATAATTTTTAACGCTCTTTACATGTGTTTAATTTTTTAAAAAAAATATTGACCATTTCTGATTTTTTTCTTTAAATAACGACGTAACTTAAATGTTTATTAAATTAATTTGCAGCACTAACGATGTATGTCAACCTACGTTTGATCGCTGACAAATTATTTTTTTAGAGAACGACACATAGCGACATACGTTGTTATTAATGGAAAAAAATGCAAAATAATTTTGGATTATTTTTCAGTTTATAACCACTTATAAAAACTGTTGTGTTTATTTCTGTTATTTGTTGTCACTATTATTCTTGATACGTTGTTATATTCTCACTCGTTAACTTTTTGTTGACGAAAAAAAAATCAATTTTTCAGGCAACAGCAACTTATGTTTAAATGTGTAGTTGGACTGGTAGTTTGCTTTTTCAAAGAAAACGACATTTGTCGACATAAGTTGTTTTATCTGCACACACTTTAAGTGTAATTTACATATTGTTCTTTTTCGTCCTTTTCTAGGATCTATTCCTCTTAAGATTTTCGACTCAAAATTTTTTATAAAGTATTTATTGCCCATATCTACAGGACTGTTAAATAAAAAGTTCTAAAAAATTTATATGGAGCCCATAATTTCAAATATAACCTTTTTTTGGCACTCCTGAACATTTTGATTTTATGACATACGCGGTTATTCTAGAAAACCACAGATATGCTGCCAATAAACCAGCAATTTCGAAACACATAGACAAATATCTGTTGTACGATGAGGATTCAACATTTAGGTGGCAGGCACCGTAAAATAAGTCAAAGAGTGGACAATTTAATAGCAAGAGTATTTAGTAGTGCCCATATATGCTACCAACAGAGTTCATTAACAATTTGAAACTAAAACAAGAAAATTATAGTCGGTTTAGACCGACTATACGATACCCTATACCATACGTTTAGAGACCCTATCTCTTAGGCCAAACTAACTGGACATAGAAAATAAGGTAAACCAAATTTGAGTGGGATTTTTATTAATTTTTTTGGCTGCAGATATGAAAAAGTTCATATCGGATGCTATATCTATATGGGCACTAGGCCTAAAATTGGACCGATCCTGATCATGTTTGGTAAAGTCTCTTGTATTTTGCAAAAATATATACAAACAAAATTTGAAAAGAATCAGTGCAATATTTTTGTTTTTTGATAGATTTAAGTGCAGATCGGGAAGCAGCTCTACATGGGGCCTATGAGTAAGGGTTGTCCCATAGGTATAATTTTTGTACTACTTATTAGTGGATGTAATAAAGGCATACAAGCCCGATTTGAGTAAGATTTATATGATAATTTGGATCTTATGGCAATTAATGCGATTTCATGGAGGTCATTTGTATGGGGGCTAGGTCTGAACATGGACCGATTTCCACCAATTCCAACAGCGTTCATCGTATGGCCGATAGAAGCTTGTATACCAAATTTCATCAAAATATACTCATATTTACGACCTGCAGTTTGATTACAAAGTTTACATGGACACACAGACGGACGGACGGACGGACGGACATCGTTAAATCGAATCAGATAGTGATTCTGAATCGATCGTTATAATAATAGATGGGTCTATGTCAAATATTTTTGGTAGTTACAAACAGCAGCACAAAGTCATTATACCGAAACCACATTGTTTAAGTACAATTTAATATTTTCTTTGTACTTTTCCGCCTTTGAGTCAATTAGCCATTTTTGGGTTAATTCTGGGTTAAAATCTATGAAACTCCTTTTTTTATACATCGTTGAAAGGAGTGTTTACATAGATTTTAACTAGTAAAACCGTTAACGGTACTTAGATATTGCTCGCCACCTTCTCTCTTTATTTTTTAACTTATAAAATCAATCGTTTTGGTACCTTCGTACAATTCGTACATATAAACACCATCCGCTGTGCATATTTTAAAAAAGCCTTCATCTTGTCAACACCAGCAAGAACCTGCAAAAACAACCCTTCACTTCAACTACAGCAGAAAACAATTAATTAAAAAGGTGCGTATAGTTCAGTTTTTTTTATGTGTGACCTAAACAAAAACTTGAAAATTTAAAAAGTGTATAATTAAAATTAATTTAAAAAGAAAAAAAGTTTCATCGTTATTGAAATACTATTTTTTTTGCATACTTTTCGTTTTACAACCCTACGCGTTACGTTACATTACGTATATATTCGTTTATATTTTAATCGAAAGAAAAAGCAAAAGCCGTCGGGATTTTAAAAAAAAAGTGATTAGTGCAAGTAATAATATAAATATTAATCATATCGTGTTTGTTTTAATCGAAGGAAAGAGAAAAAGCCGTCGGGATAGGTTAAAAAAAAGTGTTTAGTGCAAATAATAATAATTTAAACAGGTTTACATTTAAACAGATATACATTACAATAAAGATTATAACTAAATTGGTTTTTCTCCTTTGTGTTATACATATACGCTCACGCGAACGTTTTTTTTCGTGTTTAAGCTGCTTAAGCTGAATAGTTTTTATTTCTCTGTACGTTCACGCGTTGGTTTTTTTTTGTGTTTATGCTCAAGAGTGTGTTCATTTCTCTTCACACTAATATATACGCACACGCATTGTGTTGGTTTGTTTTTTCTATAACATTGTTAGTCACCCTACTGTCCGTTTTAGTCGCGACATATCCAGTGTGTTTTTTATTAATTTTTTTTTTTTTTTTTGCAAATTTTGGTTTTGCTTCTAATTAGTTAAAATAATACCACATATTAAGAAAATAAAATTTTTTAATATAGTTTTATATTATTAGTTTATAATATATTATTATTTTTTCGGATTTTTTTTAAACGAATTTTTATATTGTTATTTAAATTAAATTAACTTATTTTAAAATAAATTCGAACCAAAATGCCGGGAACTGCACTTGATATTTTTATTCGCGATTCGGATACGCTCATTAAATTTGAAGCGAAATTCAACGATATTCGTGAGGAGTTACATTCGGTATTTAATCTTGAAATTCGTGGAAAAGAATTGGACTTGCTTTGGGAACAAGTAAAATCGACATATCGTACTTGTTTATCATATTTAGAAAATTCGGATGACGCGGAACCAGCGGATTTTGACGCGGCTGAATCGAAATATGAAGCCACTTTTAACGCGTACGTTAATTGTTTATCTAGGATTAATGAACGATTACATCATTTTAAATCCAACGCGACACCGAAAGAGCAGTCTCAGTCTTCTAGCGTAAACCTCAATTCAGCTGACAACTTTTGTCATAATTTAACGCTTCCGCCATGCGATACCGACGTTTTTGAGGGCGATTACATTTCTTGGCCCACTTTTAGGGATCTTTTTACAGCGGTTTATATCAATAACTCTCGACTTAGCAATATTGAGCGGCTATGCCATCTAGTTCGGAAAACTAGTGGCGAAGCTCGGGAAATTGTTTCGAAATGCCCTCTCACTAATCAAGGTTTTGATGTTGCGTGGCGCAACTTGAGGGACGCATATGATAATCCGCGTATGCTGGTTAATAACCAGTTAAAATCGCTATTTAGCCTTCCCTTTCTTGATAAGGAAACCTCGTCGGGATTAAAAACTTTACAACGCGGAATAAACGGTTGCCTTACGGCTATGTCAATTTATAATATTTCGACGCACAGCTGGGATCCTATTATTGTATTTCTTTGCATTCAACGGTTACCTTCGCAAACTGTTAGTCTGTGGGAACAGAGTATAAAGGACAAATCAGCTTTGTCACTCTGGAAGGATTTGGACCTCTTTCTGACAGAAAGAGTTCAAACTTTAGATTGTTTACGTGATCTTAGGGGTTCAGAATCTGCTAAACGGCTTTCTGAACCTAAAATCAAAGCGCATCATACCAATGCTGCTTCAACTTCAAGTGCTTCTTGTGTTCTTTGTAAGAATCAAGTTCACTTTTTACGTTCTTGTCATCGATTCAAAAGTTTATCTGTTGCGGATCGATTTTCTACGGTAAAAAAGTTTCACTGTTGTGTCAATTGTCTCGCAAGGACACATGAAGCTAAAAATTGTAGCAGTTCGTATAATTGCTCCATTTGTAACAAGAGACATCATACTATGTTACACCGTGAATTACCATCTTCTGAAGTTTCTAGGGATACTAATCGGTCGAATTCGGGTGTTAGTTCGGTTTCTGTTTCTCGGGTTTCAAACTCCGTACCTGCAATCGCATCATCTTCGAATGCCAATCATGCCACAGCTCCTACAAATCGTCAAGTATTTCATACAGCACAAAGTAGGACTGTACTTTTAGGGACGGCTATGGTGAATCTTATTCATCAGGGTACTACGTACCCAGCCCGGGCCCTTATTGACCCTGCTTCTGAAGCATCGTTCATTTCTGAACGTTTGCAAAATCGCCTGAAAATTTCGACGCATTCGACGAATGCTCAAATTTCAGGAGTTAATCAGGCAGTTACGGCAATGTCTAGAAAACTTTGTTCATTAAAAATTGGCTCCACCCTCGATTCATCCCTTGTATTGGAAACATTGGCACTTGTTTTGCCAAATATTTCGGGTAATTTACCATCATTTACAGTCCACTCGTATTTAAAGGAAAATTTGCCAAACCTTCGTTTGGCCGATATTAATTTTGATGACAGTCGACCTGTTGATCTTTTGCTTGGCGCGGATTTATATCCAAGAATTCTGTTGGGAGAAATCCGTCGCAATATTTTGGGCTCTTTACTAGCTCAGAACACTATTTTTGGCTGGATTATTACTGGTCCAGTTGTACAACCTCAAGTTCAGGTATATTCTACGAATGTCGAATTTTCAGAGGAAGATTGCCTTAACAAAAATCTTTTGAGATTCTGGGAACTTGAGGAAACTCCTAAAAGAAAAATTCTGTCTCCATTTGACAAATTTTGTGAGGAAAATTATAAAGCGACTACTCGTCGCGAATCTGATGGTCGATATGTAGTGACTCTCCCATTTAAGCCTGAATTTCCTGAAAAATTTTCTTTAGGGACTTCAAGACCTGGTGTTATGGGACAATATCTTAGGACCGAATCATCTTTACTGCGTAGACCTGAAATTAAGGAGATGTACGATGACGTCGTTAGGGAGTATTTGGACATAGGACATATGAGACCGGTATTACCAAATTTTTCATCTCCTACCTCTTTTTGTTATTTACCTCATCATCCGGTGGTAAAACTAGAACGTAAGACAACTAAATTGAGAGTTGTTTTCAACGCTTCAAATAGAACTTCTAATGGAATTAGTTTAAACGATTGCCTTTACGTAGGACCTACCTTACAAGCAGACTTAGTTCTACTTATTCTTAGATGGCGTCTGTTTAAATTCGTCTTCAATTGTGATATTACTCAAATGTATAGGCAGATTCGGGTTGATCCTTCTCATACCCCTTTTCAACGAATTTTGTTTAGGGATTCTCCGACGGAGACTGTAAGGGACTATGAATTACAGACAGTGACTTTTGGCGTTAACTGCGCTCCATACCTTGCCATTAGGACGTTATTACAACTCGCGGACGATTCTGAGGCTGAGTTTCCTCTCGCAGCACATATTCTACGAAAGTGCATGTACGTTGACGACGTTTTGACAGGGACTCATGACATTTCGACTGCATTAATGGCTCGTGATCAACTCGTCGCTGCTTTGGCCTCTGCTAAGTTGGACTTCAAACGAACGGAGTATTTTGAAAGACATACCTTTGGACCATTTAGTTGACGCTAAATTATTGACCTTTATAGAATCGAGTACTTCAAAGACTTTAGGAATTCAGTGGAACGCTCAGTTGGACTCGTTTTATTTTAGTGTGACTCCTATTTCATTAAAATCTGGGTATACTAAGAGGGAAGTCTTATCGACTATCGCGAAATTGTTTGATCCTGTAGGTTGGTTAGGTCCTGTCATTGTGGTTGCTAAAATTATCATGCAAAAAATTTGGCTTGATAATATAAATTGGGATGATATGCTTCCAATTTCGACGGAAGATGAATGGAAAAGATTTGTAACTTCTTATCATGAGGTAAATACTATTCGTATTCCAAGATGGGTTAATTATTCGTCGGGAAATTCTGTTGAGCTTCATGTTTTTTCTGATGCCTCGGAAAAGGCATACGCGGGGGTGATTTATATTCGAATTCAGGCCTCTAACGGCGAAATTCATACTCACCTACTTTCATCGAAAACCAAAGTAGCCCCCATCAAATCAATTCTCTACCTCGTTTAGAACTGTGCGGGGCGGTGTTAGCCTCTGAACTTTTGAAGACGGTAATAGGTGAAATTGATATTAAAATTGATCAAATTTACTGTTGGACTGATTCGACGATAGTCCTTTCTTGGTTAAGGAAAACGCCGTGTTCCTGGACCACATTTGTAGCGAACAGAGTATGCCGCATTCAAGAAAATGTAGGAAACCATAATTGGTATCATGTTCGTTCTGAGGATAATCCTGCAGATTTAGGTAGTCGTGGTACCTCTCCCACTGAGCTGGAGAATAGTGAGCTTTGGTGGCATGGTCCAAGATGGCTGGGTCAAGATAAAGTGCACTGGAATATAACGGATCTAAGTTATCTTGACACTGACATTGAGGGTCGGGTTGTCAAAACTCATGCTTCCTTCTTTACGGACGTTAAGGGGGAAGATATATATGTGGATATTTTGAATAATTACTCTCGTCTTGATCGAGCTCTTCGGATAATCTCATATATTTTGAGGTTCTTTTACAATAGTCATCCAGCTCATAGGTCAAATCGTTATATGAATGTGGATAAAATCGTTGCTGGTTATGAAATCAGAAGAACAAAATTGCATTTAGCCATTGTGGCTCAGAAACATCACTATGCAGATGAATATAAGTGCCTGTTAGACAAAAAACCGTTAAGTTCAAAGAGTTGCCTTATTTCTTTGAATCCCTTTCTCGACAAAGACGGTGTGATAAGATTGAATGGTCGCTTGGTTAAATCACCATCCCTTTCATATACGGAGAAATATCCTATTATTTTACCTTATTCGAGCCGATTTACTCAATTGTTAATAGAATTTGTTCATATGATTTCCATTCACGGTGGAAATCAGTTGATGTTGCGAATACTGCGCATTGAATATTGGGTTCCACGCTTGAAGTCGAAAATTCGTGGGGTCATTGGTCGTTGTAAACGGTGTATTATTGACCGTAAAGTATCTTGTCGTCAAATTATGGCGGCTCTGCCCCCTGAAAGAACTACTCTTACTAGACCATTTATGACAACGGGCGTTGATTTTGCTGGTCCCTTTGACATCAAAAGTTTCACGGGCAGAGCTTGTAGGATAACGAAGGGCTACATTTGTGTTTTTGTTTGCTTTTCTACGAAAGCAATTCATTTAGAGGCAACGTCTGATTTATCGACGCCTACTTTTTTATCTGCCTTTCACAGATTTATTTCTCGACGAGGTTGCCCCTACACTTTATTTTCGGATAATGGCACAAATTTCGTAGGTGCATCGCGTGAATTAGAGAAGGATTTTAAGATATTTCTTAAGGAAAGTCAGATTGCAGTGGGTTCTATTTATGGTATTCAGGGTTTAACTTGGCGGTTTATACCGGCCGGGGCACCTCATATGGGTGGCCTTTGGGAAGCCGGGGTCAAGAGTTTTAAACACCATTTTCGTAAGGAAGCGCAATCTTTTAAATATACTTTTGAAGAACTTTCTTCAGTTCTCGCAAGAATTGAAGCTTGCCTAAATTCACGTCCTCTTTGTTCTATGGCGGATAACCCTCGGGAACCAGTAGCTTTGACTCCTGGTCATTTTTTAATAGGTGGACCAATACTTGCTCCCCCGGAGCCTGAAATTAATGAATCTCCGATAAGTCTTGTTAATCGATTTCGAAAAATGAAAGCGTTGTCTCAACTTTTTTGTCGCCGATGGAAAGAAGAATATTTAATGACGTTAAATAAGCGCTATAAATGGAAATATCCGGAACGCGATCTACAGGAAAACGACTTAGTCGTTATCAAGCATGAAAATCTACCTCCAACATCGTGGCGTTTAGGCCGGGTCATAAAAGTTTATCCGGGAAGTGACGGTCGCGTAAGGGTCGCGGATATTCGTACTGCTAATGGGGTTGTAAAACGACCAATAACCAAACTGGTCATTTTGACCGAATAATTTACACTTTTTCTTCGATATTTTCTTTAAATTTTTTATTGTTTCATAGAAATATGGAATCTCTCCCTAACCTTTTTGAGATGCTCTGCTCGATTATGAGGATGCTATGGCGCAATACACCGTTTTTGGATGGGTCATATGTGGCCCATCTCCATTGTAGAGTCCTTACTGGCTCATATGTAGAGTCCTTACTGGCTCAAATTGTAGAGTCCCTACTGGCTCATACTTATTTATAATCAATTTTCCATTGGGGTCCCTACTGGCCTATGGAAAATTGTTACGTCGAGGTCCCTACTGGCCAATTTAAGTGTTAAAAAAAAAAAAAAAAAAAAAAATTTGAATTCAAGCTCACATTTTTAAACTGAACTATGCCTTATTTTAAGATACTTAAGTTATTTGTTAAAGTATTATTGTTGCAACACACCTTGATGTTGCAAGGTGGCCGGCAATGTTTAAGTACAATTTAATATTTTCTTTGTACTTTTCCGCCTTTGAGTCAATTAGCCATTTTTGGGTTAATTCTGGGTTAAAATCTATGAAACTCCTTTTTTTATACATCGTTGAAAGGAGTGTTTACATAGATTTTAACTAGTAAAACCGTTAACGGTACTTAGATATTGCTCGCCACCTTCTCTCTTTATTTTTTAACTTATAAAATCAATCGTTTTGGTACCTTCGTACACATAAACACCATCCGCTGTGCATATTTAAAAAAGGTAAAACATTTGTACATACAAATAAAATAGAGATATTATTTTCTCCTTCTAAAAACCTCATACTATATTGTGTTTTTATTTTTTATATATTTTTTGCTACATACGCAAACACACATAGTGGTATAGGGTATAAATATATGCTACAACTGCACTGTGAAGAAGTCACGAATATCAGAGAAAAGTCTTCTGCCTCTAATAATTTCTGCTAAAAAACACATGAACTAGTCAAGACGGAAATGGAATTCTGTTCTCCTTTTAGATGACACCAAGTTTAAGAGAACATGATGGAGGAACGTTCGTACGAAAACCAAAAGAAAAAAGACCGGACCCAAAATAAGAAAATAAATATGTAAAGTGGGTCCATTTCATGTGGTAAAAGATAATCTCACTGGAATTAGATAAAGGCAAGTTCTAAAAAATAATGGATACCCAATAAAATATTTGATAGAGGAAAAGTTTTCAATTATTGTATAGTAAAGGTTTCCAATGTTTAGCAAACAGCATAAAAATTAATTCTTTTAAGTTTTGATATTTTTTTCCGAAGCTAAGCTATTTTTGTTAAATTTTTTTATTTTTAAATACTTTCTTTTAACTCATACTATCTGTCTGTATGTCGTGGGGCAACCCCATTCCCACTTATCGAATTGATCTGAAAAGTGGCCCATAGTTTTGTTGTGACTAGAGATAAATTTTGGGGTAGTCACGCAAAGTCACCTGTAGTCACGCACAGTCGCGCATAGTCACGCACAGTTACGGAGTGATCTAAATGTAATTTCCCCTCACCCGATCGATCTAAAACTTGGTGCATACACTTGCTGTGAAAAAATATTAACTTTGACTTAGTCACGCACAGTCACGCATGGTCGCGAACAGTCACGGAGAGATTTAAAACGGATTTCCCCTCATCCAATTTATCTGAAACTTGGTCGATATACTTGCTGTAGAGAAAGATTAACTTCGACATAGTCACGCACAATCACGCATAGTCACGCAGAGTCATGGAGTGGTTTAAAACACATTTCCTTTTATCCGATCGGTTTGAAACTTGGTCGATACACTTGCTGTGAAAAGAGATAAATTTGACGTAGTCATACTCTGTCACGCATAGTCACGCACAGTCACGGAGAGATTAAAACCTTACTTCCCCTCATCCGATCGACTTGAAACTTTGTACATAGGCTTGTTGTGGCCAAAGATTAATTTTAAGATAGTCACACACAATCACTCAAAATCACGGAGAAATTCATAACTCATATGCATAAGGAAAGAAAGAATTTTAATAAAAACTTTATTTTTTTGGGTTAGATTATTTAAATAAATAAAATATACAAATTTTTAAATTAATAGAAAAGTTTTTAATATTGTGATAATTTTTTCCAGCCGTCAAAAATATATTTTGTTAAATGGCAGATAGTGACGATTATTGTCGCCTGACGATTGGGTCTTTATACTGTAGCATGCACCTTTGCTCTGTATCGTCGTCTAATGGGGTGTTTGATGCTACCTTTAATTAAAACTGAACTATATAACTACAACAAATATAATTTTATTGATTGACTTGTAGCGTAGGAAATAAAAGCATTAAATCCTTAGTGAATCATATTTAACTTAAAAATTTATATTACAAAAAGAAGTAAAAAATGAACAAAATCAAGTATTTTATACAAAAAGCAATTTAAAATAAATAGCTGCCAAAGACAGTTTATAAGGCATCCAATTCGGCTACCAAAAAAAATATAACAATAAAATAATTTTGACCACAAAAATCATAAAAGTGCATCGAAAAAAAAATTTAAGATGTTAAGAAAGTGTTAGCAAAAAAATTCTCTTCGGTCCAACTAATTGCATATAGCAAATAAGCATAAACCAAATTTGAGTGGCATTTTTATTAATTTTTTTCGCTACAGATATGAAAAAGTTCATATCGGATGATATGTCTATATGGGGACTAGGTCCAAAAAAGGACCGATCCTGACCATATTTGGTAAAGTCACTTATACTTTGAAAAAATATATACAAACCAAATTTGAGAAAAATCTGTGAAATATTTTAGTTTTTTGATAGATTTAAGTGAAGATCGGGAAGCAGCTCTATATGGGGCCTATGACTAAGAATTTTCCTATAGGGAGTATTTTTGAACTACTGATTAACGGATGTAATAAATACATACAAACCCAATTTGACTGAGATCTATATGATAATTTGGAACTTATGGCAATTTATGTCGATTTCATAGGGGTCATTTGTATCGGGGCTAGGTCTGAACATGGACCGATTCTCACCAATTTCAATAGCGTTTATTCCATGGCAGATGGAAGCTCATATACCAAATTTCATCAAAATATATTCATATTTCCGACCTGTAGTTTGATTACAAGCTTTACATGGACACACAGACGGACGGACGGACGGACGGACATTGCTATTTCGACTCAAAAAGTGATTCTGAGTCGATCGGTATAATTAAAGATGGGTCTAGGACGAATATTTTTGGTTGTTACAAACAGCAGCACAAAGTCATTATACCCAAACCACATAGTGGTATAGGGTATAAATATTAATAATTTTTCTTTTTCCTTTTTATACCGTCCACACTATTGTGTATAATTAAATATTCTTGATCCTTATAAAATGAGAAGTTGATTTGATGATAAGCGTTGAAAACATTACTTGTTGTTCTTTTGTATATGTGTTTTTACAATACTGTGTCTAGAATACAGAGTTGGAGGATATCAACGATTTTTTTTTATTTCTTTAGAAACTCATTCAAATAATGTCATTACTTCATACAAAAAACACAATGGCCCTTACTATGAGTTGCATTCGATCTTCGATCTTCGCTGGCTATCGAGCATCGACTATCGAATTCGTATTATGAGCTGGTAACACGGTCGAAAATTTCGTTGTACAACGAATTTTCAGTCGAACACAATTTTGCTTAAAATTTGCTATAAATCTGTAAACAAATGCTATCCTTGTTAAAACTTCGCATACTTACGTAGTGGATTCCATTTCCAAAATGTTGGAAGCATCTCTCATGACGAAGCATTCATCTTCATCAGACGATCATAGAAACATAATTCCATGTTAATAAATAAATAATTATTTTTTTTCTTTAATAAATTTGTAAACAAACAATGTTTATTTATAGTGCCAGCTGATAAATATGTACTATTGTGAATAATCCAATTGAGGGAATTGCACAATAGCGCTATTTTATCGATTGTGCGCCATAATACCAAATGAAAATTCGTTCGATCAGTGATTACGAAAGTTGCTCATAATAGGCATCAATCAATCGAATAGGAACGATGGAATGAAGCATTATAATACGCGTAAAAAAGACTCCTCTCAGTTGCAAGAAACCGTTGAATTTCATTTAGAATTTGTTTAAGTTTTTATTTATAAAATTATTAAATTTTAATATTTTTTTCCCGTATCTGTAATGATATTTACATTTTTTTATTTCACGTTCGAGTTTTCAATTGATATCCCGATAATATGAGCATAAGGAAGTAAAAACTTATTATTAATATTATTAACAGTGCATTTCTATGTTGATAGCAATTCAAACTGTTGAGAATCTAATGGAATATGTATACTTGAAAATTTAAATTTAATTTAAACTAATAGAAACTTACATTATTGGTTGAAATCCATTGATGAAAATTCTTTTTACCAGAACCAGATTTTTCTTCCCAGTTTTCGCAAAGATTTGTATATCACTTTCTCCAAATTCCTTTTCAAAATAAATGTCCTGTTAATGGTGGCAATTATTGTCTTACGATGATACAAGTGCAGTTGTAGAAAAGTTGGAAGCTCGCATTTCGCTGAGGTGATGGTTGAATTTACGATTATATGAAAGCCAGCAAGTTGAACATAAACTTAAAATAAAGCTACACTCGAATCTGTGTGGTTTATATGTGTTCGAAACAAAAAATACGTGATAGAAACATATTCGTGTAGATAGCGAAATATTAAAACGAAACACAATCATGATTGTGTTCGGCACCGTACAAAATTTAGAAACACACATAATTGACATGAAAATAAAAATATGTGTTTGTTGGTCTGAGCAATGTTTGTTTACATATATGTACGAGTTTTTTATTCAGTGTGTGTTTTTTTCTGAAATCTGTGCGAAATAGGTCACTGGTTTGGTCTAAAAGCATTTAGTTAAACATATTTCGAATGAAATGGGCTCTATTTCATTGTAATCGGTGCAAAACTTTTGATTTTGTTCACAATTTACTGAGAAAACTCAAATTCAATTGATAAAAATCGCGATTTCCATAAGATTTTAAGATTTTATAAGATTTTCTTAAATTATAATTTAAGAAAATAAGGTTTTTGTGGTTAAGAACTGAATATTGTTTTTAGGGTTATTTGGGACGCTGAATCCAAATCTGTACTCGGTTTTTCTTTCAGCTCGACTTTCCGCGATATATTGTTAACAGGGTTCAACACTTCTTGGTGATTTTCAAAATTGTTTTTTAAGATGTAATTGTTACCTTTGGAAAACAATCAAATTTTTTAAAAACACCAAAAAATGACTGTAAAATAAATTTTTGTACATTTAACAATCATAAAAAATCCATAAAAATCGATGAACGCATAAATAGAACAACAGCAAACACACTCATATTAAAAATGTTATTTTTGTATGGAAATCGCGATTTTTATCAATTGAGTTTTCTCAGTAAATTGTGAACAAAATCAAAAGTTGTCCACCGATGACAATGATATAAATCTCATTTCATTCAAAATATGTTTAAGTAAATGCTTTTAGACCAAACCTGTGATCTCTGTCGCATTTTTTTAAAATGAATTTTTAAAGAACAAAAAAAATTTTTTTTTTTTAAATTGTTTTTTTCTTTCAAAACTTTCACGGCTTAAAGATAATATTGTTGGCGAGTTTTGGATTTTTTTTTATCTGAATATTATGAACCATTTTCAAATTATTCCAATATATTTATGTAGTTGAAGTGTCTTAATTTTGAACATAACAATATATCGCGAAAAGTCGAGCTGATACAAAAAACCATGTGCATATTTGGATTCAGCGTCACAAATATTTTTAAAAACAATATTCAATTCTTAATAAACAAAAACCTTGTTTCCATGTGTTATTGATCATGATCAGGCAATACAAATGATGGCAATACCGCAAGAAGATTCTTTTCAGAGCCATAAACAGCATCTGAAATAACAGGAGTGGATTTAAACCTTATTTACCGATTTAAAATAATCCTAGAACTACTTGCGTGCAATGAAGAAATTTACTCTAGAAAGTGTTTAGATTATGCTAAGGAAACAGCAAAAATATATATATATCATTAGATATCATATGGTGCCACTTGGTGAACTGTCAGAGGAAGCTGAGGAAAAAAGAATAAGAAGCACAGATTTTATAGAGAGCACAATACTAGAAATTCCACAAATGAAGATCTATTTAATATATTATTGGCAATGTCAGATCCGTTCATCTCCAGTATTCGAAATCAATGGAAAGTGGATCATCGGGATTTAGATGAAGAAGTCAAAAAAATACTAAAGAATAGTAGTAAAAACGGACGTTTTTTTTTAAAGGGACTTAAAAGGGTAAGTCCCTTTTCACAAAAAGTGGAGTTTTTTTTTAAAAATATACATATCTATATTTTTCTAATGAAAGAAAGATAATAATTTTTGTAATGTAAGAGAAATATTAGAAAAAAATTGAAGACAGCGCTAGATGGAGTAGCTACTTTCGAACAAAGCGACTTGTTCATCGTCAGCATCCTTCTGCCTATTACTTCAACTCATGCTTAATCAACTATTTAACTCAACATTTGAAAGAAAAGAACATGAGAAATGTTTTTCTTTTTATATACGAGAGTGTGTATGAACAAGCTGAGCTTTTTCTAATTTTTAGCTTTCTCTACATTAACATAGCCAGATCAATTACAAGTCTTGTAATATGAACAGCTCTTTGTTTTTGCCATTGTCCATTAGATGGAACTGTTATGGCATGTGAAATCTTAACAGATTACACAAATGCATTGTACCTCATGTGTTGTATGTTATTGTTATGTATTGTTGATCTGTATTGGAATAATTAGTCATTTATTGTTCGGTTTAAGATCATGTATATATTTTTCTAATGAAAGAAAGATAATAATTTTTGTAATGTAAGAGAAATATTAGAAAAAAATTGAAGACAGCGCTAGATGGAGTAGCTACTTTCGAACAAAGCGACTTGTTCATCGTCAGCATCCTTCTGCCTATTACTTCAACTCATGCTTAATCAACTATTTAACTCAACATTTGAAAGAAAAGAACATGAGAAATGTTTTTCTTTTTATCTAGCGCTGTCTTCAATTTTTTTCTAATATTTCTCTTACATTACAAAAATTATTATCTTTCTTTCATTAGAAAAATATATACATGATCTTAAACCGAACAATAAATGACTAATTATTCCAATACAGATCAACAATACATAACAATAAATATACATATCTTTAAAGAATTGTATATTCATTCATTTCTGAATGTATTATCTCTTCTAAAACTTTTCACAAACAACAATCTATTAAAGATTGAGGTAAAAGTGGAAGAAGAATTGATTTAATCGTAGGACGGCGTTTTATAATATAAAGTTGGTTAAAGCATTAACTCAAAAGGAATTTTCCTCTTCAACATGTTGGGTATTTCGTATATAATGGTGAAATTCAGGATCCACTTCTACCGAAGAAAGATTTCAATGCTAATATCTGTAATAGCCTTCCACGTTTGCTTGGAGTCAATAGCGGAATTAAAATGCATGGAAAAGAAATATCAGTTGACAGTTTTGATTTTTCGGTTAACATCTTTTCTTGCCGCATGATATTTTCCTCCTCAGGTTAAGGGTTTGAAATCTCTTCCATTTGGAGTACGTAATATCCCTTCGATAGTTTAGGTTTCTTATAGGTAGTAGGAATAAGAGTAAGAGTGAAATAAGGTGATAAATTAAAAACATAAATACTAATAAAATACTAATTAGAATTAAGATGTCCCCACTATTAGTAAATTTAGTCGGGGAAAAAAGCGTTAAATAATATTACACCTATCATTTCAGTGGTTAATAAATGAAATAAAAACAAGTAGGAAAATTATAGTCGGTCTAGCCCGACTATACGATACCCTATACCATGGTTTAGAGACCCTATCTCTTCGGTCCAACTAATTGGATATAGAAAATAAACATAGACCAAATTTGAGTGGCATTGTTATTAATTTTTTTGCCTGCAGATACGAAAAAGTTCATATCGGATGATATGACTATACGGGGACTAGGTCCAAAAAAGGGCCGATCCTGACCATATTTGGTAAAGTCACTTACAATTTGAAAAAATATATACAAACAAAATTTGAGAAAAATCTGTGCAATTTTTTTGTTTTTTGATAGATTTAAGTGAAGATCGGGAAGCAGCTCTATATGGGGCCTATGACTAAGAATTTTCTTTAGGGATAATTTTTGGACTACTCATCAATGGATGTAATAAACACATACAAACCCAATTTGAATGAGATCTATATGATAATTTGGAACTTAACGCAATTTATGTCGATTTCATAGGGATCATTTGTATGGGGACTAGGTCTGAACATGGACCGATTCCCACCAATTTCAACAGCGTTCATCCCATGGCCGATAGAAGATTAAATACCAAATTTCATCAAAACATATTCATATTTGCGACCTGCAGTTTGATTACAAGCCATACATGGACACACAGACGGACGGACATCGTTAAATCGAATCAGATAGTGATTCAGTCTCGATCCTTATAATTAAAGATAAAGTGTATAAAGTGTAGTAATGTGAAAACTACTAAACCCAGATCTTTTTTATATTTAATTGAGATAATATTAAAGCTTTCAAAATAGATAACTTTTATAGTTACAAGCAAATAACAAATAAGTCTAGCATGTGTCGTTTTTCTCTGCTCCACACAATTAAAATTACATATACGCTTAAAAAAAATCATAGGAGGAGCTATGAAACTGCGTTTCATAAAACTGTTTTACAAAACTGTTTTACTAGATTTCACAATACTGTTTTGCAAAATACTGTGAAATAAAAATGTTGGTTTACCAAATTCATTTTATTAAAAATAACTTCAACAAATTTATATAATTTTCAAAAATTAACAGAAACATTTAACATGAAATTAATTTCAATGCATTTCATAAACTTAAATTAGTACAAGATTTTTTGCAATTCGCTTTAGGTAGCCTGTATGGCTTAATTCACACTTTTTTCTTATAACTCTTTTAATGTTTGACCATCATGTTTCTTTTCTTTAAATTTATGTAACGTCTTTCTCCATTCGCGCGTTTTGAAATGGTATTTTCTGCTACCACGACCTTTTTACCCAACTGCCCGATAAGGTGGTATAACCCTGAAGTAACCCTGTAGGAGTTACTGCTTTATTTTTACAAAAATTTTCGCCGCCCAGTAAAACAGGATGTTGCAAAACAGTATTTTGTCATACAGTATTTTGTAAAACAGTATTATGAAAAGCAGGGTTTTGAAAACAGGATTTTGTTATACACAGGATATCGACCCGAACCCGATTTTATCTGCATTTTGCAAATATTGTAAAATGCTTCAAGGAACAAACAAAAAATAAATAAAACATATATGAACAAATGATATTGTAACCATATAGGGAGGGAGATCACCAAATTCTTACTGTGCATAAAAGTAATAACATGGAAACCATTGAATTTAGAAGTTTGCTTTTGTTTGTTTAACAGAAATTATGTTATGTTTACAAAAATAAATAATATTTATAGTTCTAAACACTACTTACGAAATTATATACCATTATGGGAAACCCTTCCATTAGGGATTTAGTAGTAGTTTTTGTAAATTTTTTGGAAGATGTGGTCCATGTCTGTGTAAAATCTTCTACATTTGGGTACACTTTTTTGTACTCTCTAACTTCCTTTTCACGAGAGCCCAATATCTATTCAATATATTAAGATCCAAATTGTTTGGGAAATTTGCGTGTGACACAACTCAAGGGCTTTTTTCCATAGTGATGCGATATCGGTCCAAAAATATGAAGATACATTTTGCTGGCTAATGAAAGAAGGAATTTCTTTCT
The DNA here is from genome assembly GCA_963682025.1 of Cordilura impudica. NCBI lineage: Eukaryota > Metazoa > Arthropoda > Insecta > Diptera > Scathophagidae > Cordilura > Cordilura impudica. Next base: position 135,577,555 of record OY821518.1, read on the forward strand.
GTAAACATTCCCTAAAATAAATTTCGGTACTTATATAGCTCGTTGTAAGAAGTGACTTACTTTTTAAGGCGCAACTGCAGCTGTTGCCATACATGAAGTTTTTTCTTTGCAAATTTTGTCTGTTTCAGGATTTTAAATTTATCTTCGAGATTTCCTCGAAGCTGCATTGAATTCAGCTTTTTGCACTTTTTACACACTTTTGGGTACTCTGTCTTCCTGAGCAATGTTTCCTATTAATGGTCAAATTATCTAATATTATTAGAAACAGTTTAACGACAAACTTTTGATTCTTTGGCCAAGTTTTTTATAGGACCAAGTTAAATTTTGTTGAAAATTGTTAATAATTTTAGAACGTATTTCCATTTTATCACTCATTTTAATCATAACAACAAATGAATAGGATTATCATAAAATATAATAATTAACATTAATATTAACAAGTAAGAAAATTATAGTCGATCTAGGTCGACTATATGACGCCCTACACCATGCGTATAGAGACCCTATCTCTCAGGTCCAATTAATTTGAAAATAAGCATAAACCAAATTTGAGTGGCATTGTTATTAATTTTTTTGCCTTCGGATATGAAAAATTTAATATCGGATGCAATATTTATATGGGGTCTATGTCGAAAAATGGACCGATCTTGACCATATTTGGTAAGGTCAGTTTTTGTTTGTAAAAACATATACAAACCAAGTTTGAGAAAACACAATGCAATATTTTTGTTTTTTTGATAGATTTAGGTAAAGATCGGGAACTAGCTTCATATAGGGGTTATATCTAGGAATTGTATTATAGGTTTTGTTTTTAGACTACTGATAAATGGATGTAATAAACATACACAAACCTAATTTTACTGGATTCTATATGATAATTGGGATTTTATGGCAATTAAGTCAATCCCAAAGGGGTCATTTGTATGGGGACTAGGTCTGAACATGAACGGATTTTCACCAGTTTCCACAGGGTTCATCCCATGGCCGATAGAAGCTTATATGCTAAATTTCATAAAAATATAGTCATATTTGCGACCTGTAGTTTGACTAGAAAGTTTATATGGACACACAGACGGACGGACGGATGTACAGTCGGACATCGCTAAATCAAATCAGTATTAATTAACTCTTAATTAACTCGTAATTAACTCTTAACTCGTAATTAGCAGATTTTGTGAATTCAATTAACTTTTATTTGAACAACTGTTTCTCCGATTATCAATATTATTGTTAAAATATGACTTTTCAGAACTATAACTTAAATATCATCCTCCAAATAACCAAATAAGTCTTCAGGACAGGATGGTATACCAGCACTGGTGCTGAAACACTGCTCTTCGACGCTAGCCAGTCCATTGACCAACCTTTTCAGCCTTTCGTACCGTGCGGGAGTCTTTCCCTCTTGCTGGAAAGTTGCTAATGTCCAACCAATCCCTAAAAAGGGTGCGGCTAATAACCCTGAAAATTACCGTCCAATTGCAATCTGCTCTGCGCTCTCAAAGGTGATGGAGGGCATGATCAATGTCCAACTTGTGAACTACTTAGAGGCCAATTCACTTCTTAATGATCGACAGTATGGCTTCCGTAGAAATCGTTCCACGGGAGACCTGTTAGCTGTACTTTCTGAGCGCTGGAACCGATCCATTCGCAATTTTGGCGAAAGTAAAGTGGTTGCTCTGGATATTTTCAAGGCATTCGATCGTGTGTGCATTGATATCAAAGCTTATTGCATTTGGGGTCGGTAATAACTTCTCTCGATTTATATCGAGTTTTCTCAGAGACCGAACAATACGTGTTGTTATTGATGGGGTCTCATCTAATGAGTTTCAGCTTAATTCAGGGTACCCCAATGTTCCGTTCTTTCTCCTTCCCTTTTCCTTATCTTTCTGAATGACATTCTTCGTCAAACTCTTTATTCTATTTAGTCTTTCGCAGATGACAGCAGCATTTGTCATTCATTTTCCTTTAATTGTAGGCCAAGCCTCTTGGAGGTTGGGAGCAGAAGGCAGACAATGAATGACATACTCAATCAAGACTTGCTAACAATCTCCGAGTGGGGTAAAGCGAATATGGTTGATTTTAATGCGCTGAAGACTCAATGCTGTATGTTGACCCATAGGGCCATAGAATCAACAATGTCATCTGTATATATGGGTGGTATAGGTATTGAGGATTCGGATACTCTTGATGATCTAGGCATGAGAATTCAATATGATGTTCGTTGGAACGAGCATATTTTTCAAGTGTCGAAAGAAGCGCATTCAAGTGTCTTGGTTCTCTAAAACGGTGTAAAAATTACTTCACTCCTTCTGATCTCCTTAAAATCTATACCACTTACATCCGACCGAAAATGGAATACAACTCCCATATATGGGCAGGAGCTTCAAAGTCTATTTTGGAGCTACTGGACCATGTACAAAGGAGGGCGTTGGCGCTCATCAATGACAATAGGGTATCCAGCTCTATTGATTCATTGGAACACCGTCGGAATGTGGGTTGTGTAGCACTGTTCTATAGATATTACCATGGGAAATGTTCTTCTGAGATTAGCGAACTTATTCCAAGTGCCCGAGTTTCGGTTCGCTCTACCCGCTTCTCTAGTAGATCACATTCGTTTGTAGTCTATTGTCCAGTTGACCACATAACGCATTACAGGGGATTCGTTTATCAGTCGAACTAGCCGTATGTGGAATAAACTCCCCGCAGTGGTCTTTCCTGACAGTTATAATCTAATAAAATTTAAGTCAAATATCCACAAACACTACTCCCTATTTCCTCCTTCCCACAACCAATTTTCCTGAAATCAACACAATGCACTTATTTTACTCCTGATGAGATTAAGCCAAATACGTTGTATAAATATAGTCTGATTCTGAAAACCAATGGGCCCCTTAAAAAAAGGTGCCATCAGTTTTTCCCCACAGCTAATTCAGACTTGGTGGTACTACTTAACTATGTTTGGCAATAATGTAGCTAAGGCTCCGCTGAAAATACAATGTGGAACAAATTCAGGTTAGCAAAAGTTAGGTCGATTCTAAAAGTGAGGGGTGAAAATAGAGGCTTAATTAGAAGACCCGTATCACGGCGTTTTTTTATGTTAATTCGAATTTTTTTTAATCGACCTGCGAACTTTGCAGTCAAATGCCAATTTTCGGCATATTGTTTATATGGTTTTTTGGCTATACCTCGTTGACTAATTTATATTTTTTCAATCTGTAAGAGCCTAATTATTGCTAGAGACCTGTGCAATAATTAATTTTTTAAAAAAAATTGATTTAGAAAATTTTTGTGGTGCTTATGAAGCAAAATGTTGGAAAAATTATTTTTTTCATGCTTTTTGAAAATATTTTCCACAAAACTAAGTCTGTTTGCTTTCTCTTTGATCAATAATATGCGTCTCAGTTTCTTCAATAAATTTCATTTGAAAAGAAAATGGTCTTAGGCGATAATTTGCATTAAAAATCCCAAAACCATTAAATAAATAGCGATTTAGGTAGAAGTAATTAAAAAGGGAAGTTCCAAGAATTAGAAATTAGTAAAACAACTTTTTTGTTTTCAACCACCGCACACGTAACGATTTTTTTTTTATTTCGTACAAGCGAACTAATTTCAAAAATTAAGATTCAGTTAAGACTCGAAACTCAGCCGAAGCTGATGTCTTTTAATTTTCGCTCGGTCGTGATAAAATTTGCTATTAATTTTTTTGGAACTTATTTCATTTTGTGAGTGATTTAAGTTAAGTGCATCGGTTTCATAAAAATAACAAAAAAAAAAACATTGTATAATATATATTGTATTAAAAATGTCGGAACCAAAATGTAAAATGGACCATTTTTGTAATGTTTGTGGACGTTTCATAGCAAGCGATGAAAAATGTGGTAATGCGAGTGATTTTTTTTTGGAAGCCTATAAACAATATTTCTCGCAAGAGTTTATCACTGACGTAAACTATGCCCCTAAAAAGTTTGCTTTAATTGCTATTCAACTCTTATGCAATGGAAAAGTGAAAAGAAGAAGGATATGCCTTTTGGTATACCAATGATGTGGTTAGACAATAGCCCGCATCAAGAAGAAAATTGCTATGGATGTATCAACTACCATAAAACTTATGTAGCAGTGCCAAGTGTCCAATTACCATTGCCGCACTCAGAATTCGTTCCAATACCAACATACCGAAGTATTGCTATTCAAACAGATATCAGTACTACAACCGCCGCTGCTACATCCATGGATTTCTTCTCAGAATACGACCCTGGTGAAGGTACATCCTATGAAACATCAAACGACCCAATCCTAGTCACACAAAACCAATTGGATGGAATTGTTGCAAATTTGTGTTTGACTCAGAAAAAATCAGAACTACTGGCTTCATTTTTGAATGGAAATAATTTGCTGGCGAAAGGTACCAAAGCAACAGCATATCGAAAACGCCAAAAAGAGTTAGAAAAGTTCTTCAATGTGAATGATGCAAAAAATTTCGCTTATTGCAACGATATTGAAAAGTTAATGGAGACGATAGGGTTAACCTATAAAAAAGGTGATTGGCGTTTATTCATCGATAGTTCACTAATGAGCTTAAAAGTTGTGCTTTTGCACAAGACAAATAGAATGCCTTCTGTTCCGATTGCGTATAGAACTCAGACTAGTGAAAATTTCGATAATTTGAAACACATTCTGGAAGTAGTCAAATATAACGAACACCAGTGGCGCATTTGCTGCGACCTCAAAATAGTTTCATTGATTACAGGCCTAACAGCATCCCGCCGTCCAAAATATCCGTGTTTTTTGTGCGATTGGGATTCACGATACGGAGAAGGTATTAAAGGAAGAAACCAGTACAAATAGCATAACTGGAATAGTCGCATTGGACGGAAATGGCCTAAAGACAAGAGGCTACATGAAAGTCTTGTTCCTGAAATGAAAATTTTGTTGCCGTTGCTCCACATTAAACTTGGCATTGCTAAAAATTTTTTGGAATGTATCGCAGAAAGACCAGCAGTATTCAACCGCTTAAAAGACATTTTCCCAAGACTTAGTAACGCCAAAATTCAGGATGGGGTTGTTAATGGTCCCGACATACGGAAACTAATGAGACGTCAAGATTTTGACCAAGTTCTGACAGACCGAGAATTAAATGCATGGCTCGTATTGAAAGCAGTCATTAAAGGACTTTTGGGTAAAGAACGCAAAGACAACTACAGACAATCCGTTGCAAACATGTTGCCAGCTTTCGATGAAATTGGTGTTAATATGTCGTACAAAATTCATCTCTTGCATCGGCATCTTGTTCAACTCGCTCAACAGTTGCCAACTGAATCTGATGAGCAAGGCGAACGTTATCACCAAATTGCGCTTCCATTTGAAATATCTTCATCAGAGTGCACAATTTAAACATGTTGTCGATTGAAAACTATTTTCGTTTCAAGGACAGAGGAAAGAAATCTCCAGATGCAATACTCGCTGAAATTTGTTGGTGGTATAAAAACACCTTTGAAGAAGAGGGAGACGAGGAAAAAGAGGAAGAAGGGGAAGACAAAGATGAAATTCCAGAATATCTGTTGGACGAAATTATCGACCTTTCTGATGGTGATGACGATAACCAAGATATTAGAGAGAGCAGTGATGTTGACCCACAGCCGCCTGCCAAACGGCAACTGGCCATATCATTAATTTAATTTGTTTAATTTTTTTACTTAAAACTTTTCATAACTAGCATTTCAAAAATATGTATATTTTTTTCCTATGTTTTAATTTCTTTTTCAATGTTTCTTCAAAACCAACGCTGAACAAAATTGGTACATAAAAAATGAGAAGTAAATTAATATTAAGCTGGAAAACGCAGTTTTGTATTATGATTGTTTTCTTTTCAAATGAAATATATTGAAGAAACTGAGAAACATATTATAGATCAAACAGAAAGTAAAAATGACTTAGTTTTGTGGAAAATATTTTCAAAAAGCGTGAAAAAAAATAATTTTTCCAACATTTTGCTTCATAAGCACCACAAACATTTTCTAAATCAATTTTAAAAAAATTTTGGTTGTTGCAAAGGTCTCTAGCAATAATTTGGCTTTTACGAATTGAAAAAATATCAATCAGTCGACGAGTTATAGCCAAAAAACCATATAAACAATATGCTGAAAATCGGCATTTGACTGCAAAGTTCGAAGGTCGATTAAAAAAAAATTCGAACTAACATAAACAAACGCCGCGATGCGGGTCTTCCAACTTAGCCTCTATTTTCACCCCTCACTCTCAGAATCGACCTAACTTTTGTTAACCTGAATTTGTTCCACAGTGATATTTTATTCACATTTAATGCGAATGAAAACTATGGGAAAAAATTATTATTTTCACTAACAATATTTCCAGATTGTAGCCACGATAAAGCTGAACAACTTTTGTGAACATATATATACAACCTGAATGTCTTTAATCACCCTAAATAACTTATAACCACTACAGTGTACCTTAAAAATTGTCGCTTTGCACTAGACTACACTTTTATTGCATTTTGTTTACCTTCTCTGTTATTCTTTTGCATTTCCTGTGTTGGTGATTTAAATATTTAATATTTAGTAATTATTAATTATTAAGGTTCTTTTCAGTCACATTTTTGCGATCGCATTTAAATCCAATGCAAACAAATAAATTTAACAAAAAATTATCTATTTTCGCATTTAAATTTTGAATAAGCTAATAAAGTTTTTAAATCTACCGTAAACCAAAAAAAAAAAAAAAAAAATTATAATAATTTTTTTCAGGGATATTCTAAAACAAAAACAAAATAAAATAATAAATAAATATATATAAATCAAAATATATTAAAACGAAAAACATGGTAAAGTTGTTTTTAAAGAGTGAAAATTGATTAGCAGAAAGGTAATATAAATAATTTTTGTTCTTGTTGTGGTACTTTTACACCAAAGAAAAGAAGACGTAACCTTAGTAAAGAATTTCGGAAAGCATTCAAAAAATTTTTGAAAGAAAAAAATTTTTACTCAATTCAGTAAGCAAAAACGAAAGCGAAAGTTTCTCTGTCTTGAAGCCTCTATAATTTGGAAAAGTTTGGATAGGAAGCACATCTCAGAGAATTGTTTTGCATGTAAAAAACGCTACAAGGGATGAAATAAAAAAAAAAAATTTCAAATATCAGTCCGTTCTTATTGCACAACTACCAAAAAATAATTCAGCTGACGTTCCAGTACTACAACAACATCTGCTGAATAAATACCTTGCTACTAGTCATGAAGCTACGTCAGTTTTCAGCTGCGATAGCGAGGAGTGGGACATTTTTCTAAGTACGACATATCAAACAGCATTGCCATTTGAGTAAAGGTAATAAAGCTTGTTTGAACTATCGTAATTTGAGGAAATTGAGGGTTCAGATGATGACGATAAATATGATGATAAATATAATATATTCATATGTATCGTGATCTTTCTGACGAAAATACCAAATAAATAGCAAAACACAACACAACACAACACATCACATCACAACACAACACATTACAACGCAATACACTAAAGCACTCGATTTTCCTAAAAAAAAGATTTGTTGTTTCAGTTGTAAAAATTACTGAAAAACAACCATTTTTATGGTACACAGTGGTTTTGTAAGTTATTTAGGGTGACTAAGCACGTTGATATTGTATTAATATGTTCACAAAAGTTGTTCAGCTTTACCGTGCTACTATTTTGCCAAATATTGTTATTGAAAAATAATTCTTTTCGCATAAAATATGAACAAAATTTGTTCAATGGAGTCTTAGCTACATTATTACCAAATATAGTTAAACGGTACCATCAAATGTGAAGTAGCTGTGGGGAAAAAACTGATGACACCTTCTTTTAAGGGGCCCATTGATTTTCTGAATCTTATGAAGTCCATAAAAAATTGGTCACCAATTTCGCCAAACTGAGTATAGGGTTCTAATACCCTTTGGTAGTGTGGTGTTATGCCTTTTTATGCTGGTTTTCAGTTCCTCAATCTTTGACCAAATTTCTTGCGATTTTTCCCACGGGATTGGATTTTCTTCTTCCCTTACAATGCGTAGCAGGTCTGCTAATTTTCTCCGTTCGTGCACTAGCCGTCCTCCTCTTTTCTTCTTAGCAATCTTTGTGTCGACTATCGGTATTGCTGTTAATTTTTTCTCTGTCTTCCTCGCTAGGCTTTGCCTGTATTCCTCGATTGTAAGCCGTTTTGGTCCTTGTACCATCGGTTTGTATGCTGGTGGTGGTGTTGCTGGAACACTTAAGGATGAAGGAACGTATTCGTCGGACATGTGTTTATATATGATGTTTAGATGAAAGTGTTTAAATTAGTTCCGAGGTCGTCGTCCAAAGGATCGCCATGTGGTGTTATGAATAGGTGGTGTTATAAATATGTGCTGGTTAAAGGCTAACTATTAGGGGTGTGGTCCTTGCAACCGGCAGAGTTTGCCACTGGTTGTGCTTGTGGTGTCCTGTGTTATGTATTTAGGAGTGTGGGGTTTTACAACCGGCAGAGTTTGCCACTGGTTGTGCTATTGCATTTGCCGATCTTACTATTGTAAGGGCAAATGGAAACTTTTGTAATAAAACTAAGGCAGTTGTTGCCGATTTAGTGTTTAGAATTCAAGTCTGTTTTATTTTGGGTTTTACACCCTTTTTATACAATTTGTCATGATCTAACTTATTCTAGCATATAGTTAGTGTTACATTTGTTTCACTCAGTACTATGAAGGATCGTATTGCTTTATTCTACATTCCAATTACAATGTTATTTGCTTGGTATGCACTCAAATAATATGAGTCACTCACATATTATTTGTTACATATTTACATATGTACATGCCATGCATAGAACAGTTTGACTCATTATCGATATTGTCTGTTGCATATACACATTGTGTAAATGATATTTTAAATTGTCATCGATACTATTGATTGTCTGTTCTATGTATCATGTATGCATTGTAGACATGTGTGGTACACTACAGTAGTACAATCGAATCAGTGATGCTAGGAGATTTTTTCAGAAATCCATACGCTTATGAAAAAAATAATTTTTTACTTACGCCCATTTTTTTCTCCCTACTTTTTACCCTACACTACTTTTTAAAATTTTTCCAAAAAATAAAATTTTATTTTTAATTTGTACATTTTGAATTTCAATAATGCAAAAATAACATAAAAACTAAGAAAAATAACATAAAAAGTAAGATAAGAATATCATAAGAATTACATAGGAATAACATAAAAACAAGATAAAAAACAGTTCTGTATAATTTATCTTTTTGATATGACTAGATGTGCATTTAAAATTTACAAAATTAATTAAACTGGCTTGCAAATGAGATCTATAACGCAAACAGAATTTTGGTTCTTGGTTTTAAAAATTTTTTTATAACAGTGGTTATTAGCATGTATACTTAGATCTGATTTATCGCAATTTAATACTTTTTCACAATCGTTGCATCTGCATTTAAAGTCGTCATCATTGACCTGCTCCAGCCATCCCATTAGCTTCTCGTCTCTCAACCAACTTGAGCAAAATCTTTGTTTTCTGTATTTCTTTGATGTGTTTTCAGCATCATCGAAAAACGAATCGGACATGTTTCTAAAATTATTTATGTTTATATTTATAATACTTAAATGTTCTTTTCATTTACAAACTTACTTATTAAAATCGAAGAGACCTATAAAGATGGCGTACGTATGTATACAAAAGATGCACAAAACAAGTAAACTGCACAAACAAGTGTCTATACTAGGCCGGGTCGATTTGTGGGAAGCAAAAAATCGCCCATTGCTCAGTAAAAATCGTATTCTAGGGATCAAAATAAGAAACTTTGCCGAAGGAATCATACCTCTAAAACGAATTGTGATGTCCCAGAATTTGGGTCGAACTTTTGGGTAGGGGCAAATTTTGAAAAATCTTACTTTGACCCATTTAGAGTGCTCCAATTGAGTCCAAATGTATGACTGACCCCCACTATCTTTGGAGGCCCGACCCACCCATGCCAGTGGCACACCCCCTGGAACTTCCCTGTGGGGTTCCGCATATAAACATTTCAAAAAATCACCAGTTTTGGCACTTTACATGAAAAAATCAGCGAAATGCCTATGTTTTTTCTTTTTGGAGTTTATTTTTCTCTTTAGAAATTTATTTAGTCAGAACATATGTAAATGAAAAAATGAATTTAACTTAGTAATAGAAAAGAAATTAAAAAAATTTATTAGAAATTAGCGTTTTTTACAACCCTTTTAAAACCAAGGCATCACTGTGATGCAGGTCGTAAAATTGCTTGTGTGAGTTTTTTAAGCCACCACAAGACACAGCTGCATGTCGTAAACTTACTTGTGTAGTTTTTTTATAGCACCTACTTAAGAAATGAAGGTTTTTTTTACAACCCTTTTTATGGGTTTTTTATGGCACCTTCTTAAGAAATGCACGTTTTTGCAACCATTTTAACAATTAAGGTATCACTGTAATGCACCGCAACCCTTTTAAAAAATGAACGTATCACTGTGACACAATTGCAGGTCGTATAATTGCTTGTGTGGGTTTTTAAGCCACCACAAGACACAGCAGGTAGAATTGAAATTACCATTTCATTCTTATTACCTCGTCTCGTAGACCATATATAACGCAACAGTATTTAAAAAAATAATAAGTGAAGTGACCATTCCAAATCAAAAAGTTTACAATGAATCCACCATCCTCTACACCGCAAGATGAAGCAACAACAACATCAACAACTATCGAAAACCCAATGAGTCATATACCCAAGCATGATGTTACTGTTTTTGGTGTGGCTACTGATTTGACTGATCTTAATTTACCAACCCATCTGGATATCTTGAGATATTATTTTTACTTAAGCGAACGTGCTAAAACAGAACAAAAAAAGTTTTCCTATAAATCATTCACTATTCAAGTACAAGATAAGTTGATTGGAATTTGGGAAAAACTTGGTATGGAAATAATGCTGAAAAAAGTGGATGTAATAAATTGAATAGATTGCTTGACAAATATCAAGACCAAATAAAGAGAAGAAACAAAACCCAATAATTTACAGAGTATGTAAAATCTCTGGAAACAATTTTTTACATTGGAACATGTAAATGCGATTTGAAGGCAGCTCCAGGTGCATGCGGCTTGGTTCCCGAACGCCTCAAAGAGTTTATGCACGATCAACATAATCAGAGAAGACTAACAATGGATGCATTTGTGATGGAAATTAAAGAGCAAGGAGCAACGTGTATGTCATCAATGCCAACATGCCAAGATCCCGATGATTCAACATACGCACCGCCACCGGTTCAAGAAGATATGGATAGAAACACAAGTTCACAATACACAGAGAGATACGATTGTTTTAACTTTGGTGTGCCTGATAGAGTAGCATCAGCATTGGGAACCACTCTTTTTCAAGATTTGAAAATTAAAGATAAGCATGGGAAACCTCTCAACATGGATAAATCGAAGGTTCGCAGAGAAAAAGAGAAATGCAGACAAGAAGTGCTTCGCAAACGGTTAGATGATACCAATTCGTTAGCGTTTTCATTCGATGGCAGAAAAGATGATACTTTAACGATAGATAAAATTGATGAGAAGTATCATACTAGGATGGTAAAAGAACCTCATCTTGTTATTTTGAGAGAACCCAATTCTGAATTGATTGGTTATGTAAGATTGGAACATGCAACCGCTGAATACAAAACAACCAAATTAAAAGATTTTTTCAACGATAAAAATATATCACTGGATGCATTAATTGGAATATGCACTGACGGTGAGCCAACAAACACTGGCCCACACGGTGGAATTATACGACGATTCGAATTGCTGTTAAAAGGACTATTGCATTAGTTCGTTTGCCTTCTACACTTCAACGAACTTCAGTTTCGGCATTTGTTTGAAGCTTTGTATAAATCAACCAGCACTGGACCGTGATCGGCAACCGGAAAACTGAGCCGTCAAATCGAAACTTGTGAAACTCTTCCGGTAAATTATTGCTATCACTCATTTATTATAATTGTCAACCATTATTAATTATTTTATTATTATATATTTTCAGGTGGTGGACGGCTTCCAGAAAATTGAGTTGCAAAATATGCCCCCTGCTCCAGAAAAAATTTAATTTTCCACCGATTCGAAGTACTTATACGACACGGCCCATGCAATTTCTAGCGGCGTGGTTTCGGTGGATCTGGCTAACATCACACACCAGGGAAAATTGTACATTCCCGGTGGCTCACCAAGGCCGCTAGATTATTACGATTATATGTGACAACAGAAAATCCAGATGAAAATTTAAGAATTCTGGTTGAATTCATAAATAAATGTTATGTACCAATGTACCTCAATATCAAGTATTACAGCTCTGTCGCGTACGGCAGTGCATTATTTTTCAAGTTCATTGGTTGGTCACGATTTCCAGAACCTCGTTTACGCAAAATTGTCAATCAAGTACTTAAAGATAATTCATATTATGCGCATTCGGAAAATATCTTGTTATCAACGTTGTTTGATGATAGCAAAGAAAAGCGCGGCTGTGCCATAAAGAAAATTCTACGCTATCGAACCGATGTTGACGACCCAACGTAACTTAGAGCTTATAAAAAACCAGATATAAACTTTAATTGCACAAGTTACACGGAAATGATCAATATGAATGACATAAATAACGTATTTGAACCACCATTCGCGCGAAGCATTCCGTACGATACATTGAAAGAATATTTAAATCAAGATGATCCACCGTTTAATGATCCAAAAATTACATCACACATACAAGGAACGGAACACATGTTCAATTGCTAGCTAGCGTTTCCAAACGGGTTATACCGGAAAATGTAGAGGCTTTTATGGCGACGACATTAGAGAGCCGTGCGAAATTGCCCAGACTTGAAAGTAAAAAAGACTTCAAACAATAATTTTTTTTTAGTTTCTGTTCTATTACTAACTTTAATTAATTCTTTCATTTACATATGTTCTGACTAAATAAATTTCTTAAGACAAAAAATAGATATTTTAAATAAATAAATAAAAATAAAGAAAAAAACATAGGCATTTCGCTGATTTTTTCATGTAAAGTGCCAAAACTGGCGATTTTTTGAAATGTTTGTATGGGGAACCCCCCAGGAGAGTTCCAGGGGGTGTGCCACTGGCATGGGTGGATCGGGCCTCCAAAGTTTGTGGGGGTCGGTCATACATTTGGACTCAATTGGAGCACTCTAAATGGGTCAAAGTGGTATTTTTCAAAATTTGCCCCTACCCAAAAGTTCGACCCAAATTCTGGGACATCAGAATTCGTTTTAGAGGTATGGTTCCTTCAGCAAAGTTACTTTGATCCCTAGAATACGATTTTCACTGAGCAATGGGCGATTTTTAAATCGACCCGCCCTAGTCTATACCCTATACCACTATGTGGTTTGGGTATAATGACTTTGTGCTGCTGTTTGGAACTACCAAAAATATTTGGCTTACAACCATCTTTTGTAATACCGATCGACTCAGAATCACTTTTGGGTAGATTTAGCGATGTCCGTCCGTCCGTCCGTCTGTCTGTCTGTGTGTCCATGTAAACCTTGTAATTAAACTACAGGTCCCAAATATTAATTTATTTGAATGAAATTTGGCGCATAAGCTTTCATCGGCTACAGGATGAACGGTGTTAAAATTGGTAAAATTCGGATCATATTCAGACCCAGTCGCCATACAAATGACCCTTATTAAATCGACTTAAATTACCATAAAATCCAAATTATCATATAGATCTCGGTCAAATTTTGTTTGCGTCTGTTTATTACATCCATTTATCAGTTTTCCAAAAATAAACCCCATATGGCAATTCTTTGTCATATCCCCCATATAAAGCTGCTTCCCGATTTTCACTTAAATCTATCAAAAAACAAAAATATTGCACAGATTTTTCTGAAATTTGGTTTGTATTGATTTTCTTAAAATAGAGGTGACTTTACCAAATATAGTCAGGATCGCTCTATTTTTCGACCTAATCGCCATATAAATATATCATCCGATATGAAATTTTTCATATCTGCAGCCAAAAAAATGCCACTCAAATTTGTTTAATGCCTATTTTCTATATCCACTTAGTTGGACCGAACAGATAGGGTCTCTAAGCCGACTATAATTTTCTTACTTACTGTTTTTACTTGTCATTGTTATTAAAGAAGCCACATATTTACTTCCTTCATATTAATAGAGCTATGACCACACTTAAAAAAGGTATATATGTTTAATTTTAAAGTTTAAAATTGAAAAATATATAATATTAAGTTGTTAAAAAAAATCTGCAAAAAATTCCTACAATTGGGAAAAAGTACGAAATCTTTCCCTTTTTCCCTAATTGGCAAATTTTTGAAAAAAATCCCTACAAAAAGGAAAAAATATCTACACGTACGGTTAAGTCCGTGTATTTTTCAAAAAGACTATATTTTCGCACAGTCATATATAAACGCAACGTAAATTCTGCAATGGTCTATAGAATCAGCGGTCTTGTGAATCAATAATAATAATGATTCTATTTTAATTTATTTATTTTTTTTTGTTATTGTACTTACTTTTAAAATGTGCTTTTAATGTACTTACTTTTTTGTTTCGTATGTACTCATACGTATAGAACTTTGATTAATTTTTGAAAAATATGAGCATTTATTAATTTTTTAAGTAATTTGTTTTTAGAATTTCTTAAATAATTTACAATACATGATATTGAATAAGTAAGTTTAAAGTAAATTAATTTTAAACTTTTTTTCTTTTTTTATAACAATTTTGAATAAAATCTCTCTTAAAACCTAGAAAAGAATCAAACATTATATGAATATCATATAATGTGTTATGTAAACAATTATATACGAGTACATTATGATTTAATAAAATATAATTGTTTATACTTAAGTTAAAAATATTTAGGTAATTATTTATATTTTGGTGTTTTTATGCGATATTATATAATTGAATGGGGATACTCTGTTGTTAGACATACTTATGTAGAATTAATATTTGATTATAGTTTTGATTTGTTTGTCTATGAGTTGGTTTTTAAATAATTAATTTCGTCATTGATTCTCTTTGTATTTCACAAGTAGGCAGCATTGCCCACTATTGGATTGAAGTTTGTATTACAGCTATCAGATTCAATTAACAAGAACTATTTAAGATTTTTATATTAAACAATTGTATTAGTTAAGGTAGTCATAGAGATTTTAATTAATTTATATACAATTTGTTGTTGTTATAGAAATTTTATATTAGACTTATTTACTGGTAATAATAAACTTAAATGAAAAACTTAAAATTTATTAAACTTCAACAAAATAATGAAAATAGAATTAACTTGTAATGTTAACAAATCCAAAATAAAACAACTCAATTTAAATAAATTTCTGAAATTGTTTAAATATTTAAGTCATCCGTACATTCGGTTTGACATTTTTTACATTTTTACACCACAAAACAAAAAAAGTCCTTAATTTACTTATCTAAATAAATGTTTGTACACACTGCTTTTGCCTTTTTGTCTATTTCAATTGTTTAACACCCAGCAATATGTTAATTCGAGTATTTATGAATGTTTTTTTATGTGAATATAATTTCAAGAAACAAAATTCCACCCTCTTAGTTTGTTTTCTGAATATAAAACATAAAAATATATCAGTGGTGCACAGTAGGATCATATGCTATGATGTGGAAATAAATATGTGTTCAGTTAATGCAATTACTATAAGCAACCTAGACCTCAGGTATATGCAGAGCAAAGATCAGCAACATGGGTTTAAAAGTTTTTACTCAAAGACAATATTGCTCAGTTTATAGCAGAAGTCTCCATATAGAAAACTGGATTAATAGAAACAATTAGCGGCGCTTTTCAGGCCACAATTCAGCCTTTTGCCTGAGCTATGCACGAATATTGACTATATTAAGTCAAATAATATCGAAAACGCTCCAACATGAACAACAGAGTACCTAGCGGCCGTCAGAGCAATAACCTTGGACAAAGTAAATTTATTATCGAACGTAAGATGTAAGGATTAGTTTTCCGATTATTTGGGTCGTAAGTCATTATGGGATGAAATAATTGACGAACAGTAAGAAGACTCCATTCCTTTTCAGACTGTCAAGAGGAAACTAGTGAATTGGGCTACTACTTTGCATATCTCAATTTGGGAAAACACTGTCATGGATGAGATTATATTGGTAACCCAAATAAAGAACCTATAAAGCTTGCAAATAGAATGACGAGCATTTGGAGAACTATTGATCGGCCTTTGCAAGAAAAGAAGTTCTTCGGCTATCCAACAATGCCTTGTTACATCTGGGAAAACCCCAAAATCGTTATAAATATCAAATTTCTCGATTAGACTACTACTTCGATATCCGAATATTAGCATTATATATATTTTGATTTTATGTGGCTTTTCTTTTCAACGAAACCTGAACTAACACTGTGCTAAAAACTATTATATGGATACATCCAATACCAGTGTTATGCAGAAGTATCCAACGAGGATAATATTCCACACGTGGAAGACGAAATTTATAAGAAACATGAACAAAATATTTGAAAGAGTAAAAAATTTGGAAATTTTATACTAAATTATTACAAGCAAGCCCTCTGAATTTTTAAAATTCTTTTAAAGGTGTCTCCAAATTTTAGGGCATAACTTGGCATAATGATCGCCAATGTAGCCCAGTTAAAACATTTAAGTGCTCAAAATAATTATAAATAATTATAGCCGAAGCCCATCAAGGTATATGGTTTGTTTTGTGAATGAAAGTGATTTCAGCAGACATATAGACAGGAACAACGGTATATTTTAAATCTGCTCCAAGGTTATCTTCATTTAGGCATATATGTATAGTCAAAGGAATCCTTTGATAATGGAAATTACATTGGACGATACTTCTATTTTGGATCATTCTACTTAACCAGCATGGAGGGTGAATATATGAATTTGAGAAGAACAACCCCACGTCTATACAATCCAGGCAAGAACACGAGTTAAGTCCCTGGTCACCACAGATATAGCTATTTGTCATTAACTATTATTGTTCTAAATCTCAGCCATTTTCTTTAAATCATAATCTGCTACTAAATTAACAGGGATATGAAGCAGTTGTTGCCAAATATACGTCGATTAAATAAACATCTTTTATGCTATTCATCTGATTGCAATTTTTGAGCTGATATCACAACATTACAATATCACTACATTTTCCCACAAATTTGAGATTGGACAGTTAAGATTATATAATACCAATTAGTTTTTCTCCCAGTTTCAGTGTTAGTGTATTTAAAGGAAAACTTTCATGTGAGATCTGTTTCAACCAATACAAGAATTTTTTATTTTTAGATTATATTAAAGTTTTATTTTTTTATATCGATCTTTATTAATTTAAATTAAGCAGCGATGTCAACATTTTCAAGCAAAAAGCGCAAAATAGTACCAGTAGAAATAAACAAAAACCGCTAGGAAGCGCCATCACTTTATGTTACTTTTTAATTGAATTTCAATTCACAATTATAACTTATCTATACAACTTTCATTATAACACTTTACTTTGAAATAAACACTTATCATTTCCTCATTTTTAGGTCATTGAGTTTCTTTTTTATATAAAATTTTAAATTTCCAATTAATTTTTGTAGAAACCTTTAATGGAATTAATTAATGGATTTATTATGAAAACATTAATTTTTTTTAGTCCATATTTAATGTGTGTTACAGAATGAAAGGAGTGTGTTTTAAAGTATTTCAAAAAATTATTTTCACTGAACATTCCTTCAACTTCAGCTTTTGAGTGCAGAAAAGTGAATTTATATAACGAAACTTACATGTATATAAAAACGGATATTAATCGACTTATTTACTTAAACCCAAAATTAGCCAGTTCTGTTTTGATTTTTTCATTTACCTAGATATAAATTTTTAAGGCAATTTTCTTATTCTTAGATTTCTTTTTTACCTTTAAAATTTTTATAGCGAAACTAAGAGATTTTACGAACCCAATTAACTCCCGTTTGAACCTTTGTTTGTCTGATCCTTCAACATATACCTTTTCCATATAATAGCAGAAATATGAAAAATGCGCTTTTGGGGTCATCAAAAATCATTATGCCGATTTAGTGCTTGGTGCTGAAATTAACACTTTGTGTGATAAAAAATATTTCATTTGGATCGTATAACTTTTTCCTGTACTGAGGGACTTATAAGCATTTTCTGAAGAGTTGTTGTTGTCCGTCCGACGGGCTATTTGTACATATAAGTATTTTAGTCAAAGTTGTTATTTAAGGATACCTTGTAATTAGATTAAAAACTTATTCAGGGAACATTTATCAAGAATCACATTATACATATCTACAACATTCCCTCTCCATTACAGAATCCTTTTATTAACATTAAACCTAGACACTCAAATCTTGCGGGCTCATTTTTGGTTTGGAATAAATCACCATTCCGACATGCACTTAAATAAAGAACTTATATTTTGACTTTATCAATTTGATAAGTTGACCTTATTACTATGATTTTTTTTTTGTTTGCTTTTAAAATCCTCTTTTCCACAGCCATTGACGACGCACAGTGGCGCTTTTCCCCAAATAGCGCGGCAAAAATAAAAAAATTTTATAGAAGCATTCAGTAAAATCAATGAATGTATAGGATAGAGGATTTCCCGCAGATTAAGAATCAATAAAGGGTTTCAGATAAAAATTATGGATGATAGAGCTCCGCAAATTTGGAATTTTTTAGCTTTTAGAAAAAGGCACACAATTTTTTTTAAAAATATCCTTTTTTTAAATCAAATTGTAGGCAAATTAGTTAACCGAACGTATTATAGTTTGGTGTCGTTTGAAAGGTACTTTTATTTTCTATAAAACAAAATAAAAATTATGTTATTGGATCATTTAGTTTTTCTACAGTATCAGTTTTTCAAATCTATACTAATCTATACTAATATTATAAAGAGGTAATGTGTGTTTGTTTGTTTGTTTGTTTGTAGGAGGTAATCTCCGTAACTACCGACCTGATATTCCTGAAATTTTCACAGAGTCTTACTGCGGATATAGGAAGTGCTATAGGCTATAATTTTTTAAATATTTTTAATGGGCGTGGCACCTCCCACACAAAGTAATTTTTTAATATCGTATACATATATTTAGTATTATGATAGGGAGAGCTTTGCAAATTTGTGTGAGGTCACCTATTGTTAATATTAGTAGCTACGCCGGAAATGGGCGGGATCGGACAAGTGGGCGTGGTACCTCCCATACAAGTAATAATTCAATGTTATATATATCGAGTACTGTCATAGAGAGAGCTTTTCGAGTTTGTCTAATGTCACCTATTATTAATGTGAGTAGTCGGACAAAAAATGGGCAGAATCGAACCAATAGGCGTGGCACCTGCCATACAAATTAATTATAAAATGCCATATATCTGGAGTACTGTTATAGTGAGGGTCTTGCGATTTTGTGTGAGCCCATAAGTCATTCATGTGATTAGTTAGACAAAAATGGGCGCGATCGGAGCAGTGGGCGTGGCACCGCCCGTACAAAGTAAATATATGATATCATATAACCGGTGTACTAAGAAAGGGAAGCTTTGACACTTTGCTCGACACCATCAGATCTTAGTAAGAGTAGTCGGACAAAAAATTGGAGGAGTTCACATCAACGGGCGTGGCACTCCCCATGCAAAGTAACAATTTAATGTCATATATCGGGAGCACTGTAAATGAGAGGGCTATGTGGCTTTGCATGAGCCGATAGGTTCTTTGTATGATTAGTCGAACAAAAAAATGGGCGTGATCCTAGCAGTGGACGTAGCACAGCCCATGCAAAGTAGATATCTAATATCATATAACTGGTGTTCTATAAAAGGGAAAGACTCGACATTCTGCACGAGTCCATCAGATATTAATGTGTGTAGTTCAATAAAAATTGGGCGGGATGAGATTATTGGGCGTGAATCCTCCTATATAAATAATATGAAGTACTACGAAAGCATCAGTCTTTTGTTAAGTACATTAGGTATCAATGTGATTTGTCGTAGAAAATATATCGCCAAAATCAAAAATCGCCAAACCCAAAAATCGCGAAAAATAAAAATCGCCCAAAAAACAAAAATCTTCAAAATCAAAAATGGGCAAAATCAAAAATCGCTAAAAAGAAAAATTACCAAATAATATTCTAAGTTCAAGGCCAATAGTTAAGTGTTGCCAGATCTAATTTGGATAATCCATCTTCTTATCATGGGCAGCTACATGTGCCTTGCTCCAGGGTAGGAACGTCGAAAAATCTGGTAATTGTTGTACCGAATAAAAAAACAAAAAACATTGTATATCAGCATCAGCAAGCATTGAAATAAAAAAAATCTATAGTAATAATCTATACTCACATAATAAAGATGTAATATTTGTTTGTTTGTAGGAGGTAATCTCCGTAAGTACTCATCTGAATCTTCCTGAAATTTTCACATAGTATTACTGTAGATATGGGAGTGCTACAGGATTTTTTTTTTAATATTTTAGTGGGCGTGGCACCTCCCATGCAATGTAAAATTTTAATATCATATATATTAAGTACTATGATAGAGGAAGTTTTGCAAATTTGTCTCAGGTCATCTATTATTAACGTGAGTAGTAAGACAAAAAAAAGGGCGAGATTAGACAAATGCGCGGGGTACCCCACACAAACTTAATATTAAATGTGATATATCTGAATTACTGTATTGAGAGCCTTGGCAATTTGCGTGAGCCCTTTCATTACGATTCGGAAAGGGGGGGGAGTGTGTAGCGAAGCGCACCGGGTTACATCTAGTATACTATATTTTGGTAGTTTTTTCTAATTTGATAGAATAGAACAAAAAATGTTTAAATATGTTTACTTAGATATTACCTAAAATAGTTCACTAATACAGTACTGCAACTAATTAAGGTGAACTTGGCTGCACATACTTGCCAGTCTGCACGCAACATCCATAAAGTTGTAAAAACATCTTGACATATACTGGATAGTTGGGTAGACGTGTTTTGCCATAACTCAGTGAAAAATAAATCGATTTTATAGTTATATGGCGTCTTTTAAAGGCTATAGAATGGCAAATATCACCTAATTTTTGCAGATTTTTATTTTATTTTTCACGATTTTTTTTGGTGCTTGAAAATAAAAATTTTATTTTTTTCATATTTTATTTTGATTGTGATAGGATGGCGAAGTGTTTTTAAGAAGATTGTTAATGTTTTGTAATTTTTGTGTATTGGTAATAATAAAAGCTACAAATTCTGGAAGGCAATGATCATCAAAATTTTGTTAATAAATTCAGCACAATATTTTTAAGCGGCCCAAAATTTTCAGTTTTCAAATTCTGTTAATAAATTCAATATAATGAGAAATTTTCACAAAAAAAAAAAAAAAAAATAAAAAAAAAATAATTTGCTCGCGCCATCTGGATTACTTTTTAAAGGTCGAAAGTTTACAATGTAAATAGAAACTTTTGAACTGATGCCGGATCAAAAAATTAAGTTAACATAATAAAAAATTTGCAATTAAAAATTTAAAACAACGAAAATTTGATAGGGCCATCTTCACTATTTTTTAGCGGTTATTGAATTCACCATTTCTCTAAAGAAATGGTAAATGGACAAAAATTTGATGATTATGCATCAAAAACTGCCCAAATGTACCCTGAGAAGAAACTTGCTCCTATGGTACATAAGATTTTGGCTCATGTTAAAAATTTAATTGAATATCAATGCTTACCAATTGGGGACTTGTCAGAAGAAGCCCAGGAATGCAAAAAAAAAAGACTACAAAAATTTAGATACACGAATAATTGCAAGATTTCCAGCATTAGACAGAATGAGAACCTTTCAATATGTTGGCGGCCTCTTCAGACCCACTAACTTCATCACAAAGACATGTAAGATCTCGAAAGGATTTGGAAAAACATAATTGGAGCTCCAATATATTAAGGCTATTATATATCGCTCTCAATGTTAATGACTTTTTTAAAGAATAAATAATATTATACTATTTAAAAAAAAATACCAAATAACTTAATATCTATAGCATTAATAAAGGTACTAATATTAAAAATATTTCAAAAATGTGTATCTGTAATATTTATAAAAAATTTAATATTAGTTTAACATGTTATATTAGAGTGATATTTTTTTCTACACTTTCAGATTTAAACAATATGTATTGTGAAATTGTAAGTCCTTTAAGTGGTTAGTTAATAAAATTTCATTGCGAAATTTGGAATTTTGAGAACTTAGGTTGTTTTTCTTTATATAAAAATTCGAAAAACTAGTTTAGAAAGTTGCCGATTTCATTAAAATTTTACAGTTTTTTTGCACTATTTTTGTAAATTTTTTAAATATAAAAGAGAAATTAGCAAATTTGGCATCTTTTGTGGCATTTCAATCAAATTTTGAAGAAAATTTGTACGGGGATGAGGTCCAAACTTGAACCGATTTCAAAGATTTTTTACAGATCTCGTCACTGACCTAATAAAATCTTATGATTCAAATTTCTTCGTAATAGAATAACATTTGCTACTTTCAGTGGCATTTAAACAAATTTTTAAGGAAAATTTGTATGGGGACTAGGTCCAAACATGGGCCGATTCCAATAAATTTAATCAGGGTTCGTCTATGGGTCAAAAAATTACTTTAAGTTCCAATCTTTATATTTGCAACATGTAATATTAGCACCAAAATAATATTGAACTCTGATAGGATGTAGTGGTGGGATATGTTGGACGTAGCACACATCGCCAGTACTCATTTTAAAGGTGAAGAAGTCATCTTTCAAAATCGTTTCTAATTTTTAAAATATCTTTATTAGTTTAAAAGTTATGATTTTGCAACGAAAAAGGTTGGGACCAAAGCATCCGTTCCGAATTTAATGGTGCTAAATGTTATACTATGTTTTTGGGGAAACAGTTACTGATTTATTTTGGCTTAGCACACTGCCCAGATATTTGTCCAGATAAATTGGAAAAAATGCCGAGACTCTGAAGAAGTTGGGGCAAAATATGTTAAAGAGTTCTCTACGAAACATTTAGGCCTCACTGGTTGGGTGGAACAGTTTACAATTATTCAAGGAAATTGGAATGCACTTCTCTTCTGGTTGGTCCCCGAGAATAGGATGCCGATTATAATGTTAACCACGTATTTCGTATTTTAGAAGGCATGGTTTAGGTAAATAGATAATATTGCATTTCCGATAGTTGTTCTTGAAACTAGAATAATAATATCTAGGGCATATTCAGACACACGATGCCTGAATAGATTTATACTTATTGAAAACTAAAAATGTACCCCCTACATTTGAGTGTCTATGTTTAAAGTTAGTAAAGTATAATACATAAGCATTTTGTATATGAATCATTAGTTTTTAAACAACATCTTTTTATTAAGCAATTTTTGCTTCATTCGCACACACTGTACCACACTTACAGCGCTGCGCCTCATATGGTTATGTTACCAAATAAAAGTAAACTTTCAACATTTTTCTTAATACATTCACATCCACGTTTTACATTTTAAATCCTTTTGTTGTCAACATTTCTATACATTGCATGTCAACAAGTTGTCATTGTAAATTAACTGACTGAAATTGATTTATAAGTGATATTTGAGAATAATAGAAATCTATATACCAGCATGTCAGCATTTTTTTTTAGCTTTAATTTAAATTTATAAAAAGAAAATTTGTTGAACAAAAAATTCATTTAGTATCATGTAGTTGTTAAAAAACATATAAAAAAAACATAATTTAAAAATTAATCTTATTTAAATTAAAATTATATTGACACATATTGCCTCTTCTGAAAATTATTTACACTTTAACAATAATTTTATTTTATTTTTTTTTGTTTACAAACATACTTTTTAATATGAATTTTTGTAAAACTGTTGTATGCAGTTATAAATCTGTAATTGAATTATAAAGGATTTATTAATTTATTTTCCTCTTGTTTCAATTTGTGTGCTTATTATCGTTATTGAATGTAATAAATAAATGTACAAATCTATACTATACATGAATAAATAATTGCAAAATTTTATTGAGGATGGAAATAATTTATAGTTTTATGTGTTTACAATTTTTTTTTTAGGTATTAAATATCGTAATATTGAAATAATTTTCATGATAGTTAAAGCAATGTTACATAATTTTTAATTTAAATTACTTTAATAGTATTTACTTCAATAACCATAAGCTTTAGACATATGTCAATTTCAGGAACATACTAAGGTCTGCTATTGTTATAAACTATAGAATACTGTATACTCGCACTCACAAAATATGTGATTCGTGATTCGTCAGACACAGTCGACATAGATTAAAATTAGTCAGGATAATCCTAAATAAATGGTAGTTCAATTACTTAATAGTGTTCCGTAGGGAAACACTGACTGCCCGAGTTCTATTGAGTTATTCCAAAGTCCTTATATTAGACCAATTTATGCTGCAATGAGGTTCTGGTGCTATCATAGATCTAGATCTGAACTTTTTCTTTAACTCAAAACTATTGCCCGAAGTTCATAGCTGTTAAATTGATTTAGAGAACTATACTTTTTTACACCTAATAGTTAAACATAAACACATTTCGGGAAAAATCTGTCAGTGACCTGCACAAAATATTTTTCAAAGTAAAAAAAAACAAGTTTTCGAAATTAGTATTTTATGAAGTGGATTTTTTAAAATATTTCCAATTAATCCATTTATTAATTACAATTATTTTTTAACTAAATCAAGTAGAATAAAAATATCAGATCATGGACGAATATATGATACCCTTTACAATGAGTTTAGGAAATGAGTTGGCGGTATAAATATACTGGACGAGATCACAAATGGACGAAAAAAATAATCATAAACACAATTTCCTATTACATGGTGCAACATCTGTTCTGGGGCTGAGAAATTCCAAAGTACTAGGGTAGTATAGTGAAAACTCCAAAGTGTTTGCCGTTCTCAGGAAAAACTTTTTTTATGGCCTTTTATATGTTTACTTTATCAGCTATAACTCAGTAACACTAATGATTTCAGATTT
This sequence comes from Cordilura impudica, assembly GCA_963682025.1. Classification (NCBI taxonomy): domain Eukaryota; kingdom Metazoa; phylum Arthropoda; class Insecta; order Diptera; family Scathophagidae; genus Cordilura; species Cordilura impudica. The sequence continues at coordinate 135,602,641 of OY821518.1, forward strand.
CATTCTTCAACAAAATTATAGCTAAGGCTTAAATAAATAATATTTATTGATGCATCTATATAAAAAATTAACTTTGAATAATTTTATGGAATGAAATCTTCAAAAAAAGTTTATTTCCCATTTTTTAAATCACTTTTTGCCTATAGCTCGTTAATAACTCAACACATCTGGCCACGAACAACTGAAAAGTAAAGCCAACGTCAAATAAAAATATTTTTGAGTGCATATAAGTGAAGTAATTTTAATTTCCATTTGAAAAATAACGTCTACTCGATTTTTATGGATTGTAATTATAAAAAGTATACGCCACATATTGTCTTGCCAATGCAATACTGCTTTCCGAATACCAGTGTTGCCATTTTAGTTGCTAGATTTAGCAACTTCTTTTGTCGTTTAGCATCAAAATTTATGAAAAGTTTCTAGATGCTAACTTAGCATCTTTTATTAATAAAAAGTTGCCTTTAGCATCTTTTTTTTTGATTTTTGTTTCATTATTTTTAAATATACAATTTTAAATTTAATTGTATTGATAAGTTTTAATTTCTAAAAGTGTAATATGAGAAATTTGTGTACTACTCTTTTTAAAACTCTGCTTTTTTCTTTCAACATATATAAAAAAAACATTTTGATTTAGAAGAATGTAAACAGCAACAAAAGCTATATTTTTTTTAAGTTGTGAAGTGACGAAATTTAAATAAAAAAAAAGAAAATATAAACGTCCCACCAAACCAAATGTTCCGACTTTTTCTAAACTATCGACATCTCGTAACGAATTCGTTAAGACATTTCGGTAGTTTGTCTGAACTTAGCCTTATCTTAACGAATTCGTAAAGACACTTCGGTAGTTTGTCTGAATTGATATAAAGCGTTGGAAAATTTTCTCGGTGAATTCCTTTTTTATATATATTTATAAATTATAATTAAAGTTTGTCGAAATAAATCTTTTTGAAAAAATATAAAATTCTGAGTTATATGTAAGTACGAAACAGTGAAAAGTGTTTAGATTGTTTTAAAGAAACATATTAAACAACTTTAGCGCATTCAAGTATGAGAATTATATTTATAATATTAAAAAATTTGAGAAGAAAGGATCTTGCGTTCTACCGCAAATATCAAATAGAATAATTGAAAAATTATTAAAATGATTAAAAAAAAGAACTGTTGGCAAAAAATATCCACTTTTAGAAGAACGCTTTAATTTGAAAACCGTCATTTGCGAAAGCTTTAAACTATCAGTTCGTCCGCAGATAATTGTTGCTGTGTCAACAACAAAATATATTTCATTACGAAAATTGTTTTAGAAGGTGAAGAAATTAATGTTATTGCTAAAGAAGTTCAAAGCCTTGAAAACGAAAACTTTATTTCGAAGATATTGAACAAATGTTTGCTGCTTTCGGATAGTGAAATTAAATTCAAATTTACAAATATTGATTGTAAATACTTGCATTTTCATTTAGAATCTGTTTCCAAGCACACATTTATCCCATTGCTGCAAGATGGACAATTCGAATCAAATTAATTACAGTAAAGTATTGCCTTGAATATCAATTATAATATTAACTAATCATTATATTCTCTTAACTTCCAGATAACGAAATTCTACTTTATACGGAGCTACCCAAGGCAAACAATGTAGTGAACAACAGGTACCAGGTAAGATAACAAAACTTTTTATTTATTCTGAAAGTTGTGTTAACTTGTAGCTCTCAAAGTAATAGGTATACAAGATTTGTTACAACAAGTGGTGGTCCAAAATAAATTATTAATAGACCAGAACAAACAAAATACCAATCAAACTTCGCGAAGACAACCTCAAAATGTATCAGCATTTTAAAGAAGAGTTTATTGCTCTAAAACGGACAATGGAACACAGCTTAAACACATTGGAGGCTCAAAATAATATGTTTAAGAAACTACCCAAATTTCCATTTGAAAATACAGAAGATATGTTGGCCTTTGGAAAAAGTTTAGTGGACGACGACGATATGGCATTAGAATTAGTAAGTTCATCTTCTTTTTGCTGTAGACAAAAATAACCTTATATTAATTTTATTTTCTTACTTCTTTTGAATAGATCACATAGATTAGTAAGCAGACGAAGGACGACGTAAAGAAATTTACTTTTGAAAATTTAAAAGGAATATTCGGCAATGACAGTTTTGCATTTAAATTTTCATGGACAAGCGTCAACAAAAACATTGCCGTGAAGGATATTAAATTTATTACTATTCTTAAAGGTACGTTGTAACCACACAATAAAAGTAAATAGCAAATACTAAATTTTTCAAATTTTTCGCATCAACAGTTATAGCCAGACAAACTACGAAAAAAATAGTGGACAACATAAAGAAATATTTTAATATTATGTTATTTTTAAATGAATTAATAAAATTAATGAAAATAATTTTTTTTAAAAAAGTTGAAGAAAATTCTTTACGCAATCGTTAAGAAAGTCTAAACTAAATCGTACATCCATGTCGTTGCGATTTTTACCTACATATAGTTACAAATCGCCAATATTTCGGTTTCGAAATCGGAAGTTTTTGTTTTAACGATATCATTAAAAAATGTCGAAACGAAATCGTATCTACATATCGTTGCGAAGTCATGTCAACCCTTCCATATGAAAATCGTTACGATATCGATAATATTTCGATTCCGAAATCGTAAGATTTTGCCGACAGTCGTTACGTATTCTTTACGAAATCAGAACATTAGGTTTGGTGGGGTATTTGTTAAAAACACATATATAATTTACGAGATGGATAAGTAAGTTTTTAATTGTTTTTTTAAACGTTTTTTGAATTTTTACAATATTTTTGTAGTTTAAAATATGTAAATTGTAAAAAAACTTAACAAAATTGACTACAAACACTAAATAAATTTCTTTTATTACATATACTAAAGGTATTTGAAAACAAAAAATGAGCTGCATAAAGACTCTCACGTCAATTATGATGTGATTTCTTCAGAGGATTTTTCTTCAGATGATACTTTTAATAAAAATGGAACGCCGATAGAGTGAGTAATAGGTATTTTTGAAAGTACATACATATATTATTAGAGCCTTTCCATTCATTTCACAAGAATTTTTATATCCTACACCATTCCGTGGCGCAGGTGTGCCACCAAAAATACTTGACCTAGACCCACCTTCAATTATATTTATTTAACGATGTCCGTCCGTCTGTCTGTTTATATAAACGTTGGAATGAAACTACAGGACGCAATTGTAAACACATTTAGATGAAATTTGGTTCAAGGACGAACATTGAAATTGGTGACATGATCGGTCCATGTTTAGACCTAGCCCTCACACAAATGACTCCTCTGGTGACAACTTAAGTGACCCTTTGACCAAACTAACTATTCATTTTTTACTTTCTTTTATACGAAAAGGTCCTCAGAATTTCTCATGTTGACCGATGTAATGGAAAAAGATCTAAAAATAAATGAGGTCATTGTCTGTTAAATAAAAAAAATAACGATCTCGATTTTTAGAAAAAAGAAGTACCAGCAAAAAGTAGATCCAATTGGTTACACAATCCTCTGTTTAAACATTGGATCAAGATTAATGACAACGATGCTTACTTTGTAAAATGCAAATATTGTTCTACAGATATTTAGTCAAAATTATCAAGTTTAAAAAAACATACAGTTTGTCAAGAAAGTGTTTTGACAATGAAAAAAAATTATGTGTTTTCAACTTCATATACAAAAATCATTTTTTTATTTTGCTTTGAACATATTTTTTTTAATTAATATTAGTAAATTAATTTATTGATTAACGAACTACAAGGATAAAAAGAAAATATTAAAAGTAAAAACATAAAAACAAAACCAAAAACAATATATACTCCAATATTAAAGTGTCAAGAAAGTGTTTTGACATAAGAAAAAATTACATACATGTATAACAAAATTTTAGTATTATATAATACTAGTTGATTGTGTGGCACCTAGGCGCCCGTTTAAAAATTATGAATAAAACAGTTTAAAATTAAATACACGAAAAATTTATAATAAATTATATTTCTATTAATATAGTAGTAAATTGAAAATTATATTGTTACATATGTACATGTGAAAAAAGATTGTGTCTCTAGAAATTATATACATAAGTATCAAAACAGATAAGAAATATTTGGCAAAAAAGTTTTTCAATTTTGAATCTCTTGAAAAACTATATTACGTGTGAAAAATCGTTGGTCATGTAATAGTTTTCCTTGCTGTGGGTTCGATTGAATACGTATCTTAACTTGACTTGCAACTTTTGATCGTGACAAAGCCACATACAGTTGGCCGTGTGAAAATTCCGCGGTCTCCAAATTAATGCCAAATCAAATGACTGGCCTTGGGCCTTGTTTATGGTAATTGCGTATGCAGGAATTACTGGAAACTGGCGGCGTTTTAATATGAAAGTTGATATGAAAGGTGTCGATTGGGGCGAGATCAATCCTCGGAATTAGAACCGTATCGTTTTGGTCAGCGTTACAGAACCAGCGTAAATATATTTAAGATATTACCCGGCCTTCCCACGTTATATTTTTGGCTTTCAGGTTGTAATGCACTCACACTTTTTTACTCTTTTTTTACTAAACAATCATACGTTTCAATTCTCTCTTTCAATTTTTCAATGGGACAGTTGCTTAACAATTTTTTGTCTATTGTATGAGTGATCAATTTGACTTGAACGTGGGAAGGCCGGGTAAAGTGAGGAGATTGGAGATTCCCAAAAGTATTAAAATTTAATACAATGGAGTTCGCTTATAACGAACAGTGGTTGTAATAAATTTTTGTTTATATCGAAGAATTTCTTCGGTCCCAAGAGTTTTAATCACATTTTTCATACAAATTACTTCTCTTATAGCGAACAGTGGTTATATCAAACTTTTCACTTTAACAAACAATTTTTTTTTCCTTTTCAGAATTTTCCTATATTATATATATTTTTTAAAAATTAATTTTAATTTAATTTTATTTTAATTTAATTTTAATACAAAACAAAAACTTCGATTTTCAAATGAAGTTTTGTAAAAGGTCCTTTTATGTATATTTTCGTAAAAGTTTGCCAGTAGCCAACCTTTGCTATGTACTTTCTGCTTCTATACATAAGGAGTTTTTAATATTATATGATTTTCAAAAAATATTTTATTTTGATAGAAACTCGGTAATTTTAGTCTTATTAAGACAAACAATTAATATGTGTCTTTTTAGTAATTTAATTTATGTTTTATAACTTTTTAAAATGCCCCAAATTAAATAAACTTATTCAACTAAAAAAACTTTTTAAACCTTTCGGACAAATCAAAAAAATACTACGGTTATAACGAACTTAGTTTATAAGGAACTAATTTGGCCGGTCCCGCCGAGTTCGCTATAACCTAACTCCATTTTATTGTAGAAAAATAGAATAGCATAGAAAAAAACGTTTTAGAGCAAGGTTCCTAAAAGTTTCTTAAGGGGGGGGGGGGGGGGTAAGGTTTTAAAAGTTAAAAAGAGTCGTATTTTCATAATTCTTTTTTGAAGATATGAATAACGTTGGATTATATATTTCATATATACGTTATAGCATTATATTTGAAGAATCTTTGAAAAAAATTTCAATTAAAAATTTTCATAAATAATTCCGTGACAGCGAATCTCCGGAGGCGTTGTTGTTTTGCGGTGAACATCATAACTCGTTACCTGATCATGTGAAATAAAAAAATCGAAACGCGTTTCAAAGGTGACATGTTTCCTGTAGTAGTGACGAAGAGTTTTTTAAATTTTTTTTTTTTTTTTTTTTGGCAGCATTTTGAAGTGAGAAACGATTTTTGCTATACAATTTCGAAAATTTGTTGTTAAAAAATGGGAAAGAAAATGGAATTAAAAAAACCCTTCGTGGTTACGTGATGATTTATGTGTAGATATAGTGTCTAAAATTGCAAAAGAATCGGTCAAGTAGATTTTGAGTTATGATGTTGACGGACTTCGAATTTATATACTATGATTTATATACTATATACCGTATGAGGCCGGTAGCTGGAAACGCTGTATCTTCTTAAGTTTTGCTCTGATTTACTTAAAATTTTGACACAACACTCTCGATATGTTGTGCATTCAGAAAGAGAAATGCAAAAAGAGGTTTCAAAACCTACCACCCCTTAAGGAAGTGCAAACACCAATACACCTACAATAAATAAATAAAAATATATCATATGTCATCATAAATGTGAACTGTAAAAAGCGAACATTTCTTCCAGTTATCTATAAATCCAAAAAAAAAAAAAATAAGGGCGTATTAGTTTTACTTAAAAAACAAAATTATTATTCCAAATCGCCTTTAATTCTTCTATGATAATTTCAATAAATTATTAAAATTAAAATCTTAAATACACCTATTTCCGTAATGTATGTTTGTCTAAATTTTTTGAAAGCAAATTATGCAAAAATTATTATTATGAGTGAAAAAAAATTATTTTCCCATCTCTCTTCTGAAATTACAATGTAATTTAATTAAGCAAAGTCAGAATAATTTAAATTTTAAACTTAATATTGCACTATTTTTTCAAGGGCTTTTCAATACAGAGCAATAAACGAAATCATAGTTTGACAACAACAAAATCCACATCGAAGATCTCTTTTTTCTCAAATATTTATCAAAAAAAGCATACTCTTTGGTAAGTGCTGGCCATCAGAGAACCTGAGCGAAAGCACTCCCAACAATTCAAAACAATTTTGAGATGAAAAACATAACAGACACACGGTAAAGTTTAGTTTGATAAAAAAAAGTATGTGTGCATATCGGACGACGTTAAATGAGAAAAATAAAAATGTTTAAAATTTCCTTCATTACTTTTTTTTGCAGAATTTTTTCATTGACCAACAAAGGGAATTTAAAGAAGAATTTGAATAGATATTAGTTTTTTGATGCATTTTTTGCGTTCATCTTATTCCATATGTAACACGAAATCTGCATATGTAGTGCTATTGTCGTTAGCAGTGCTGCTAATTTTGACAACTTATTTTAATTTCGACGATTTTTCAATTTGTTAAAATAATTTTTTAAATTTGTTAAAATGATGATTGAAGATTTTAAATTTTCAGTAGTATAAAAATTAGGATTTCAAGGGTTAACAATTAATGGGTTGTAAATCGAAAATTGATAGTTTTAGTTCAGTGTAAATGTAAATTACAAAATATGTATAGATTTAATTCTGGGTCAAGTCGTTTCAAAACGGAAACACCTTGAATAGCTGTGTTAAATTTTTTTCGTTGAAATTTCACCACTAATACATTTTTATATATAGAAATAACCAATGCTGTATTAATATTCGTAATATGAATGATGTAAATAAATTTTATTGTTTCCTTTTGTAATATTTTTTCGAATTTTATAAGCGGTAAAATTTTCTTGACGATTTTGGCGATTGTCGATTTTCAGAAGATTTTATTAGCAGCACTGGTCGGTAACAAAGAAGAGAGAAAATTGTGTGTGGGTTTGTATAAAAGGAGATAGATTAAATTTTGTTTGTGTATTTCCCATAGCTTTGTAGGGAGTGCTATGTGTGTGTATTATTTAAGCGTTACAGAATCAGTCAGTCAGTCAGTGAGTCAGGGATCAGCGTAAATATATATGAGAAGATAATACTTTGTATAGCCACCTTTACCATCTATAATGGCTTGAAGCCTTTTTTTCATTGACCTTATTAATTTTTGGAATTCATATTCATTTGGTGTTTTATACCATTCCTCCAATATTGCATTTTTCAGCTCATTGCGATTTTTTGGATGCCTTTTTGTCAACTTTTTCTTTAAATAGGCCCATACATTTTGTATGGGGTTTAAGTCCGGGCTCTGAGCTGGAGTATCCACACCATTGCTGCAATTAAACAGAAGCCACATTCTCACCGTGTGCTCCTTATGCTTTGGGTTGTTATCTTAATAAAATTTAAATGTTGGCTTGTGGTCTCTCGTAAACCCAAATTTATTTGCACTGTTTATCAAGTGATTATGCAAAATATTCAAATATTGTTGCGCATCCATGGTGTTCTCTATAAAAACCAAATCTACAACCCACTTGCTTGAAATACATCTCCAGACCATTACTGAAAGTTTTCCGAATTTAACAGTAGGAATAATGTTAGAATTTTCCAGCGCTCTCAACGACTTCCGCCACACTCTATTGGGCCCATCATTATAAAAAAGCATCATTTTGGTTTCATCGCATAATATGACATCGACCCATTAATCAATAGGCTTTTCAGTGTGCATCGTAGCAAAGGATAACCGCTTTTCAATATTTTGCGCTGACAGCAGTGGTTTCATTCGAGCAACTCTTGATAAGTACTTGTTCTTTATCATGGTCTGCCTTATTGTTTCGTGAGAAACGACAACTCCACACTCTCCTTTCAGTTCCCTCGCAAGAGACCTAGTCGATATTTGTGGTTTTTTATCCACTTTCCGCAACAATGCACGCTCTGCTCTATCCGATATTTTACGTGGACGGCCGCTCGCAGGTTTTGCCTCCAGTCTTAGCTCATTTTTGGCACGATTTAATATATTATAAATAGTTTGCCTTGACAGGGAAAATAATTCGGACATCTCTTGGACACTTTTCCCGATGTTGTGGTTATAATAAACCAAGTGTGTCACATCAAATGTGGTTCTTTTACCAGGCATATTAAATTTTCATTAATTACGATAAACAAATGACTTGGTTATTGAGAAAGGCAAACACGTTTGATCAGATATATCACAAACATCAAACCATATCATTAATAACGGTAAATGCATTGGAAAATTCCAGGATTGTTTCAAAAAGTAACAACAATACCAATTGTAAAAAAAACACTTTCTTGACACTCACAACTTTGAGTTTTTTTTGTTTTTGTTTTTGTTCTTGTTTTTATGTTTTTACTTTTTATATTTTATTTTTGTTTTTGTTGCCCGTTAGTACATAAATTTGTTTACAAATACAAATTAAAACAAGTAAGAGTGTTAAATTCGGCTGTGCCGAATCTTTAATACCCTCCACCTCGGTTTGAGTATTGATAATAAATGTAAACAAAATATTGGAAAAAGTAAACAATTTGTTAAACTTAATACCAAATATTTTCAGCAAATTCTTTGGGTTGGTTTTCGTCTTTTCTATTATTTCGGATTTATTTCGGTGTTTGCTTTTTGGTCATTGTGGTTGCTGATCGGCATGCACTTAGGTTATATGCATGCGTTTCCGGTTATATGACATTACTTCTCGTTTAATTTAGTTTTTGCTAATTAAATAGCTCGCCCTAACCTCCATTGCAAAGGTAATGGTTGTGTAGGGTGGCTATATGCATTAAATCGTGCTAATTGGAGATGGCTGTATAGTTTCTTTTAACTGGCCAAATATTTCTTCATTGTGGCCATATAGGTCGGATGGAGTAACAAAATAATAACCAAAAAAAAAAAAGCTCTCTCAACTTTTTTTTAAAATATTGCCATATTTTGAAAACATAGAGAATAAATTTTTAATAATGAATATTCAAATAAGGGATGCCAAACGCAAAAAAACAAAAGTCCCAAACATTTTAAATAAAATAATTTAGTGTTATCTTTATTTTCTGAAAAACTGCAAATTTTCATCCAAAAAATTGTGAAAATTTATATATAAAAAATAACATTCTCATCAAATTACGTTTACTTATGTAACAATTTTATATTAGCAATTCTTAAATATCATTTGACGTTTTCTTAAATTCATTGAATTCAAATTAATATTTTTTGTAGTGCGATTCTGTAAATTTCAAATTCAACGATCCGACAATCGCAAAATATATCGACAGCTATTGTTGTTTGCACTAAGGATTAAGTGATTCACTAAGTACATACATCTTAACGACAGTCTACAAATCTGTTTTTCTTTTTATTTAAATTGTAAACTAGTGGCACCTCTGTCAAAATAAGCGAAAAACACAAAGAATAGAAAAAAACAAATTACTTTGTGTCTGACAGGATGATTTTATGTTTATATTTAATATCTTTATTTTTTTTACTAATATTTCTGTTTATTTATTTGAAAATGAAATAATGAATTGAATATGCTATATAATTTTTTTATTTATATAAAAAAGTTTTTTAATAAAAGCAAAATATTTTCACTATTTTATGATTTTTATTTATGTATGACGACATTTCAACCTATAAATTTAAGTTTTTATCGATTGAATAAACAACACAAAAATGGTTGTCGTTAAGATAAGAACAACAGCTGACTTTAACAAATATCGTTTAAAAATTTTACTGATAATTTTGCAATTTTCTTTTTTTTACGATTCGACTATCGTTAAATGAAGTTACTGAATCGCGGTACTGAAAAGTTATTAATATCTCCTGAATGGCAATATTTTTTTTAAATGTAAACATTTTTATATGTAAACATATTTGGTGTTTTTTTTTTTGGAATTTCAATTTGCGTTTAACGAGTAAAATTTATATATTAAAGATGCAATTGATGTCTTCTGAATTTAAAATTATTATTTCCGACGTTTTGATATGATTTTCTGAAATTCAATTAATATTTTCTAATTTATAATTGGAAATTTTAATTTCAGTTTTTATAAGCATTTATATTTTCTTAAATTTGAATGGAAAATTTAAAAAGTGCAATTTTGTATTTTTTAATAATAATGTTTATTAATTATAAACAATTTTTAAAAATTAGATGTAATCGCAATCAGATATTTTGTAGGTAAAGCAGAATAATAGTTCTATATAACTATGTAGAACTGTTATGAAAGCAAAAAACTCATTGATGAACTCGGTAACTCTATTTTGTAAAGACAACAAAAAGTTAACATGCCAAACTTATGTTCGTATTTGTAAAAGAATAATGAAAAATCGTATGAAATAAAAGACCAGCCCGTGTATACTCTTAACATTGTTCTGTATGATATCTAGTTGAAAATATTGACATTCATGTTAAAATAGAAATAACTATTGCAAAGCTAATTAGAACAAACAAAAATTGTGGCGCCATCTACTGTGGCATAGTCACGCTGAGCAAAATGAAGTGACACTCTGTTAATGCAAAAGAAATGTGTTTTCACCACAACAAAATATTGCAGAATTTTATGTAAATAAAATAATATACCGATTTATTTCTAACATGCAGTTACTATGAATATACATACATACATACATATCTATACTAATATTATAAAGAGGTAATGTGTGTTTGTTTGTTTGTTTGTTTGTTGGAGGTAATCTCCGTAACTACTCATCTGATATGCCTGAAATTTTCACAGAGTCTTACTGCGGATATGGGAAGTGCTATAGGCTATAATTTAGTAAATATTTTTAGTGGGCGTGGCACATCCCACACAAAGTAAATTTTTAATATAATAAACACATATTGAGTATTATGATAGGGAAAGCTTTGCAAATTTATGTGAGGTCACCTACTGTTAATATTAGTAGCTACGTCGGAAATGGGCGGGATCGGATAAGTGGGCGTGGTACCTCCCATACAAGTAAAAATTCAATATTATATATATCGAGTACTGTGATAGAGAGAGCTTTTAAAATTTATCTGATATCACATATTATTAATGTGAGTAGTCGGGCAGTGTCGGACCAATAGCCGTGGCACCTGAGATGCAAATTAAATATAAAATGCCATATATCTGCGGTACTGTTGTAGTCAGAGTCTCGGGACTTTGTGTTAGGCCATAAGTTATTCATGTGATTAGTTAGACAAAAAATGGGCATGTTCGGAGCAGTGGGCGTGGCACCGCATGTAAAAAGTAAATATATGATATCATATAACTGGTGTACTAAAAAGGGAAGCTTTAACACTTTGCACGACACCATCAGATCTTAGTATGAGTAGTCGGGAAAAAAAATTGGCGGGTTCACACCAATGGGCGTGCCGCTCCCCATGCAAAGAACTATTTAATGTCATATATTTGGAGTACTGTAAAAGAGAGGGCTTTGTGGCTTTGCATGAGCCCATAGATTCTTTGTATGATTAGTCCAACAAAAAAATGGGCGTGGCACCGCCCATGCAAAGTAGATATCTAATATCATATAATTGGAGTTCTATAAAAGGGAAAGACTCGATATTTTGCACGGGTCCATCAGATATTAATGTGAGTAGTCCAATAAAAATTAGGCGAGTCAACGTGATTTGTCGTGGAAAATATATCGCCAAAATCAAAAATTCACCAAAACCGAAAATTATGAAAAATAAAAATCGCCCAAAAACAATCTTCAAAATCAAAAATGGGCAAAATCAAAAATCGCTAAAAAGAAAAATTGCCAAATGATATTCTAAGTTCAAGGCCAATATTTAAGTGTTGCCAGATCTAATTTTGAAAATCCATCTTCTTCTCATGGGCAGCTACATATACCTTGCTCCAGGGTAGGAACGCCGAAAAAGCTGATACTTTTTGTACCGAATGAAAAAACAAAAAACGTTGTATATCAGCATCAGCAAGTATCGAAATAAAAAAATCCATACTATACTAACATAATAAAGAGGTAATATGTGTTTGTTTGTTTGTTTGTTTGTAGGAGGTAATCTCCGTAACTACTCATCTGACCTTCCTGAAATTTTCACAGAGTCTTACTGCGGATATGGGAGTGCTACAGGCTATAATTTTTTTTTTTTAATATTTTTAGCGGGCGTGGCACCTCCCATACAAAGTAAATTTTAAATATCATATACTGTGAGCGTAAAATAAAGTAAAGAGCAAATTTTAATCTTTAAATTGTCTTATAACAAAATTATTATTGACTTACGATAAAAAGTAATATTACAGAGTTTAAAACTATACCCATTTAGAGATTGACTACTATAAAACATGAACTCAAATCAGTTGGGAATATTAGACAAATCTCTCGAAAGTGAAAATGCGTCAGATTTTACTCGTCAAAAAAAAGTAAACAGTGGTAACACTTACTTACGCTTTTTTATATTTCGGGGAAGAACCTAATCTTTTTGTGACAAATGTGTACTGAGCACGTGTTCTACTTTACTAAAAATTATTTAAAGTTGATTTGTACTAATTAATAATAGCTAAAAACATGTAAAAGCAAACATTCCCACTATCGGAAAGAAAATATCGGTTTATACTCGGAAAATATTTTAGATTAAAAAGAAAAATGTAAATCTTTTGCGTGAAATTGGCGAAATTGTGGGTAGGAACCACTGCACAATAAAAAAAAGTAGTTGATGAATGCGCCAAACACCAACAATTTGAAGATTTAGCGAGATCTGGACGCCCAAATCAGCTGAGTGGTACTGAAGTTAGAGCTCATATACATGGGAGGATACCGTGCAAGAATCCACACATATCCAAGGCGAATCAGAGCAAGCTAATGAATTTCGATAAAAAGTAGAAAAATTAGGTTCTATCTTTGTTGGAAAACATATTATAGACAGATAAGAGGAAATTCGAAATTTTCGGCGCGAAGAAGCCTCCAAAAATATGGCGCGCTAAGAATGAAACATGCAAAGCAAGTTGTGTTACCAAAACTGTTATATACAGTGGGGGTTCAGTTATGTTTTTATTTACTCCACTATGAAGCAAATAGATTACTTAGCCATTTTGAAGGACAATGTTGGCCCTAGCGTCGAGAAATAAGGCATGGCTGGAGATAGGATCTTCTAACAGGACAACGATCTAAAGCTTACATCTAAAATTTTGAAAGAGTGGCTACTGTACCGGACTCCTAAGACACCTGATCTACCGTCGCAGTCCCCGGACCTTAACCCAATCGAGCATCTGTGGGAAAATCTTGACAGAAAAATAGGTCGAAAGGCTTTTTCAAGCAAGACAAACATAAAAATGCCTCAAAAGAAAGAATGGAGCATAATCTCCCCTGATGTAACAAAAAAAATTGTCGAGTCGCTGCTTAGAAGACTACATAATGGGCTTAAGGCCAAATGAAAATACACCAAATATTAAAAAATTTTAAAAGATTGCTTTTTGTATTGAAGTTCTGTTGCCTTTGCTGTTTACTTCTTTTTTGACGCGTAAAATTTGGTCATTTTCTAAATAAAGTGCATTTATTTCTGTTTTGTAATGCTTCTGTTTAATTTTTTTTTATTGAGTTCAGCTATAATTATATAATTCTTGAATTCATTATATATTTTTTTGATTTTGTGTTAATTACTTCATTTTAATAAAAGTTTAAATATGAGGAACTTAGGTGTTTTTTTTTTATTTTGACGCTCACAGTATATTAATAGATAGAGAAAGCTTTGCAAATTTGTCTCAGGTCATCCGTTATTAACGTGAGTAGTCAGTCAAAAAAATGAACGGGATTGGACAAATGCGCGTGGCACCCCTACACAAACTTAATATTAAATGTGATATATCTGAATTACTGTGTTAGTGAGAGCCTTGGGATTTTGCGTGAGCCCTCTCATAACGATTCGTGGGTGGGGGGGTGAAGGGGGAGGGTGTAGCGAAGCACACCGGGTTACATCTAGTATATAATATATGTATATTATTTGTATTATTTAATATGTGTATGTATGTATATGTAAAACTTACACACACAAAATACAACATCAAACGTTATTTTTGTGTTTTTCTCTTTAAATAAATTAATACATACATTTTTTTTTTGCTAAATTTACATTTGGGCAATTCACAACAGTTGTTGTATATTGTATGTTGTATTGAAATACACAATACAATCATTTGTTGTGAACACTCAGTTGTATTTTCATATTGTAAAACGCTTTCTTTAGTAATTTTCGATCCAACGAGGAAAGATCACTTCGTCGCTTCTGCTATTTTGTATAAGAGAAAACACTTGCCAATGTTTGCTTTTTGGTCGTGAGATATACCCTGGAGTTTTAGTTACGTACCTCTTGCTTTTTAATTTATAATGAAAAAAAAAATGTTAAATGTTTTGGTTGGTACTGAAAGAGAAAATACATACTAAAAATATAAACATTAATTTTTATATAAATGAACTTATCGATGTATTTGCGTTATTTGCATTATTTGCCATATTTTATTTTATAATTATTTATGCTGATAAAATTCTATGTATTTATTTTATTTTTTTCATAAAAACTGGCATTCACTTGGAACTGATATGTTATGATACAATATACAACATTACTAAACATAGCAAATGAAGTTGGATCGTGTATCAGATTTTTCAGTGAAAATTACCAACAACAATTTTACACTATTGTAAAGTGATACACGATACAACAGATACAACGATACATTACCCATTGCGAATTGCCCAATTGTTTTTTTTTTTATTAACAACTAGGTATTTTAGCATTATTTGGTTTAGATGTTGGTGAATTTTTACTCCCTTTATATTAACTCGTAGTGTCTGCTTGTCGAAAAAATTTTGGATCGCTTTTAACCACTTTCCCGTGACCCAATCGATCTGAAATTTTGCAGGCAGGCTCGTGGCAATGACGCAAATGATCTAACAAATTTTTAGTGATGCCAAAACAATGGAAACTTTTAAATTTTTCTACCAGAGTTGATAAAAAAAATGTACAAAGGGTTTGTTTTTAATGTATTATTCCCACAACGACCACAAAAACAACAAGTCCAGCTATGACAACAATGCAACATTTAGAATAACAACAAGAACAATATAGAAATATTATGTTTTTCATTTTTTTTTTTACTTTTTCAGAGATTTCCCTGGACCTGCTCCACCGATTTTAATGATTTTTGAAATAGAAATCTTCCCATGAATTAGATGAATCATTCGCTCTAAAACTGATCACCCTAGCTCTCCTATTGAGGGCGTGATCGTGACAAGAACAACATAGAAAATTATATTTTTTCAAGACTTTTTTTAGTGCTTCATTCAAATCTCGGGCCCTAATTGACCGATTTGGAGGATTTTAAATAGCAAACTTCTCAGGATGTTAATGAATCATTTTCTATGTCAACGAGTACCCTACCTGCCGTCATTGCCTTGATGCCGTTATCGTGATTTCCACAGACGGACAGACGGACAGACGGACATCGCTATATCAACTCCGGTTGTTATAAGGATCACAAATATATATATTTTATGGGGTCCAAAATTTTTTTTCTAATTATTACAAATGGAATGACAAACTTATATATACCCTCTGCACACTGGAGTGAAGGGTATAAAAACATGTTCAGTGCAATGAGAAAAGAAATGATTTGTGTAAAGGAAGTTAAAAAAAATTTTTTTTTTCATTGTCAAAACAGTTTCTTGACAAAATGTATGTCCACCAAGAAACACCAAATAAATTCGCCACCTTTTAAAGGTTTGCAAAAACGAATAATCTTCAATGAAAATAATCCAACACAAAAACTAGCAAGGAAGTGTGAGTCTAGATTCGCCACTAAACTATTAATCCAGTTAATCATTTGATTGGCTGTGAAAAACATTAGAAGTTACATTAGATAGGACAAAATGTACCGCCATTATTAAAACAGTGTGGGGTCCACATGTTAAAGAGGAACTGAAATCTGATTTGGCAAATAGCCCCTATAGTTTAATAATTGACGATGCTTCGGACGTATCCAGTATTAAATATATTGGCATAATTATAAAATATTACAGTGTAAAAGGAAACGACATTACAACTACTTTTTTATCTATCGAGGAGTGTGAAGATTGTACTTCTGAAGGAATCGTTTCCGCAATTAAAAAAGTTTTGAACAATTTTAATTTGGATATTGAAAATCTGTCTGGTTTAGGAACGGATAATGCAAAAGTTATGGTGGAGATACACAACAGCGTACACACAAAACTCCAAAACATGAAAATAAACAAAAACTTAATATTGATACCGTGTGCTTGTCATTCGTTGCAGCTTGCAGTCACACATGCAGTGTCAAAATCATTGCCACCTGATTTAAAATTTTTATCCAGCGAAATTTACTTCTGGTTTTCCAAATCATCCAAAAGACACCTTTTAAAGCTATAAATAATGATGCTGAACCACTAAAAATAACTCGAACATGTCCAACTCGATGGATGTCTATTGAAGTAAATATAAAAAGAATTTGTGAACAGTGGTTGGAGTTAAAAACTCATTTTGGGATAGCTAAGGTGTTATACAGCTGGTGTTTTATATGATTTGTACAAAAATGAAAAATTATTCATGCTAGCAAATTTCTTAAAAAATATTTTGAGAGAAACTCAAGCTACCAATAAAGCCTTGCAGGCTAAACAAAGCGATCTCTTAAAAATTTTAAATGATTTGTTTTTCTTAGTCAATATAATTGCTGGAAAAATTTATATAAAAGAAAAAATTGAAGGCGTAATTTTAAATAATGAAGAAAATAATTCTGATGAAACTTTTCTACTTCCAAACCCGTATTTAGGATGCGAATTTGAAAACTTATTAAAGCAAAAAATTGAATCTAACGAAATATCATATGAAGATGGAAATGAAATAAAGGAGCTTGTTAATGAGTTAAAAAGTCGATTGCCAAAAAATATTATTGCATTAAAAAAAATTGCAAAATTTTCAATACAAAATACATTAAACCGGGTAAAAGAGCCGATAACGAATATATTGGAAGAGTTTAAATTTATTTCATCTGAAACAGAAAAAATTTCAAAACCATTGGAGTTAAATCACAGAATACATCCTTTTTCTAGATTGAAGTTAATAATTTCAAAAATTCTATTGGCGAAAATTCATTTAAAGAGTTATCCACATTTGTATTGTCTTTTGCCTTTCTCAAATGCCGACGTTCTTTTATTTCAAAATGTTTTGTTATATTTGAAAAATTAAAACATATCAATACCATTAAAATTAAAATTGTATATTCAGAAATAATGAAAAAAATCAAAAAAAAAAGATGCTAAAAGCAAACCTTTTATTAATAAAAGATGCTAAGTTGGCATCTAGCATCTTTTCATAAATTTTGGATGCTAAACGACAAAAAAAGTTTCTAAATCTAGCAACAAAAATGCTAAAATGGCAACACTGGTCTAGAGAATTGTTTGGAGCTCCAAAGGGGATCAGAAAATTTTAAGCAGGGATTTTCCGGATATATTCGATCATGTAGTCAAAATCGGTTGTGTAAAAAAAATCAAACATCATGTTATATAGACCATACAACGGACGCTGTTGAAATTGGCGCATGTTCAGACCTAGTCTCTTAAATTGTCATAATATCCAAATTGTCATATAGAGCTCGGTCAAATTTGAGTTGTTTATGTTTGTTGCATCCATTAACTCGTGGTGCAAAACTAAACTCTGTAGGACATTTCTAAGTCATAGCCCCATATAAAGTTGCTTCCCAACCCAATTTTCACTTAAATCTATCAAAAACAAAGATTTTTTCTAATATTTGGCTTGAAAAAAATTATCGACTGCACCAAATATGGTCAGGAAATATAAAATTTTTCACATAGTACCATTATATATACAGCATCGGATAATAACTTTAATAATAATGCCACTCAATTTTGGTTTATATGTATTTTCTATATCCAATCATTTGAAACTTTCTCTAAGCGCATGATATAGGGTATCGTATAATCATTGTAGACCGACTAATATTTTCGTATCTTTTCTTACTATAGGTAAGTGTTATATATTGTTTATATATATATTCACATCTCTAATTCTGCAAATAACATTATCTTAGATTTAAGTTTTTCTTATGTTAAGCACTTAGCCTTTGGCTTGTGTTAAGCATATTTCTATTTCTTGAATTTTAATAAAGTTAGTTGTTAACCGAACTCCAATCGTTTCAATACACTACATTGGCGACGAGCGTAAAAATAAAGAACAATAAAAAAAATCGTAAATACGATCACACGTGCACATGCAATTTTATATAAAAAAAATATACATTTAAAATTGGAGTTTGTCAAATTTCTTTTTGGGCGTATTATGCCATCAATACAACAAGAACGTTAACAACGAAGCACTTAATAAAGAAGGAATGGAAGTTATATATATATAATAAAAAAAACACAATGAATTAAGAGGAAAAAAGGTGTCACCTTGACAATTAAAATAAAAATTGCACAAAATTGGTAAAAAGTGAAGAATAATATGTAACTTATATGTAAATACATATATTCATAAAATCCATATATAAAAAAAAAAACCAACAACAACAAAAACAATAAAAAAAAAATCAAAACGTGCTTAATAGATAAACCATTTTTTTTTTAAATAAATTCGTGTATCACAATTTCTAAAAAAACAAATCGTTTCTCCTCCAGATGATGTACAAAGCGGTACAGTTACAATTTACCATCCAAATAATATACCACAATTTTTACCCCGCAACGAATCATGGACTTTGTGGAAAGAGAAACTTGATATCCACTTTACTGAAATCAATTGTGCTGAAGAGAATGCAAAAAGGCGACTCTCTTAAAAGCTATTGGATCAATTGCATATGAAACATTGCACAATTTATGTAGCCCAGCTACACCAGTCTCTAAGACATACAAGAGCTTTGCAACTTACTCAAAATACATTACACTCCACCTACTATCATCTTTCGTGAGCGTAAAAACTTTCATACAGCAGTGCAAGCTGATGATGAATCTGTAGCAAATTGGCATGCAAGAGTAAAAAAACTTGCACTCGCATGTAAATTTGCTGATAATTTAGAAGCTTTTGTTTTGGATCGCTTTGTTATGGGTATAAATAACAAAATATTTGAGAGATTGTGTGAAGAGGATGAGAAGATAACAATTGAAGAAGCACTCCGAAAAGCTCTTATTATTGAAATGAAGTTGGTATCGAAAGTCAATAATGACATACAAGTTGGAAATATAAAAAATGGAAAGTATAAGAAAAAAATCAACAACAGTAACAACAAAAAGAACATCAGACAAAATAACAACGATTATGCTAATAAAAAGAAACAACAAACAACAGCCTGTTCTCACTGTGGGTGGCGAAATCATAAATCAAATGACTGCCGATTTAAGAATAGTAAGTGCAACTTCTGCGGAAAGGTTGGACATTTGGCATCAGTATGCAGAGGAAAGGATAAAGTTGTAAATTACGTATCAGAATCAGATAGTGAAGATTTTAATAAAAATAATTCTAATGACTTTTCTATTTACAGCATCAGAAGTAACAAAAATTGTGGCAATTCAACTAAGCTCTACAAAGTTTTAATAAAAATAGATGGAATTTCTATTGATGTGGTTTGTGATTCTGGTGCTCCATGTAGTTTGGTGTCGGAATCGTTTATTGACAAGTTGAATAAAAAAGTAAGTCTCAAACCTTGTAATGATCCATATGTTGACTATAATGGAAATAAAATTAAATTTTTAGGAGAATATGATGAGATCATTGAGGTAAATGGAACAAAAAGGAAAATGAAACTTGTAGTGACAGATAATGATAGTAGTTTTTTGAGAACTTTTAATTTTGAACTTGTTCAAGTAAACTCTATTAGCTCGGATCAAAATTCCATCATGACAGAGCAAATAAAAAATGAATTTCATGAAGTTTTTAGTAATGGCCTTGGAAGTTACAAGTTAGGAAAAATTTCTCTAGCTATTGACAAGGATGCAAAACCTATCTTTTGTAAGCCGCGTCGAATGCCATTAGCTTGGAAAAGTAAAATTGAGGAAAATCTGAGGGAGTTAATTGCAAATGATGTTTTAGAACAAGTTGATCATTCAGAATGGGGTACACCACTTGTTCCAATTTTGAAGCCGAATGGTGACATTCGAATTGGTGGTGACTACAAAGTCACCATAAACAAATATTTGTCTGATTTTAAATATCCATTGCCGTTGATAAATGAAATATTTGCTTCACTTCAAGGAGGTCAAATGTTTTCAAAACTAGATTTATCTAGCGCATATAATCAGCTTATACTTGATGACAAATCCCAACTTTTATGTACGTGGTCAACGCACATTGGCACTTTAAAGATGAAACCTTGTTACAAGGTATACCATTCGTAGTTGTATATCAGGATGATATTACGATATCTGGTAAGAATATGACAGAACGCATTCAAAATTTAAAATCAGTGCTTACTAAATTGTCGCTAGCAGGTCTTAAACTCAATTTATCAAAAAGTATTTAGGTTTTACCATTGACAAGTTTGGTCTTAAAAAAAACAAGGAAAGGATGGATTCTGTGTTAAAGGCACCAATCCCCAACAACGTGTTTGAGTTACGTGCATTTTTAGGAATGGTAAATTATTACTCAAAGTTTGTTAATAATTTTGCAAAAACCATGACACCGTTATATCATTTGTTACAGAAAAACGTTAAATTTGTGTGGTCTGAAAATTGTCAAGTTGCTTAATCCAAAGTTACCAATTTTTCTTACAACAGACGCTTCAGATTATACCATAGCTGGCATATTGTCCCATAAATTTTCTAACAACGAATTTAAACCTATTGCATTCATATCTAGGGCTTTAACTAAAACCGAACAAAAATATTGTACACATGAAAAAGAAGCATTGGCTATTATCTTTTGTGTTACGAAGCTAAAGCAATACTTGATTGGAAATGTTTTTACTTTAAAAACAGATCATAAACCATTGATTTCCATATTTGGTGAAAACAAAGACTTACCAATAATGGCAGCAGCACGTGTTCAAAGGTGGGCGTTTATTCTTTCAGGATTCAATTATAAAATTGAATATGTTAAGGGTCACTTAAATGAAGCTGACAATTTATCGCGAATGCCTCAACTGAAAATGAAAAACGTAAATGATACCAATGATAGTACCTTTGTTAATTATATACAAAAGGATAATATTTTAAACCTTGACTTTAAAGACATAGCTCGAGGGACTAGGCGAGATCCTATTCTTTCTAAAGTTTGTGAATTTGTTCAAAAGGGTAAAATTAAAGAATTAAAAGGCGAAGAGTTTAAAGCATTTACTAACAAAGATACTGAGCTAACTGTAGATTATGAATATTTGCTATGGGGTTATAAGGTTATAGTACCACAAAAACTTAGAAAATCAGTACTTCAGCTATTGCATGAATCTCACTTCGGCATCGTTAAAACAAAGGCAATAGCTAGATCATTTGTTCGGTGGCCTAAAATCGATAGCGAGATTGGAAATTTGGTTAAATCTTGTACTTCGTGTCAAAAGCTCGTTAGTAGTCCAGAGAAGAGTATGCTTATACCATGGAAACAAAAAAGCTCTGTGTGGCAGAGAATCCACATAGACTTTGCAGGCCCAATCAATATGTATCATTTTTTAATAATTATAGACTCATATTCCAAATGGGAGAAGTTTTTAAAACAAAGGATATCACTTCCAATTTTGTAATAACGAAATTAAGGGAAATTTTTTGTCGTTTCGGTATTCCTAATACGAATGTTAGTGATAACGGAAGGCAATTTGTGTTTGAAGATTTTAAAAACTTTATTTCAAACAACAAAATAAATCATATACTAACAGCTCCTGGTCATCCCGCAACGAACGGCCAGGCGGAAAATTTTGTAAAAACCGTAAAGAAATCCATTTATGCAAATTTAAACTCTAATAAAAATGAGAATATTGATGTTATTTTAAATCGATTTTTGATGGATTATCGTAATACAAAGCAAAGCTCAGCAGACGAAAGTCCAGCAAGATCAATTAGAATAAGGTTTGATCTTATTAAACCTCCCCTTCTTAAAGATAAAATACTAGAACAGCAAATGAAAAGCATTTCAAATTATAAGGGTAGGAGATCAGTCACTTTTGAAAAGGACCAAAATATTTATATAAGGGATTACACAAATGTAAATAAAAAGTCATGGGCCCCCGCTATTATTAGGGATAAAATGTGTTCTTTCAAATCGAAGAATTATAAAGAGACACACTGATCAGATTAGGGCAGGGGTAACAGAAGCTCAAAATGTTAATGATGATTCCATACCGCCAGAGTTACCATCATGTTCGAATGAAAGTACATCGAGTGTAGTTGAACAGTCACATAATAATAATAATTTAGTAGAATTAAGAGACAAAAATGAATTTAATTCGGAAATTGAAATAGAAAACGAAATTGTTAATTCTGAAGAAAATGAAAAATTATGTAAAATGGTATTGAGACCCAGAACAAAAAAAAAAAAATAAGTAAATAAATTTTGTAAACTATGAAATATTTTTATAAAATGTAATATAATTAAAAAAAAAAAGTAATTCTGAACTAAATTTTAATTGAATTTAATAATGAATACAATATATTGTCTTTGAATATTTATAAATATATAACTATGAAATGTATTAATTTTGAAAAATATTAATCTAATTTAACTGGAGGCGTGTTATATATTGTTTATATATATATTCACATCTCTAATTCTGCAAATAACATTATCTTAGATTTAAGTTTTTCTTATGTTAAGCACTTAGCCTTTGGCTTGTGTTAAGCATATTTCTATTTCTTGAATTTTAATAAAGTTAGTTGTTAACCGAACTCCAATCGTTTCAATACACTACATACAGTAAGTTTTCAATAAAAGGTACAATTTAAGAAAAGGGGGTTATAAAAGGAAAGGTTAATTATTTTAAGAATTGGTACTTATGTAAAAAATATACTTTTTAATTAAAGGTACATATTTAAAAAAAGGTACTGTGTTAAGAAGAGATACTTCGTTTAAGAAAATATACTTTTTTAAGAAAACAAGCTTTTTCACAAAAGTTTCGTTTTTAAGAAATTTTTCGTTTAAGAAAAAATTTTTTAACGAAAGATGATATTTAAAAATGTAATTTTTTAAGAAGAAGTACTTTTTCAGGAAAAGTTAATTTTTAAAGAAGTAAGGTACTGTTTTGAAAAATTAAACTTTATTAAGAAAAGGCACTTCTTAATAATTAATACCTTTCATTAAAAATAAGTACTTTTTTTTTAAAAAAAGGGTAATTTTTTAAGAAAAATACTTTTCTAAGAAAATTTAGTGTCTTAGAAAAAGTATTACTTTTAAGCTATACTTCATTTATGAAAATGTACTTTTTAAGGAATTAAGCTAAGGTTTTTACTTTACAGACTCAGTTAGAGAGCATAAATAATAACATTTTTAAATTTAATAATTTTATTTATGATAAAATTGAATTTATTCAAAAAGATTGGCCAGTTAGAAGGTTTAAAAAAATTATTGGACTTGGAAACAACTGTTCATAAAGTTAAATAATAATTTTAATTCCTGTTCTATTCGCAATTGTCAATACGATACGGTTTGTTTGATTAATTTTAACTATTTTCTTATAACTGAGTATAAATCACTAATGTTTATTTAACAAGCTACTCTTTTTCCTATATAAAATTGGCCCACTTTTGTAACTTCTTAAATTTTTATAAGTGTAAATAGTATTTTTTATTTTATTTTTTTTTTTTGTAAAGTAAAGTGATATTCTCGAAAGCATTAAAAGGTTTTTAAAATGAATATTATAACTATATGTGTTTTAAAAAATAAACATATGTTGGCTAATAAAATTAAATTAATTAATATTAATCTCTTGTGTTTTTAAAACAATTAAAAATAATTCATATTGGTTGAAAGTAACATTCAAATTTATAGTACCTAAATTCAGTATGAGTCTGTTTAATATATCGTACGAGTATGTATTGACATTATTGATTTATTTGTATTTATGGGGTTTTATGTAATTTCTCTTTTTATGTTTTAGTTTTGACTTTGGTTTTCTTCAACTACGAATACTTTCTACTTTTAGGTAATTTTGTTTACTATTTAACACTTAACTATTCAGGTATTTTGAAATTTCATTATAGTGGTTGTCGTTCTTCGTGGCTTTGTAATTCTAATTCTTAAATTAATTTCTTTGAATATAATCTACGTTATACTTAGTAATTGATGTGTATGTTAACATTATTTTCTTAATAATTTTTTTTTATATTATTTCTCTAATTGGTGCATTTTTGGTTTTCATAATTAATAATTACTCAAATATTTTGTTTTTGTTTTTTTTTTTAAATATTAAAAAAAAGTAATTAAGAAAACAGAAGTCTAATTAATATTTTCGTACTTAAATGAAAAGGGAAAATGTTGAGTTAACTTTTTGTGGCTTTTATTTTGTTGATTACTTTCAGAGATAATTTGGTCTGGAGACACAGCAAAGTAAACTCATGTTTTTGCATATATAATTATGGCGCCCTTTATTTGTCCAAGGAGCATTGTTGTCTAGCGCAGTATGACGTTCTGAAAAAAAAGTTCAAAGTTAAGATTATGCATAAATTTCTCTAAATAATAATTTGACGGTAATGCTACATGTTCTTGAAATATGAAAGAAACTTTCTTTGTTAACAAAATAATTTTATTTCGGACAATACATTTCATGCAGACATCAGAGTTTATAACGAATTCATTCTCTGATTCAATTTTTAGCTTTGATTAAAAATATTTTTTTTTATATCGTATGTAGAAAAGTAGTCCAAAATTTATCTTCTTAAGACAGTTCAATCCTATTTTCATTTATTAAATATCTGATTCATTACATACAAAAATCTTTACAGTTTGGAAATTTACTTTAAGTGAAAAGTTAGGTTTCTTCACGGACTTTAGAAAAGTGTTTCATGAATTCGGGAATTATTCAAGAATTAAAAAAAATTAAGAAATTCATCGAATGCAATATGTGCGCTTAATCTAAATATGAAATCAGGGGTCGAATTATGGCATTCGTTATCGAGCCAAATTTCTTGTCATTTTTGTTTTTGAGATTGCAGCATTCGATATCGATTATCACCTAATAAAATTTGAGATGATAGCATCGAAAAGTGTTGTTTAAATACTTTTTCTGGTAAAAAAAATTGTAAGTGTAAGTTTTTAAGATTTAAATATTAAAATATGCTAAAATATGGTTTGTTTTTATTTAGGGCTGATATAAATAAAATAAATATGAAACAAAAGGGTTACATGGCCGAATTTATGGTCGAACATTCTAATTTGGCAAAACTTATAATTCCAAATTATAGCCAGGGTAAAGCTACGTCAAACAGACTGTGGGAGCAACTTACGGTTACATTATGGACCACCAATTAAGGACACTAAGTCATGGCGAATGGTAAGAAGAAAATTCATATTTATACCCTATACCACTACGTGGTTTGGGTATAATGACTTTGTGGTGCTGTTTGCAACTACCAAAAATATTTGGCCTAGACCCATCTTTTATTAAACCTATCAGCTCAGAATCACTTTCTGAACCGTTTTAGCGATGGCCGTCTGTCCGTCAGTCCATCTGTGTGTCCAGGTATACCTTTTAATCAAACTACGTGTCGCAAGTATGAACATATTTTGGTGAAATTTGGTATATAAGCTTCTATCGGCCATAGGATGAACGCTATTGAAACTGGTGAAAATCGGTCCATATTCAGACCTAGTCCCCATACAAATGACCCCTATGAAATCGACATGAATTGCACTGTGGAACAAATTCAGGTTAGCAAAAGTTAGGTCGATTCTGAGAGTGAGGGGTTAAAATAGAGGCTAAATTAGAAGACCCGCATCGCGGCGTTTGTTTATGTTAGTTCGAATTTTTTATTTAATCGACCTTCGAACTTTGCAGCCAAATGCCGATTTTCAGCATATTGTTTATATGTTTTTTTTAGCTATAACTCGTCGACTAATTGATATTTTTCCAGTCTGTAAAAGCCTGTGCAACAATTAAAATTTTTTAAAAAATTGATTTAGAAAAGTTTTGTGGTGCTTATGAAGCAAAATGTTGGAAAAATTATTTCTTTTTCATGCTTTTTGAAAATATTTTCCACAATACTAAGTCATTTTTACTTTCTGTTTGATCTATAATATGTTTCTCAGTTTCTTCAATAAATTTCATTTGAAAACAAAACAATCATAATACAAAACTTGCGTTTTCCAGCTTAATACTAATTTACTTCTCATTTTTTATGTACCAATTTTGTTCAGTGTTGGTTTTGAAGAAACATTGAAAAAGAAATTATAAAAATATGGAAAAAAATTTATTTTTGAAATGTTAGTTATGAAAAGTTTTAAGTAAAAAAATTAAATAAATTAAATTAATGATTTGGCCAGTTGCCGTTTAGCAGGCGGCTGTGGATCAACATCACTGCTCTCTCTAATATCTTGGTCATCGTCATCATCATCAAAAAGGTCGATAATTTCGTCCAACAGATATTTTGGAATTTCATCTTTGTCTTCTCCTTCTTCCTCTTTTTCCTCGTCTTCCTCTACTTCAAAGGTGTTTTTATACCACCAACAAATTTCAGCGAGTATTGCATCTGGAGATTGCTTTCCTCTGTGCCTGAAACGAAAATAGTTTTCAATCGTTAACATGTTTAAATTGTGCACTCTGACAAAGATATTAGAAAAATCTAGGAATTCAAAATGTGCACACTCTATAGTTACCTTATTTCAAATGGAAGCGCAGTTTGGTGATAACGTTCGCCTTGCTCATCAGATTCAGTTGGCAACTGTTGAGCGAGTTGATCAAGATGCTGATGCAAGAGATGAATTTTGTGCGACATATTAACCCCAATTTCATCGAAAGCTGCCAACATGTTTGCAACAGATTGCCTGTAGTTGTCTTTGCGTTCTTTACCCAAAAGTCCTTTAATGACTGCTTTCAATGCGAGCCATGCCTTTAATTCTCGGTCTGTCAGAACTTGGTCAAAATCTTGATGACTCATTAGTTTCCGTATGTCGGGACCATTAACAACCCCTTCCTGAATTTTGGCGTTACTCAGTCTTGGGAAAATGTATTTTAAGCGGTTGAATACTGCTGGTCTTTTTGCAATACATTTCAAAAAATTTTTAGCAATGCCAAGTTTAATGTGGAGCAACGGCAACAAAATTTTTATTTCAGGAACAAGACTTTCGTGTAGCCTATTGTCTTTAGGCTATTTCCGGCCAATGCGACTATTCTAGTTATACTGTTTGTACTGGTTTCTTCCTTTAATACCTTCTCCGTATCGTGAATCCCAATCGCACAAAAAGCACGGATATTTTGGATGGCCAGATGCTGTTAAGTCTGTAATCAATGAAACTATTTTGAGGTCGCAGCAAATGCGCCACTGGTGTTCGTTATATTTTTGCCTACTTCCAGAATGTGTTTCAAATTATCGAAATTTCACTAGTGTCAGTGCTATACGCAATCGGAACAGAAGGCATTCTATTCGTCTTGTGCAAAAGCACAACTTTTAAGCTGATTAGTGAACTATCGGTGAATAAACGCCAATCATCTTTTTTATAGGTTAACCCTATCGTCTCCATTAACTTTTCAATTTCGTTGCAATAAGCGAAATTTTTTGCATCATTCACATTGAAGAACTTTTCTAACTTTTTTTGGCGTTTTCGATATGCTGTTGCTTTGGAACCTTTCGCCAGCAAATTATTTCCTTTCAAAAATGAAGCCAGTAGTTCTGATTTTTTTCTGAGTCAAACACAAATTTGCAACAATTCCATCCAATTGGTTTTGTGTGACTAGGATTGGGTCGTTTGATGTTTCATAGGATGTACCTTCACCAGGGTCGTATTCTGAGAAGAAATCCATGGATGTAGCAGCGGCGGTTGTAGTACTGATAGCTGTTTGAATGTCAATACTTCGGTATGTTGGTACTGGAACGAATTCTGAGTGCGGTAATGGTAATTGGACACTTGGCACTGCTACATAAGTTTTATTCTTTGCTTTTCTTCTATTCAAAATTTTATGGTAGTTGATACGTCCACAGCAATTTTTCTTGATGCGGGCTGTTGTCTAACCACATCATTGGTATACCAAAGGCATAGCCTTCTTCTTTTGACTTTTCCATTGCATAAGAGTAGAATAGCAATTAAAGCCAACTTTTTTAGGGGTATATTTAAACTCTTGCGAGAAATATTGTTTAGAGGCTTCCAAAAAAAAATCAAAAATCCACAAACATTACAAAAATGGTCCATTTTACATTTTGGTTCCGATAATTTTAATACAATACATATTATACAATGTTTTTTTTGTTATTTTTATGAAACCGATGCAATTAAATTAAATCACTCACAAAATGAAATAAGTTCCAAAAAAATTAATAGCGAATTTTATCACGACCGAGCGAAAATTAAAAGACATCAGCTTCGGCTGAGTTTCGAGTCTTAACTGAATCTTCATTTTTGAAATTAGTTCGCTTGTACGAAATACAAAAAAAAATCGTTACCTGTGCAGTGGTTAAAAAAAAAGTTGTTTTACTAATTCCTAATTCTTGAAACTTCTCTTTTTAATTACTTCTACCTAAATCGCTATTTATTTAATGGTTTTGGGATTTTTAACGCAAATTATCTACTAAGACCATTTTCTTTTCAAATGAAATTTATGGAAGAAACTGAGAAGCATATTATAGATCAAACAGAAAGCAAAAAAGACTTAGTTTTGTGGAAAATATTTTCGAAAAGCATGAAAAAAAATAATTTTTCCAACATTTTGCTTCATAAGCACCACAAAAATCACTAAATCAATTTTTAGAAAAATTTAATTGTTGCACAGGTCTCTAGCAATAATTTGGCTTTTACAGATTGAAAAAATATCAATTACTAGACGAGTTTTAGCCAAAAAACCATATAAATAATATGCTGAAAATCGGCATTTGACTGCAAAGTTCGAAGGTCGATTAAAAAAAAAATTCGAACTAACATAAACAAACGCCGCGATACGGGTCTTCTAATTTAGCCTCTATTTTCACCCCTCACTCTCAGAATCGACCTAACTTTTGCTAACCTGAACTTGTTCCACAGTGTTGTCATAAGATCCAAATTATCATATAGATCTCAGTCAAATTGGGTTTGTATATGTTTATTATATCCATTAATCACTAGTCCAAAAATAATCTCTACAGAACCATACTTAATCATAGGCCCCATATAGAACTGCATCCCGATCTTCATTTAAATCTATCAAAAAACAAAAATATTGCACAGATTTTTTCCAAATTTTGTTTGTGCACATGTTTTCAAAATATACCAAATATGGTCCGGATCGGTACATTTTTCGACCTAGTCCCCACATATATATAGCACTCGATATAAACTTTTTCATATCTGCAGCCGAAAAAATTAATAACAATGCCACTCAAATTTGGTTTATGCTTTTTTTTCTATATCCAATGAGTTGGACCTAAGAGATGGGATCTCTAAACCATGGCATAGGATATCCTATAGTCGGTCTAGACCGACTATAATTATCTTACTTGTTTTTATTGGTGTTTTCGATCAAAAACTTAACGCAAAAAAAAATTTCTTTTAATAAAGCTTCCAAGAAAAGAACCGGCGGTGGTCCGTATGAGGAAATGACCTTAACCTCTGCAGAGGAGCAAATCATTCAGGCCAGTGGCATAGATGTTTCTGTAGAAGATCTTTTATCCGTAACTACCTTTGGAAATCCAAAAACTGCAAATGAAAATCAACCTTAAAGGGAGAAGAAGACAGCTATAAAGCAGGCGATGACGTTATGAAAAAATCTTTAGAGAAATAAAGCCAATGCGAAACTAAAAAATGACAAAAAAAAAAAACCAAGCCTAAATTAACAATACTAAAATTACATATCCAAACAAGTGAAAAATTTCACTGTTATCAAAATTACAATCATGACCATATGCCTGAAGAAAAGATGTCGTAAAATGAAAGAAGAGAAGCATGACGCCAACATGGCTAATAAAAAAGATGACCTACAAATAAAAAGGATCGACTATTACATCGAATTCCTTTTTTATTATTTATTCATGTATTTTTTTTTGTATACACTTTTTTGTTTGTTACATTTAAATTAAATTTCCTGCGTATTATTAGCGTAAAACTTTTATTGTTTTTTTGTTTTTTTTTTTTGCAAAACATATTTTTTTTGTTCTGTTACGACAGAAAAAATCTTGTACTTTTGTTTACTTATTTCGATACGTAACGTGCCATAATATGTCCATTCGATACGTTACGAAATTTTAAACGATACGAAAGCTCACTCGATCACAAATGTCGTAATTCGGCCCCAGTTTTCCTCCACCAGATCTACTTTTTAGATCTGAGTTTTTTTTTAATTATGCAGTGCGTTTATAAAATTAAACTATAAAAGTTAAGCTATGCATGCATAATTATCATATCTTTCTTTCCTAAATTAAACTTATATTAAACCAATATTCGATTAGTTAGAAATACAGTTGCTAAAATCTTTTACATCGCAAAATCTAGCACATTAAAACGTTCAAATTGTATGGCACAAATTCAAAAAAGTCCTTGTTCGACAAAAGGTACCGTTTTTATACAACATACTCTATTTAATTTTATTAAAAAACATTAGTGATAAAAAAAATGCCACTGGGAAATGTACTAAGTGAATTTGAAAAAGTAAAATTTTGCACATTGTCAAAAAATGAGGCATCAAAAGCGGAGATTGCATTTCAAATCAGCAGAAGTCGAAAGGTTGTTTGTAATTATTTCAAAAATATTGCAAATTTTTCAAATCGTCCCAAAGTGGTGATTAATTGAAATCTAGAAATTAATTTTTTGTAACTAAATTTGGTATCGGATAAACGTAGATGAAATTCTACATCACAAGTCGCCAAAATCATACAACTAGGTTGTTCGCTTTTTTTGCAGTGTGCAGTCAAAGTTAGCAGATTATTGCTGTTTTTGCGAAAAGTTGAAAAATTTAAATTTTTCAAAAGCAAAACTTTTATGATTGAACTTCCAACATTGGGAATTTTGGTATATAGTAAACACTTCTTTGTTTATAAATATTGTGTGTAAATATTTTTCCTTTTTTTTTTTAAAGCTCCAAAACTGGGCACTTCCACCTTTAATGAGCCACAATTTATAAAATTAGTTGGAGTTGAAATTAGTTTCGTAGATTTTAAAAAAGTATAGGATTCCAGTTTGTATTTACAATAAAAAAAAATTGAGACAATGCATAGCCATGTTTTTGTTTGCGTTTTTTGTAAAAAGTCCGGTTGTCATTTATTGTTTTTTTTTGTTTGTACGCACACAAATTCTACACAGAAGTGGGGCCACAAGTAAGATGTTGAATTCAGTTGACAGCATGATTGCGAGAGAAGTAAAACACATTCTTTGAATTTTTGGTTGTCTATAATTCATGGCTGGATTCGATTTTTTGAATGCCTTATTCACATATTGTATAAAATTCCTATTAAAAATGGCAAAAAGAACAGATGAAGACATAAAAAAATTGTTGGTGAGACAAAAATTACGTATACAAAAAAAAATTGCAAGAAAGAACTGGTTTGATTGTAGATCTACCAATACCAGGATTTGTTAATTCTAATGACGGGAATACCGCTAGACGTTTTTTTCAGAATGCGGAAATTTCTGCTGAAATTATGAGAGTGGACTTAAATCTGAAGAAAAAAGAAATGCAAAATACTGATTGTTGTATCTTGCGTTCATGAGATTCATTTGAAAAATTTTCGTACATTTGCTCACAACGGCTACATATGTACTTTATTGAAAAAGATCCGCACGCACTTTTACCAACTGGAGAATTGTCGGAAGAAGATCAAGAAGCAAAATTATAAAATTATACAGAGAACTTAGCTCATAAATGCAGCCGGGAAAAGTCAATTCAGATATTTTCAATAGCTTTTTCATAAGATCTGACCTAAGAAATATGAGAAAAAAAAATATTTAAAATTCGAAATTATAGTTATTATTTTTGCCAAATATTTCTGGTGATGGTGATAAAGAAGAATGTGTTAATAGCGATGAAGAAAGTGATAAGTGATAAGATATTAATGATAATGAAAATTATGGTAATTGGGATAATTATTATGAGTTTGATAATGCAGAATTATAATAATTTTTTTTAAAACAAATAAATAAAAACCAAATAAATTTTTTTTTAAATGGCTAAATTTAGGCTATTTCAAAAATATATAATGGAAATATGGTAAAATTAGGTAAGAATGTAAATTTTGTATTAAACTGCAGTATGTAGGATTCACCAATAATATGTTAGTTTTGGTTACTTATTCTTCCCACAATGATAATGAAAATGATAAATTGTGATTTTCAAAAAAAGGCTTACCAATGAAAATTTTGTTTAAATATTTCTTTTGAGAAATACATAGATATTTTTTGTGGGTTTCGATAAAGAAATATAATTTTCCTGATGTGACTTTTTGAGTTAAATTTGTGGAACTATGGAACTTGGAGAAAATTTTAATTTAAAATTTTACTAATATAAGTACACATTAAATACGTATTTCTTTCTTACTTTCTAAAGCACATTGAATATGCCCTAATTTGCAACTTAATTTGCTAATTTAATTTACTAATTTATCACTAAGAATATTTTTCACAAAATACAAAAAAAAAAAAAACGCCTAACAGCTTAAAAAACTTTTTTGTCCACCTTTTTTTAAATGCTGGTTTATTTGGATGTACTTATGAATATCCATCAATAAAAAATAACAATATTTTAAAATTACGGCTTCCCTGAATGAATCACCACTTCGGGTACCAACATTTCTAGAAAAAAAAGTTGAATGAATGCGAGAGCCCACTTCTTTTGAATATAGCAAACAAAGCTGTACCCAACTTGCTGGATGCGTTACCAACAGAGTGGGTATTATAATGACCAAATATACTCAAAGACAAAGAATGAAGAAAATTTCTTGTCTTTTGAAACGACATGCACGGTTAAAAATTTTCAAAAATAATTACCTATATGAGTATAAAATTGGTCAAATCTAAATTGCTTAAGGGGTAAGGTTGTAAAAGTTAAAAAAAATCGCATTTTCATAATTCTTTTTTGAAGATATGACTAATGTTGGATTATTTATTTCATATACACGTTATAGCATAACATTTGCTGAATCTTCGAAAAATTTTCAATTAAAAATTTTTATAAATAAGTCCGTGAGAGCGAATATCCGGAGGTGCTGTTGTCTTGCGGTGAACATCATAACTCGTTACCGGATAATGTGAAATAAAAAAAGTCGGAATGCGTTTAATAGGTGACATGTTTCCTGAGGTAGCGCTAAGAGTTTTTTCAATTTTTTGCAGCTTCGGGAATTTGTTGTTAAAAAATGGGGAAGAAACTGAAAAAAAAAACTCTTCGTGGTTACCAGACGATTTATGTGTAGATATAGTTTGTAAAATTTCAACAGAATCGGTCAAGCAGATTTTGAGTTATGATGTTCGATTTAAATTTTTTTAAAAACTGATTTATATTCGATAAACCGTATGAGGCGGGTCGCTGGAAATGCTGTATCGGCTTAAGTTTTGCTCCCGTTTACTTAAAATTTTGACACAACACTCTCGACATGGTATACATTCAGAAAGAGAAATGCAGAAAAAAAGGTTTTAAAACCTTAGCCCCCTCTTAATGTTGTGTTAGAGAATAATTACTTTATTTGTTTTCTTTTAAGAAATAATTTTATCAGATTAAAAAAATGTAAGTTGGATGGTCCTGACAAGAATAGTGGTTACTGGCGTGACCTACGAAAAGAATCCCAGCGTTTCTCTCGAAGAAACTTTCGTGGCGGTTCTGTTCTGATTTGGGGTGTGTTTATTGAAGAGTGTTATCTGGAGTTCTAAATCGTGTCAACCAAAATTAACAGTGATAAATGTTCTGAATTACTTCTATCCAGATTGTTGTCATTTTTGCATGTAAATACAGAAATAACGTATATTTTCCAGCAACGCGTTGCAACGCAATGCAGCTTGTCATGTCAAAAAATTCACAAAAGAATGGTTAAGCTCGAATGATGTCGTTGAATTGGAATGGCCTGCTTGCTCTCCTTAAATTAATCCTATAGAAAAGATATCGGAAATATTCGCCAGGAGACTTTATGCGGATAATCTTTAATAAAAGAGTTGGAAGCACTTGATCAAGGTGTTATGAGAAAATTGATAAGTTCTATGAAAAATTTAACATTTTATTGCAGTAAAGCAAAAGGTGGTATAACAAATTATTAAGTTGATGCAATTTTTTATTTTATTTGTTATTTCCGTTAAAAAACAAATAAACTGATTATTAATTTTTCTCAAACAAAGACTTTTTTTTTGCATTTTTCCTATACAATTTGAACGCTTTAATATGCTAGATATTGCGATTTGATAGATTTTAATAACAGTATTTCTAATTAATCGAAGTTTTGTTTAATATAAGTTTATTTTTGAAAAAAAATATGAATATAAATTCCAGAAAGATATGCTAATTAATGCATGCATAGTTCAAATTTTATGGAACATTGATTTACAGAACATTGATTTATAGAACATTTATTATCATTTATAAACACACTGTATGCATTACTGGCGTTATCCCAAAATCATTTCACAAAGAATAAATTCCTAACAATTAATGAACATCCAATACACAAGTTTCTCAAACTTTTTTTTTCTGTTCGAGACGAAGAAGTTGTATAAACCAACCTGTTGTGTTTTGCTACATGTGCGGTAAATATGCATTCAAGGAAAACTTAAAAATTTTCAGAAACTTTGACCTGGGTACCGCATCAGGTCGTAAAACTTGTACAGAACAAATAGAAAGTCTGAAATGGTTTGGAGAGAACCAAAAAGCACTTTGATGGCTCTTATTTCTGCAAGATGCCTAGTTACTCAGTTAAAAATTTTCTGGGCAAACACAAAACTGAAAACTATGTTGCACTGGTAACGTGATGTTTAACAGTATCGAATCGCTGGGCTATAATATGATTATTTAGATGCACTATTTACACAGCCACTTAGATAGATTTCCTGAACATTTAGGAGATACCAGTGAGGAATTTGGTAAAAAATATTAAAGCTACTGACGACCGCTAAAAAGTTGGATGTGATACTAGGGTGGCCCTTCATTATATGGAGGAAAAAAGTGTTCAAACTCTCGGTCTCACCCCCCTAGAAATATGCGAGTAGCAAAAAAAAATGAGAAATACAAAGTTTTGGGCCAAACAAAAAACATTTAGTCGTGCCCCAACGCTATTGAAAATTTCTAATATGTTTATAAGGGGAAAATATGTCTTATTTTCAGATTTTACAAAAATTTCGTTCTATAGTTTAATTTTTCCGACAAGCTGTTATACAATTCGTTATCAGTATTAAATCATCCTATCAAAATGCTATAAAACTTCAAAATTGAATAAAACCTCGCCAAGAAATTGCAAATGTCCCAGACCACTTTTGTGCTAAAAAAATAGCTCATGAAATTTGATGGCATTTTTTGAACTTTGAGAATTTCTTTTTGGTCTCCATACTTATAAGTACTCAGATATGAAGTACTGTTTTATTACCACGTTGTTAACCTATTGCGCATTGAGACCGAAAATGAGAAATTTTTTTGATAAAATTTTGAAAACTCCTTTTTCAAGTTTTAAAAAATTTTCTTAAACGAAATTTTAAAAACTGGATCTATACCTTATAGGTTTTGATAAATGCATGTTACAGATAAACTGTTTGAATTTTTTTAATTAAATTCCTATGCCAGAATTTTTTGACAAGGATTTTATTTTTCGGATTTCGAGAAAAATGGGATTTTAGTAAACTATTCCTTACATGTACTCTTTCTAAATACTTTGTATAAAAAATTCATCACTTTTCTACTTTTAAATGTTACATTTTATCTTAATAGCCTAGGGTTTCGGAAAAAATAATATGACCCCATTAACCTTTTGTAATTGGGGTCACATATGACCCCAAGCTAATAAAAGACAATTTATTCAAAAAATTCAAATATTTAACCAAATGTGTAGAACTTCCGCTCATAAAATTTGGAATAAATCCGAGAACGTTAAACCATTATTTGCCAAGTCGTCTTGGATTTTAAGATATTTTTATATAAAAATGACCGAAAAGGAGTTTTTCTGTTAAACTCGATGAGACCCTATTTAGAATTTAAGAAAAATAATTCGGTTAATTTTTATTTATTTAACCCTTCAGTGCTCCTTGGATCAAAATAATCCATTGTAATATATTTCATGTGCAATTATCTGCTGATTACTCGCGAATATAAATTAAAACAACTTTTAACCAATTTTGTTATAAAATTATTTTATATATAAAAACTATCTATATTTTTCTAAATAAAATAAAAAGACCCAAAAATAACCCAAAGCTAATAAAAGGCAATTTATTCAAAATAATATGAAATATAAAATTAATTTTATTTATTTTGGTGTATTTAAGGATGATTTAGACCCAGATTTTGAGATATCAGTTAAACCAAGTTTTGTTAAACCCAGAATTTATTCATCAATTCCTTTATGAATTTGGACATGTCTGACAGAATTAATTCTCGGTTTAACTAAACTAGGTTTAACTGACATCTCAAAAACTGGGCCTTAGTGTGCGATTCAAATTCACTTACGACTTGCATAAGTATTGCATTTCTTTAATTTTATATTATATATTAATTTTATATTTCATATTCTTTTGAATAAAATGTCTTTTATTAGCTTTGGATCATTTGTGGGTCTTCTTATCCTATTTAGAAAAATATAGATAGTTTTTATATATAAAATAATTTTGTAACAAAATTGGTTAAAAGTTGTTTTAATTTATATTCGCGAGCAAAAAGCAGATTTTTTTTTTATTATTTTTAAAGCCTAGTTCCGCGAAGCCGATGGCTTGTCTGCAGATTCTAATTTTTGGCTATTTTTTTTTTTTTTGCAGCGACACACCAAAGCCTCTGGTGGGAATCGAACCCACGACCCCCGAATGATAGGCGAGCACGCTACCTACTCGCCTACCGGGGCGCTTAATAATTGCAACAAAGATATATCACAATGGATTATTTTGATCCAAGGAGCACTGAAGGGTTAAATAAATAAAAATTAACCGAATTATTTTTCTTAAATTCTAAATAGTGGTTTCATCGAGTTTAAGAGAAAAACGCGTTTTCGGTCATTTTTATTTAAAAATATCTTAAAATCCAAAGCTGGCCTTGGCAAATAATGGGTTAACGTTCTCGGATTTATCCCAAATTTTATGAGCGGAAGTTCTACACATTTGGTTATTATATTCTAAGCATCGCATTTAGAAATTCATTAGCAATTACAAAATATTTCAATTTTTTTTTTATTAAATTGTCTTTTGTTAGCTTGGGGTCATATGTGACCCCAATTACAAAAGGGTTAATGGGGTCATATTATTTTTTCCGAAACCCTAGGCTATTAAAATAAAATGTAACATTTAAAAGTAGACAAGTGATGAATTTTTGATACAAAGTATTAAGAAAGTGTACATTTGCAGAATATATTACTAAAATCCCATTTTTCTCGATATCCGCAAAAATAAAATCCTTGTCAAAAAAAAAATCCGGCATAGAAATTTATTTACAAATTCACACAGTAAATCTGCAACATGTATTTAAAAAACCTTGAAGGCTTAGATCCAGTTTTTTAAATTTTGTTTAAGAAAATTTTTAAAAAAGGAGTTTTCAAAATTTTATAAAAAAAAATTTCCCATTTTCGGTGTCAATGCGCAATAGGTTAACAACGTGGTAATAAAACAATACTTCATATCTGAGTACTTGTAAGTTTAGAAACCAAAAAGAAATTATGGCTTTAATCAATTTCTCAAAGATTAAAAAAAATGCCATCAAATTTCTTGAGCTAGTTTTTTTTTTAGCACAAAAGTGGTCTGGGACATTTGCTACTTCTTGGCGAGATTTTATTCGATTTTGAAGTTTTATAGCATTTTGAAAGGATAATTTAATACTAATCCCGAATTATATAACAACTTTTCGGAAAAATTAAACTATTAAACGAAATTTTCGTAAAATCTAAAAATAATCATAATTTCCCCATATAAACACACTTGAAATTATCAATCGCGTTGAGGCACGACTAAATGTGGGGAAAACAAAACAAGACATTATTAGGTTACTCCTTTTGTACTCAGTTATTAAGATTCATTGAGGTTTTGTAATATCATTAAAAGCTTGTCTTTAAATATTCAATATTTATTGGATTCAGAATTTGATATTTCATAGAAATTAAAACACTTTGCCGTATATATAGGCAAAGAAAAAGTGGCCTTTATTTCTTTCAAAAAAATTTAGAAACCAATTCAAAAATCCAAGGATATTTTTGGTCTTTATTGAATCTCATCTTTATTATGCTTATTTTCTTAACCTAAGAAAAAAATAAATGTTTTAGATTTCTTTCAGAGTTACAATGTTTTTTGCTGAAGAAATAAGGCTTATAAGTCTAAGGCTTATGAATCTGAGGAAAATAAGTTTCTGAAAAAATTCTTCAATACCTTAGAATATAAGTTGAATATATCTTTTATTGAAAATATTTTAATTAAAATTTTAGCTATTTGCCCTGAGAAAATATATTAGTATTTCCGTTTTTCTCCTGGATGTCTGAGCAAAAACCGATTATTTAAATTTATTCTATTATCTGGCTATAAAAGCTATTTTAAACATAATTGTCTCTGGTTGTTCAACAAAATTTTATTTAAATGTTTTCCCCAACAAAATAAGGAATGATTGCAATTATAATGATTTAAGTACCAAATCTGAAATTTTAAAACTTACCCAGATATGTTTCATGCTGTGGCATGAATTCTTGCAGATCCGATAGCAACATTGCTATGTCCTGTGAGTCTTTTGTAATGCTACATAATTCTTCTTGATTAAAGTCTGGCGTTATTTGCTTACATAGTAAAATTTGACTTATAACATTGCCCAAATTTGAGGGCCCAGCTCTGTTTTCTGTGAAAGATAAAAAGAATTCACTTATGCATGACTATGTTGTTTTTTTAGAATAAAAAATATTTATGCTCAAAGGTATAATAAGTACAAGTTGATGACAGTGAAAATTGTAAATTACGCTGGTCAAATAATTTCCAAAATAACGTATAATTTTTGACCAGCTCATCCTGGGTGTTTGATATTGAAATATTCATCAGTTCTAAAAGAAATGATTTTGGATCATAGTTCCCTATATTTATTAACCTCTTTCTGTCCCAACTTGAAAATATTTCAGTCGTTTGAAAATTAATTAGTTTAAGAATTTTCTGAATTTCCATTTTCCGATTTTTAATTTTCAAAAAATGGAAAGTTCGAAAAACCAAACAATAGCTAAACGTAGTTCCAAAGTGGAAAAAATTTATAAATAGTAAGATGTATACATTTCTAATAGTTAATGTTTATTGCATTTTTAAGATATAAATATGGTTCGAATTTTAACCCTTTGAAGGCCAATTATAGATACTAGCAGAGCCCAGTTCTCGGAATTCGAGTGCAAATTCTAGGAAATTTTATTTTTTCATTTAATACAAATTTTTGTAAAATCCTAAATTTATGCTAATCCATTTTAGCTAATTCACAATTCAACGCAGGGCTTTTGGTATTTATAATAAACACACATATAGTATGTGTTTATACCATATACCACTATATGGTTTGGGTATAATGACTTTGTGCTGCTGTTTGTAACAACCAAAAATATTTGACCTAGACCCATCTTTAATTATACCGATCGAATCAGAATCACTATCTGAGTTGATTTAACAATGTCCGTCCGTCCGTCCGTCCGTCCGTCTGTGTGTCCATGTAAACCTTGTAATCAAACTGCAGGTCGCAAATATGAATATATTTTGATGAAATTTGGTATATGAGCTTTTATCAGCCATGGGATGAACGCTGTTGAAATTGGTGAGAATCGGTCCATGTTCAGACCTAGCCCCCATACAAATTACCCATATGAAATCGACATAAATTGCCATAAGATCCAAATTGTCATATAGATCTTACTCAAATTGGGTTTGTATGCGTTCATTACATCCATTAATGAGTAGTCCAAAAATGATCCCTTTGACCCCACATAGAGCTGATTCCCGATCTTCACTTAAATCTATTAAAAAACAAAAATATTGCACGGATTCTTCTCAAATTTTGTTTGTATATATTTTTCCAAAATACAAGAGACTTTACCAAACATGATCAGGATCGGTCCATTTTTGGATCTAGTCCCTATATAGATATAGCATCCGATATTAACTTTTTCAAAGCTGCAGCCAAAAAAATTAATAAAAATCCCACTCAAATTTGGTTTTTGCTTATTTTCTATTTCCAGTTATGGTATAGGTATAGGGTATCATATAGTCGGTCTAGACCGACTATAATTTTCTTACTTGTTTATGTATGTGTTAGTAGCAACTTTAAATGAGCGTTATCTAAAAAAATGTTACTAACCCTTTCGACCCCAACGTTGCCTGAGGGCAATTTCACTTGTTTGTCGATTTATAGTTGGTGCTCTTCTTATTTTTTTTTTATCTTATTTATTTCTAACGGTACTTATATATGTCTAGCTGTGATATGAGTAATAACAAGATAAGCAGTGCTTCAGTTGTGTCAATCACTTGCAAAAAACAACAGCTACTTCTGCTAAAATTAATGTTCTTTAAATTCAGTGGTGACTTTCAAAAAAAAGTTTTTTATAATAAATAAAATAAAAAATAAGCATAAATAATATTACAATTGTGTTTTCAAGAGAATAATAATTGCTAATTGAAAAGTGAAATTGTGTTTTGTATTATAAATAACAGGTCAGAATTTTTTGAAATTGTCAAGTTGCTTGTGAGCAACTGCAGGCAATGGTATACATTTTTAATTTTTTTTGTATTTATGGGACTAATGGTAAAAGGATTGACAAATGAGGAAATACAGCGTGTATTACTATTTGATTGGGATATTTCAACGGATAATGAAAGTGGAGATGAAGAGGATGATACCTCTGATATATTGAATCATAATTTGGAGGTGGTTATGGGAAGAGAAGATATAGAGGTCAACTTGCTTGAGCGTCTGACAGGTGAAGAAGAGGAACAAACTGTAAGAGATATTGATGATACTGCTGAAACAAGTACTATTGAAACATCTGTGGTAGAGAAAATAGATGTGAAATCTTTGAAGTGGAGGTCAAAACCGTTTGAAGTGGAAAAAAATGTGTTTGAGGAAATCACTTCTGTACCGTTAGAAGATATTCCTACACCAATCGAATACTTTCAAAAAAATTTCGATAGTAGTGTTTTTGAGCTTTTGAAGAACCAAAGTAATTTGTTTGGAATGCAAAAATTTTGCATTGAACTGAAATGTACTGACGAGGAAATCAGACGATTTGTTGGAGTTCTATTATATTTGGGTATAATAAAATTGCCTCAATTCAAAATGGCATGGTCTCGTGAATTCAAGCTGACTGCTATAACTGATTCAATACCGCGTTTAAGATTTGGAAAAATAAAACAGTGTCTCCATTTCAATGATAACAGCGTGCAACCTAAACTGGGACATTCAGACTATGACAAGTTGTATAAAATACGCCCTTTGCTGTCAATTTTAAAAGAAAATTTTAATAAGTTACCACAGGAAGAAAACCAAAGTATTGATGAGCAGATAATTGCTTTCAAAGGTAAATAGATATCAGTTCCATGTATACATAATAACATTTTATTGAAACTTCGTATTTAAGGTCGATCATCATTAAAACAATACAACCCAGCGAAGCCAAATAAATGGGGTTTGAAAATGTTTACGCGCGCTGGTGTATCAGGAACAGTATATGATTTCACACTTTATGTTGGTGAAGGGACTTGTCCATCTTATGGACTGGGAATATCTTCAGATGTCGTCCTTTACTTAGCCTCTACTCTTCCAAAACAAAAAAAATTAAGTTATTTTTCGACAACTGGTTTACATCAGTAAGCCTCTTGGTAGCATTGAAAGAAATGGGAATATTTGCAACCGGTACCATTCGAAAAAACCGGATGGGGAAGTGTGAATTACTATCAGATGCTGAACTCAAAAAGCGAGGACGAGGTTCATATGACATGAAATGTGAAATTAATTACAATATAGCATGTGTAAAATGGTTAGATAATAAAGCAGTTCAGATGATATCTACATGCGTTGCAGATCAACCTATTGGGTCATGTAAACGTTGGAGTGCCCAAGAAAAATCATACATAAATATTTCAAGACCAGAGATAATCGCTGCCTACAACAAAAACATGGGAGGTGTAGATCTTTCAGATATGCTTATGTGACTGTATAAAGTGAACCATCGTTGCAGAAAGTGGTATATCAGAATAT
This sequence comes from Cordilura impudica, assembly GCA_963682025.1. NCBI lineage: Eukaryota > Metazoa > Arthropoda > Insecta > Diptera > Scathophagidae > Cordilura > Cordilura impudica. Next base: position 135,645,600 of record OY821518.1, read on the forward strand.
TTTACTGGTGCTTGGGAACAGCTGTAACAAATGCTTGGTTTCTTTACAGAAAGGATTTGAAAGCACTGCACCCTTATCAAAAGCATATGCCTCTAATAAAGTTCCAAATTGAAATAGCTCGTGTGCTTCTAGAGTCGTCTACATCTCTTTCTACAACTTTGCAAAGGAAGAGAGGCCGCCCGTCTAATTTATCGGAAAATGATCTAACGCCTTCTCCTAGTAGTTCGCCAACATGCAGCTCAAAAAAGTACAGATATACGCTTACTCTGAAGGATTCAATTGGTATGATCAAAGAGAACCCTAGGTAGTGTTTGGTAATGCCTCAAATGTAATGTTCATCTATGTTGCAACAATAACAAGAATTGTTTTTTGTCATTCCATACAAAATATATATAGCAATAAAATGCTTTAAATTTATTCAAATCACTATAATCACAAGAAATTCGTATTTTAATTTTCATTTAAAAAAATAATTGCTTCAAAAGAAAAACAATAGTTTTAAAATTTTTTTTATACCACTATTGCATAATGTTGCTCACAAGTAACTTTCTATAACTCGTAAACGGACGCTCGCAGCGACTTGAAATTTTCCATGAACATTCCTTGGGTAGGTGGTACATGGTGGAATAAGTCAAGACGTCTGGATAAAGTTTGGTCTCGAAAGGGCTAATGGTGCAAATCTGTAAATATGACGGACAGCTAAAATGAAAAACTTTCAATGGAAGTATTTTTGGTCAAAAGCGGTTGGTAAATAAGATTTCTATTGGTCGCAAGAAATCGCCTTGCCTATTAATATTATAGATATGTTCCATTTATATCTCTTTAAAATAATTGGCACATTGGCGGTTTTTTCCAAACTGACTTGTAATGACAGGAGAGAGTTGTAGGTTTTATATTATGCCAATTTGTGTCTAATTGGTCACCCCAAAGTAAAAAGATTATTTATTTGCGATAATTTTGCGAATGTTTTCTGAGATGTTGGTAGATCTTCAAAATCAAAAGCTTAGTATGTCATGGATAAATCCTTTATGGTTTAAGAAATAAACTAGCAGATTCCAGCGCTCGAACTTCGAGTGCAATTTCTAGGCAACTTTCAACTTAGCCAATTCACAAACCAACACTTTTTCGATTTATTGTTATTGTGAATGAAGATGACAAACTCATTAACAAACACGTTAATAAATTTAAGAAACACACACATAGCATATGTATAATTTTATGTATGTACGTGCTAGTAGCAAATTTAACTGCAATTTACTCAAAATAAAGGAAAAATTTTAAAATCTGTAAATCTGATGAACAGCTAAAAAGAAATACCTTTCAAATTACATACGTTTGGTCAAAAGCAGGATAAAACGTAGAACAAAAAATCAGTAACAAAAAATCGCCTAGTCTATTAATATTTCAGATATCAAGATATTTAAAGTTGGTTTACCTTTTTTACCTGATATAAAATGGGTGTATGTGTTACATTGGTTTTCAAAGGTTAAAAAGTAAAAATTTTGAGTGATTTTTGCGATCACAGAACGCATATATATTCCTGACTGATATAACATCTCTACTCGATATAGCGATGTCCGTCTGTCCGTCTGTCATTTATCTGGGCAAAGTTAGGATAATATTGTTTGTCATTATTTTAAGCACGTTGGTATTCAATTTGGAACCGAGAAATTAATACAACAATTTGAAGACACTCCCATAATATTTCATAAAAAATACTAAAATTAGTGAGAAAGGTTATATGTAACAGAAAATGTGCATATAGATATGTGTCAGCGATGCATACAAATTAGCCATATAGCCAATTTTTACGAAAAATTTGGCATATCACCACATGGTGGCAAATATTGTACAAGTAATGAATGTCACTTTGTATTATTTTTATTTTTAAATTTTTTTATATTAAATAAATTTTAAGTTTAAAGTATGTGATAATGATCTACACAATGGCAAAATGTCTTGCAGAATATTATTTCTTTTGAAAAGCTACTAAATCTGCCAATAACAGATACAAATACCTAGTTATATGAAGAAAAAGTTTTCGAACTTTGTTCTGATAAAAAGGTTATTGCGTTTGGTGGGGAAATTTTGTTGCAATTTTTTTTTTTTAATTTTGGCCAACATTCAGGAGATGCCCCCTACAGATGTAGTGAATTGTGTTTATCTCAGGAAAAGAGGTTATGGAAAGGACGAAAGAGGGAGATATGTTTGTTGATATTTTACTTAAATTTAATTATATTATATGGCTAGTTCGACTGATAAACGAATTCTCTCTGTAATGTGTTGTGCGCTCAACTGGACAATAAACTACAAACAGATGAGAATTACTAAAAGAATCGGAAGAGCAAACTGAAACTCGGGCATTTGGAATAAGTTCGCTAATATCAGAAGAACATTTCCCATGGTAGTATTTATAGAACAGTGCTACACAACCCACAAGGAGTCAATATAGTTGGATACCATACTGTCATTGATGAGCATCAACGGCATCCTTTTCACATGGTCCACTAGCTCCATATATGAAGCTCCTGCCCGTATTTGGAAGTTGTACTCCATTTTCGATCGGACGTTAGTGGTATATACTTTAAGGGGATCAGAAGGAGTGAAGAAATTTTTGCACCGTTTTAGAAAATAAAACAGGTAATAAAATTATAGTCGGTCTACACCGACTATACGATACCCTATACCATGCGTTTAGAGACCCTATTTCTCAGGCCCAACTAACTGGATATAGAAAATAAACCAAATTTGAGTGGGATTTTTATTAATTTTTTCGGCTGAAGATATGAAAAAGTTCATATCGGATGCTATATCTATATGGGGACTAGGCCCAAAAATGGACCGATCCTGACCATGTTTGGTAAAGTCTCTTGTATTTTGCAAAAATATATACAAACAAAATTTGAGAAGAATGAGTGCAATATTTTTGTTTTTTTGATAGATTTAAGTGAAGATCGGGAAGCAGCTCTATGTGGGGCCTATGATTAAGAGTTGTCCCATAGGGATCATTTTTGGCCTACTCATTAATGGATGTAATAAACGCATACAAACCCAATTTGAGTAAGATCTATATGATAATTTGGTTCTTATGGCAATATATGTTGATTTCATAGGGGTCATTTGTATGGGGGCTAGGTCTAAACATGGACCAATTTCCACCAATTTCAATACCGTTCATCCCATGGCTGATAAAAGATCAAATACCAAATTTCGTCAAAATATATTCATATTTGCGACCTGCAGTTTGATTACAAGCTTTACATGGACACACAGACGGACGGACGGACGGACGGACGGACATCGTTAAATCGAATCAGATAGTGATTCTGATTCGATAGGTATAATTAAAAATGGGTGTTGGTCGAATATTTTTGGTTGTTACAAACAGCAGCACAATGTCATTATACCCAAACCAAATAGTGGTATAGGGTATAAACACTTGAATGTCTCTTTTGACACTTGAAAAACATGCTCGTTTCAACGAACATCACATTGAATTCTCATGCCTAGAACATCAAGAGTATCCGACTCCTCAATACATATACCACCCAATATATACAGATGACATTGCTGAATCCATGGCCCTATGGGTCAACAACATACAACATTAAGTCTTCAGCGCATTAAAATCAAATCACACTTGGAGGTTGTTAACAGGTCTTGATTGAGTATGTCATTCATTGTCCAACTTTTGCTCCAAACCTCCAAGATGATTGGCCTACAATTAAAGGAAAATGACTGACAAATGCTGTTGTCATCTGCGAAAGGGCATATAGAATGTAACGTTTGACCAAGTAGGTCGTTCAGAAAGATAAGGAAAAGAGAAGGAGAAAGAGTGGAACTTTGATCTACACCTGAATTAAGCTGAAAATCATTAGATGTGACCCCATCAACAACAACACGTACTGTTCGGTCTCTGAGAAAACTCGATATAAATCGAGAGGAGTCATTACCGACACGCAATCAATTGCCTTGGAAATATCTAGAGCAACCACTTTATTTTCGCCAAAATTGTGAATGGGTCGACTCCAACGCTCAGAAAGTAGAACTAACAGTTCTCCCGTGGAACGATTTCTACGGAAGCCATACTGTCGATCATTTAGAAGTGAGTTGGCCTCTAGGTAGTTCACGAGTTGGAAATTGATCATGCTCTCCATCACCTTTGAGAGCGCAGAGCATATTGCAATTGGACGGTAATTTTCAGGGTTATTAGGCGCACCCTTTTTAGGGATTGGTTGGACATTAGCAACCTTCTTGCAAGAGGGAAAGACTTCCGCACGGTACGAAAGGCTGCAAAGGTCGGCCAATGGGGTGACTAGCGTCGAAGAGCACTGTTTCAACACCAGTGCTGGTATACCATCCGGTCCCGCAGACTTATTTATGTTGAGATCCGAAAGAATCTTAGGCATAGTACAAGATACTCTTTCGAGTTCGGGCAGTGGGTGACCGCTATCCGGCAAAAATTAACTTCAGCTATATGGTTAGCCTTATCAACTGGGTCAGTGAATGTCCCGTTGTGTGTCCGTTCGTGTGTCCATGTAAACTTTTAAACAAAGTACAGGTCGCAAATGTGAATGTATTTTAATGAAATTTGGTAGATAAGCTTTCGTCGGCCATAGGATGAACGCTGTTGAAATTGATGAAATTCGGTCCATGTTCAAGCTCCAAATTATCATATCTCGGCCAATTTAAGTTTGTGTGTGTTTACTACATCCATTTATTAGTAAAAAACCCCATATGTCAATTCTTTGTCATAGCCCCCATATAAAGCTACTTCTCGATTTTCACTTAAATCTATCAAAAAACAAAAATATTACGAAGATTTTTCTAAAATAGGTTTGTCTATATTTTTTCAAGATGTAAATGACTTAACCAAATATGTGTCAGGATCAGTCTATTTTTCAACCCAGTCCCCATATAAATATAGCATCCGATATTAATTTATTCATATCTGGAGCCAAACAAATTAATAATAATATCACTCAAATTTGGTTTATGCTTATTTTCTATATCCAATTAGTTGGACAGAAGAGATAGGGTCTCTAAACCATGGTATAGAGTATCGTATACTCGGTCTAGATCGACTATAATTTTCTCACTTGTTTTTTTTTATATTTTATACCTGTAAGAAATTAACGAAGATGAATATACTTTTACTGCCTTTAGACAATCAATAATGTATTGATATTTATGTTGATTGCATTTGATAATTGCGTTCAATTAAAAGTGCACTAAAATACCTAAAATTTTTGTTAATTATACAAAATCTAATTTAAAATGTAGCCTTTTGTACCCTATAGTGGACATAATATTGTGTTTAGAACACGTTCGGATAGCATTCAAAATTTACATTCTAACTTGTTTTTGTTTGTTTTTTCTTTTTTTTTTTGCTTTATTCATTTCTTTAACAAAAACAATAAAATTAATTCAATTATATTTGACATTTTGAGAAAAAAACGCATTTAAAATTTCTACACCCTTTCAGGTACCACCGTTTTTGACACAACAAGTTTTTTGACACTCTATGTGCCTTTTCTCGGAGAAGGTGACACATTTCTCTCCATTAAAATAAAATAATGTCGAGTTAAAATAATTATAAAAAATGGATTCCAATAACGTGTGGATAGTTTTTGTGTGCATAGTTTTTTATATCACAAATGTTAAAAATAACGCGATTTTTTTATAAAATATATTTGTGCACACTAGGGCGGCCCTTCATTATATGGAGGGAAAGACGTGTTCAAACTCTCGGTCGCACCCTCTAAAAATATGCGAATAGCAAAAAATGAGAGAAATAAAAAGTTTTGGGCCAATCAAAAAACATTTAGAGGTGGCTCAACGCGATTGAAAATTTCAAGTGTGTTTATATGGGGAAAATATGACTTTTTTGAGATTTGACGAAAATTTCCTTCTATACTTTAATTCTTCCGAAAAAGTGTTATATAGTTCGGTATCAGTGTTAACTTTTCTTTCCAAAAAGCTTCAAAATCGAAGAAAATCTTGCCAAGAAATAGCAACTTCCCCAGACCACTTTTGTGCCAAAAAGATCTAGGTCATGAAATTTGATGACATATTTTTCAACTTTAAGAAATTAATTAAAGTCAACATTTTATTTTAGTTTCTATACCTGTAAGTACTCAGTTGTTAGGTATTGTTTTATTACCATCTTGTTAGCCTATTCAGCATTGAGACCGAAAATGAAAAATTTGTTGGATAAAGTTTTAAAGGTTTTTAAATGTTTGTAAAATTTTCTTAAACAAAATTTTTGATCTAGCTCCTTAAGGTCTTGTTAAATGCATACTAGAGATTAATTGTGTGAATTTTTAGGTAAATCCCAAATGGCAGAATTTTTTTTGACAAGGAAAATGGGATTTATGTAAAATATTCTGTAAATGTACTATTTCTAAATACTTTGTAACAAAAATTCATCACATTTCTACTTTTAAATGTTAAATTTTATCCTAATAGCCTAGGGTTTCGGAAAAAAAATATTGTGACCCCATTAACCCTTTTGGACTTGGGGTGCATATGACCCCAATCTAATGAAAGACAATTTATAAAACATAAAATCAAATACTGGGTAAGTGCGATGCTCAATATATAGACGCGCCTAAAATATAATAACCAAATTTGCAAGTCTCCCATGATAAAAATTTGGAATAAATCGAATAACGTTAACCCATTATATGCCTACGCCAAACTATGAATTTTGGCATATTTAAATAAATTAATAGTTCTAGTAGACTACATGAAACCCTTACTATGGGTTGGGAAATAAAATTGTGCTGTATTTTACGAAAACTTAGCCTTATGTGCTCCTAGGGTTAAAATGAACAGCAGTATTTGCAAAATCTTTGAATTTTTTGAATTAATCGTCCTATTACAGCTTGGGGTCATTCGTGGCGCCAAGTTCAAAATCATCATAATCATCAAATCATACAAATTGGTAAAATATAGCACTGTTTTATTTCCCAACCCATACTAAGGGTTTCATCTAGTTTACTAGAACAATTAATTTTTTAAAATATGCCACAATTCAAAGTCTGGCCTCGGCAAGGAATGGGTTAACGTTGTTTGACTTTTTCCAAATTTTTAGCATGGAATACTTCACATTTGATTGTTATATTTTAAGCGTCACATCTAAAAATTCAACAGCCTTTACAAACAAAATATATGAATTTTTTGAATAAATTGTCTTTTATTAGCTTGGGGTCATATGAGACCCCAAGTCCAAGAGGAATAATGGGGTCATATAATTTTTTTTCAAAAACTTAGGCTTCTAAGATAAAATATAACATTTAATACGAAGTATTTAGAAATAGTACATTTACAGAATATTTTACAAAAATTCCATTTTTCTCGAAATCCGCACAAATAAAATCATTGTCAAAAAAAATTCTGGCAAAGGGATTTACCTAAAAATTCACACAGTTAATTTCTGATATGCATTTAACAAGACGTTAAAGGGCTAGATCAATTCTTTTAAATTTTGTTTAAGAAAATTTTTCAAAACTTGAAAAAGGAGTTTTCAAAATTATATCAAAAAAATTTAAGTTTTCGGTCTCAATGCTTAATAGGTTGTTAGCAATGTGATAATAAAACAATACTTCATATCTAAGTACCTATGGGTATAGAGACCAAAACAAAATATTGACTTTAATTAATTTCTTAAAGTTGAAAAAAATGCCATCAAATTTCATGACCTTTTTTTTTTTTTGACACAAAAGTGGTCGGGGGAAATTGCTATTTCTTGGCAAATTTTTATTCGATGTTAAAATTTTAAAACTTTTTGGAAAGACAATTTAATAGTGATCCCGAATTATATAACAGTTTTTCGGAAGAATTAAACTATAGAACGAAATTTTCGTAAAATCTGAAAAAAAGTTATATTTTCCCCATATAAACACACTTGAAATTTTCAATCGCGTTGAGCCACCCTTAATGTTTTTTGATTGGCCCAAAATTTTGAATTTCTCTCTTCTTGCTATTCGCATATTTGTAGGGGGAGCGACCAAGAGTTTGAATACTTTTTTTATTAAGACCCACCCACACAATCGTTAATTGTCATTATTTGAGTGTATTATACATATGTATTTAATTATGTGTACCCGAAGTATATGCTTGTCCAATAGTTTTAAAAAATTTATTATTTAAAAAAATTATAAAACAATTTGAAGCGTTATAGAAATCGCTTTCGATGCCTGAGGTTTTTTTTTCAAATATGCTTTAAAAAACCATTTTCACTATCAAGTACATTATTGAATATGAAATATTCTTTGGGCTTTGTTGTCAGCAAAAAGTACTAACCCAAATATATACATATGTGATCCCACTTAATCACATCAAAATATAATATTTTGTATTAAAGCTAAAAGGTCTATTCGCATATTAACACAAATCTTTTGGTCCCATAGACTGTTTGCTCAAATGCATAACGACGAAACTGATATTTTTATATTTTTAGATGAGAAGTAAACATGTTGTTTTAGAGTGCTTCCAGTTAAGTCCATTTGATTTTCTGTTATAAAATCTTATTATTTATCGTATCGCAGTATAAAATTGTGTTGCATGTGGCATTTGATTATAGGCATCATAATAAATTAAAAAACCGATTTTTAATTTTTCTGTTCGTTACGTCACTTGCCATTTCAGCTAACTATATGCTCTCCTAAACAGTTGTGCGAAGAGTAAACCAACTAAAGAAATGCTTTATTGTGGTTGGAGGAAATTATATTTGGTGTAAAACGTACGCATTAATAATATAGACCTTGGTCATTTGGGCTTTGAGTTATTTAAATACATATTCATCATTTTTAGATGGCCATATAATGAAATAAACTTCAAAGTGTCAGGCACTAAAAAATGAAGCACCCTCGTTTAATATTTAAATTGGCTCTCAATATAAAGAAACCCACAAAAACCATACTTTTGAACACGTACAGAAATGATAAGTAATTGAAATAAAGTAGACATTTATTTTAAAGATAATTCAAATGAAATATACTTTGGTAGTAGGTTTCGTGCCATATGGTCAAAATATGTTTGAAAAAAACTAAATTATGTAAACTAAAGTGCAGATGAGATTAATTTTTAAAATTGATTATTTTTACATGTTTTAAAGCAAATATCTCAATTTATGCAAACACAACAAAATTTACTAAAACTCGAATTTTCTGTTGTCTGAAGGAATTCAGATCGGAACACGTGTCAGCAAATATCAAAGCAAGAACAATTTAAATATAATTATTAAAAAACACATATTTAATTTGTTGCAATTACAAAATCTGCAAACATTTCCAGAGTTGCTGGATTTAGCCGCAAAATAGGCTTCATGAATACAAAAAAATTTCATTAAAAATATACGTTTATAAGGTGTAAAGAAAATAAATTAAAATTATACAATAAAAAAGAAATTATTAGTCCAGTTAGGCGTCAATTTTTTATTTATTTTGAAATTCTTTATTTGCTGGTATTTCGCTACTCATTGAGTATCATCATCAGGGCTTAAACCAAAAATGTTTTTCTTATGAGCTAAGTACTTATGTTTCCGTCGTCTATTATTAATTACTAATTTCTTTTGAATTACATATAAAAAGGTCAACTAGAAGATTAATAACATATAAGGTTATACAATAATATAAAACCTCAATTTAGAATGCTAACGTAGACATTTGGGGTGGATTCAACTATGAAATTATTCAGTTTGCAAAGCAGGGCCAAATTTATGTAAAATGGGACTTTAAACAAATTCCTGTTGTCCAATTTTATACTGCAAATTTAACACTAATTCAATATGCGGAGAAATTTTGCAAAGCATGCAAAGTTAAAATTAAATGGAGAATTGTACATAAAGAATTGTCATCAAATACATATATTTCCCTTTTTTTAAGAATATACCTCTCCTCCAATATTCTAGCCTGCTCTAATGACAATATGTTACTTCATTTACTTCAAAACTGCCCTATTCGAGGTATATTGAATAATTTTAGACACTCGTGATACATATATTTTTTGAGAAATTACTAGAAAATTATTGCGAAAAAATTCAATATCTGGATGAAAGTTGTTAAATAGATTGAAAATTTACATATTACTGAACGTCATTTCTAAGTGGTTAGTTGTCAAAATGCCATTGTCAATGTTATTATTTATATAAAAAGTTTTTATAATAAAAGCAAAATATGTTCACTATTTTATAATTTTTGTTTATGTATGACTACATTTCAACCTTTTTAACTTTTTATCGATTGAAAAATAACACAAAAATGGTTGTCGTTAAGATAACAACAGCTGACTTTAACAATAGCGAATATCGTTTAAAATTTTTACTGAATACCAAAATCGATAACTTTGGCGTTTTCTTTTTCTAACGATTCGTTTATCGTTAAAAAGAAGTTACTGAACCGCGCTACAGATTGACAAAGCAAAGAAAAGTATTTTTTGCCACTTTTATTCTTTGCCTCACAGAAAACAACTAAAAATTAGAACAAGTTCTATTCCTGAGCGGCGCCGCACAGTGGCGCCATTTGAGTTTTTTCGTTGCAAAAATCATATCTTTTGAACCGAATAACATAACTGAACAGTTTAATAGGTAATAATAATAATTGATAGTTTGATAGATAACTGTTCAGCCTATGAAATGAGCGTTTGGAAAGGGTGCTACGCTTTGTAGGGGCCTACTTATGGGTTATCAAAGTTAAAATTTGTAGAAAAATCAATTTTATGGTAACTAAAAAAAATTATTTTTACATTTTTAGATTGTTTTTATTTTTTTTCTTTAGGGTTTTATGTTTTAAATTATTACCCAACAAATTAAAAAAAAAAATACTTCTTTTTTAAATTTATTTTTTCAGTTTTCTTAAAATATTCATCACAATTCGTAAGAGAAGGTATATCTAAAAGACTAATCATTTCTAAACTATAATTATTTTCTAACTCTATTCGTGACTTCACATGCCGCAGGGAAGAAATATGTGGATCGGAAGATGCTGCCAACATGTTGAAGAGGTCCTCATTTTGCCTTACCCTTGATGCTTTGAATGTGTTCTGCAATCTATATTTTTTATAAAATTTGTTAAGAGACTCCTGTGCTTCTTCAGAAAGCTCTCCAATTGGCAAAGACTGGTACTCAATTATATCTTTGCCATGCGCCAATATTTTATGGACGGTCGGGGTCAACTTCTTCTGTGGATACATTTCTGCTAAAAGAGATGCATTGACATTTTCTTTGCAGTTTAAAACATTCAAGATCGTTCCCAATCTTTTCACGATTTGATTGTCAATTCCAGTGATTCTAGTTACTGCCTCATCATTTTCAAAAAATCTCCTAGAAGTGTTTCCATCGTTTGAGTTACCGTATCCGTGCTTGGGACAGTCTACTTTTAGTCCAACTTGTTTAAAAAAAGCATCCTGTATTTGCTTCTTTCTGATCTTTTCCTTATCCTTTATTGATGTATTTTCATCGAAGTTTTCCTCCTCTTGTGGTAGGGTACACGCCAGTTTTAGCAAGAACTCCATACACCTTAGCCTTGCGTGCAATGGTGACATTCCATATTCGTAATTCTCCTCGTTTGTAGAATCGTTTAAATTACCAAAATTCTTCTGACTCTTTTTGCAAATCGGGCATGACAATGTTGAGGTTGTTCCTGTCAGTTCTTTCACGACTTTTCCGTCAACCATGGTCAGGTGGAACTCGTAATTGCATTCAATATACTTTCGTTCTCCAATTTGCAGCCTTGTAGGCTTAATCTTGCTTATTTGTTCTTCAATGTCCTTCACCGTGGTCCTTATGAGTTCTGCCGATTCCCTTGCAAACTGAAACGTTATTGGTCGGCAATAATGCACTGATGACGGACGTGGATTTTTCCAGTGTAGGGAAACATCAGATTTTAGCCACAAAGGAGCAACAGATGCCATAAACATATTTCCGTCCGATATTGTAGCGTCATCGGAAGATATCCTTTGCTTATAAACGCATTGTCCGGATGATCCATTGCAGCCCAATTTGCTGATCAATGTCAGTTTCTCAGGAAGAATTTTCACCTCATTTTCAGGAAGACTCTCCAACAACCGTTTTGCTGTATGGCCCATGAGATCCTGCAGATTGGCTTTCACAGAGACTTCCGTAAACTCCGTATGCAGTGGTCGTGAATTTATTTTGGCTTTCGTAATATGCTTGTATCCTGGTAAAACGTCAGCCCCGTGTCGCATCATGGATGCCCGTAGTATCTCATATTTTTCTTTGGAAAGTTGTAAGTCCATAAACAAGGCCAAGGCTTCTTCGGAACCATGCTTTTTAATGTGTGCGTTTGTGGGCGTGGGAATGCTTTCCTTTATCCTTTTTAGTCGCAGTGGGCTTGCATGAGCAACAGATTTTGTAATCTGCGACCTAACTCTTTCACTATCCTTTGTATATTTAATAGACAGCGCGTCCGATAAATGCTTCGTGGTCAAGTCATTGGTGGCATCGGCAAGTTTCCTCTTTCTTGTGAAATTGAACACTCCTCAATACTTTTTTTTGGCCTTCCTTTTGCTCCTCTGGTTGATGTGGTGGGTTTATCTACTGCCAATATATCCAGGATGGTGTCTTCATTAAGCCAGTCCTCGTATTTGGAGTTGAAGTTCTGAATGGTTCGATTGGATTTCACCCATTTTGCCTTAATATTTGCATATATCAGATAAAAATTATTTTTTATAATTTCGCTTCTCTCAATATTTCCGTATTAGCTATCAAGTTCTTCTAAAGCAGCTTCCGTGAAAAACTTTGGTGTGGTTGACCTTCTAAACAGTTCAAATAATTTTAAATTGTTTAACGCGATGGTTTCAGTACTTGTTGCGCCAACTTTCAGTCGTAGACTAATCCAGGCATTATGCTTATTTTGCAATATATAGGCTTATGCTACCATGCCTAAAAATTTACCTGTTCCCTGCATACATATGGATTTAGGCTGAATTATGCAATTTTGATATTATGCTTGATATTTTGCCTACCTGGAGGGACCATAAGTCAATATTGTTCTTGACCATTTGTACTCCAAAGTAATTTTTAAGTGATGTGCATACCTGCGAATTTCAATGAGTAGTTTTTTGTGCATCCTGTGTCTGTAACAGAATATTGGGAGTAGAATTTGGCAGAGGCTCACAGGTAGACAACCGACTTAAAATGCAATTTTCAAACTATTAGATCAAACTATTGTTAGTCAAAACATGTAAGGGATGCACGCCATACAATTTCTGCAACCAAGTCTTTTTAACCTTTTTTACCTCTAGAAGCCAAACGGGCACGTACGGGTAGATAAAACCTATTGAATTATGTAAAGAAATAATCAAGGAATATGCTTTGCAAATATGGCAAATATAGAAAAATATAGATTTTTTATTTTCCGTCAAAGTTGAAAAATAGTGAAAAAACGGATAGTTTTTAAATGTGATTTACCAGGAGAAACACAAAGCAAACAGTTAATTTTTTTTTATCATTATACATTTAATAAATACATCAATCAACACAAACAAAAAATAAGGCGATTCGTAACCTATTTTTCGTGACATTACACCTGAAATCGCAACAAATTGACTAAAAATTGTGTGTTTTTTTGAAAACCGAAAGTCGGTCAACTTTGAACGGTTATATCTTCTAAACTAAAAATGTGATATTATTAAGAGTAGCACATTTGAAATCGTTGAAAAGTTTCCTATAACATGTGTTTATTCAAAACTTCGTCGGCGCACACGAAAATTTTGATTTTTGCAACCTGGTTTGCTCTACGGGCGCCACTGTGCGCCGCTTAGACCCTCAGAAATGCCGCTCACATGCCGCTCATTGTGTGGCCACTTCAGTAGTATTTCATAACTTGTAATTTTTTTCCGCTCATCGCTCTGCCGCTCGCCGCTTTGCCGCTCGTTGCGTGGCCTCGGCCTTACACAGCTGTGCTTAAAGTCAATCGATGTAAGTTTCTCTACAAATGTGCTTGCGAGGTTAGTTTCGCTTGATCAATTTTAAGAGTATGTTATCCGAAAAGTGTTGCTAATAATTCGTTAGCATGAAATGGAAATTGAAGAGCCACGTCAGTATATATGAGTTTAATTAAAACTGCCATATATTTATGTCGCTACATTTGCAAATCACTCATTAGCCTACATCACCCTAAAAGGTAGAATTAATTTCAACCTGTGACTTTCTGTAAGCCGTCATAAATTTTGACCCCATCTGACCTCTTTAACATGTAAAAAAATAGACTGAAAATAAGTAATAATTTATTTGCAATGTACTTGAAATTGCGATTTTGGCGCTTTAAAAGTATTCCTCCTTTTTTAGGTAACCTCTGTACAAAAAGCGATTTGCTTGAAATATAGCGAAAAGAATGCACAAAAAAGGAAACATTTAATCCCGTTTTCGAAGTTGTAGTCGAAAAAATTGTAAATGATTCAATTTCGGATGAAATGGAGAAACACATATACCAAACAATATATATATTTTTTTTTTTTTTCGTAAAATCAGCTCAGAAGTGGGAAAAGTGGCTAAAATCTGTATTAAGTTTTGTGATAGATCACTTCTCAGAGAATGAACTCCTACCATTGTTGGACGTCCACATCTGAAATTCAGTGCAAAATCTGAATTTGGAAAAATAAAAGATTCCGTAGAACTTGCAAATAAGACAGCTGATACTAATCTTCTCGTTCGCGCAGCTGTCGTTAACCGTACTCCTAAAAAAAAATAACTTCATAATCCTACCTTTGTGTAGTTTTCTACTTCTTGTACGTTTTTATATGGAAAAAGGTTTATTTTGTAAACAAAAATGATTTTTTTTAAGAAAAATCAGTTTTACGTATGTCGTTACGTATAAAGTGATGAATTAAGTATAGGTGAACATATTTTCTATACAGGGAATGCAATCAATTTTGTTTTGGTGAGCCTTCCAAACGGTTTTTTCGCAAAGACAGCAAGCTAACTCATGGTTATAATATGCTTTCTAGTTCTCCTGTTTCAATAATAGAACGCGCGAGGCAGAGTTTAGTTCAGGTATATTCTACCACACAGAAGTATCACATATACATCGTTTTTTTGTGCCATGTACGGTTGGGGAACAGCAAGTCCCAGATCACGCAAAAACAAACGGTGCCTTGCATGTTTTTGTTTTACTGGCTAATTGGGGATAATTTTAAAGGTATATGAAGGTATTGTATTAAGCTCAATAAATAGTTGCATTCAAGGCTGATATATAAATCATGTTACTATATACAACCATCGGCTGGCCGCCAGTTGGTTTTTCATTTAACCTAGGAAACAAGTGTAGTATCTTTGGTAGATTCGAATGTACTATGAAAAAGTGGAGCCTTTTTGCATTGGAATCGAGCACTTGTTCTTGCGCATTGTTCCAACCATAACCAATTTATTTTGTCGTATTTTTTGACCCGTAACGTTTGACCATTTTTCACTCGACCATATGCAATAAAACTCGATGGCCTTGATTTCTTCTGGATCAGTTTCAGCAGCTTTCCCAAGGTATAGTTATATTTTCCAGACATAGAAGGTTTTTGCACATACGAGTACCCAAATTATCAAACCATATCTCTCTGGTTTGCTTTGTCTAAATCCACAACCTCCATGGAAACCAGATAGCTATTCGTCTGAAGTGACGTAAGGGTTGAATAGCAT
The DNA here is from genome assembly GCA_963682025.1 of Cordilura impudica. NCBI lineage: Eukaryota > Metazoa > Arthropoda > Insecta > Diptera > Scathophagidae > Cordilura > Cordilura impudica. The sequence continues at coordinate 135,661,255 of OY821518.1, forward strand.
TGGTAACATTTCCGACCACATATCCCACATATGACGAATTGGAGCAAATTTCTCTTTTGTCGATGACATATTTTATCACCGAAGTGAATATTTTGGGTCAAGTATCCGTACTCAAACTGTTTCTTCTACATAATGTTTCTGAAAATAAGCGGACCGAAAGAGACATCAAATAGCTCATTATTCATATACATTCAAAAACATTCAACTAACTTGTGCGCGCCAGTCAATATCAAAACAGCCAAGTATGCATGACGCATCGACTTCTTCATTGTTTTCATTCTTTAGCCCACCTAATGCATTCGTGTTTTTCAAAATAATTTTCTCAATATGCCATGGAAAAATATCAGGAAAGCATCCTTTATACTATTCACGTGCGATGAAGTAGTATTAGTAATACCTGGCCGTAGTCTACACACATTAGACATTCGATTGCGTCCTGCTGTTTGCATAGCTGTTGCGCTCTAAAGCCTTTTGTCATTTGAGACAAACAAACGCTCAATATCAACAAAATCAGCACCGGCATCAACTTCAGCATCAAAACTCCATATCCCACCATCTACAAAATCCGTATAATTTTTTGGCTACTAATTTTCAAGGTACTATTTTCATACAACTTTAACAACTTTAACTTTAACTTTAACTTTAACAGTTTTAGAGATTTTTGAAAAAAAAATTTAGTTTCTTTAGGTTAAAGAAAGTATGCAAAGCCCAAGAAGGCCGTCAACAATTCGTGAAATTTGTAATTAAGATCCCCAGATTTTTATACTCCAAATTAATATTAAGCCACGGATTTGATAGCAGCAAATATTCAACTAGTCAAATTCGCCAAATTGCTGTGATGGCTCTCTTTTAGCTACGACAGTTATTCCCTTAAGGTTACTACTCTTAGGGAAAAGTCAGTTTGGAACAACCTACCATCGCAATCTGTAAAATTTTGTCGGCCCATTAAACTGGTGTACATAAAGGAGAAAAAGTATGTTGCTTTAAAGCAGGAACTGGACTTAAAAAATCAAAATACTAAAAATATATAAAAACGATGTAGTAGGTGTGGATGCAGATAAAGGTAACAAGACCATAATAATGTACAAAAGGGAATATAATACAAAAATGCAAACACTCTTACAAGACAAAACAACATATAAAACAACAAGAATAGATCCAACACAAAAACTAATGAGAACAAACAATATGATTATCAATGACCTCTTTAAAAAACAACAAATAGATATAAAACAAAAAATGAAACTAATGACTTCAGCAGCCAACCCACCACGCTTATATGGTTTGCCCAAAATACATAAAACTGGGATCCCACTGAGACCAATAGCTTCTTCTCTTAATGTCCCATGCTATCATTTAGTACAACATATCGGAGATGTACTCAAAAATATCATATCACCAACATACAATGTTCGATATTCCTTGGAAGTAAAGGTAAAAATAGAAACTATCAAACTTGAAAATGAGGATAACTTAGTGTCATTCGACGTGGTCTCCTTATTTACAAATATCCCTTTACAACTAGCAATTAAAACAATTATGAAAAAATGGGATACAGTGCAAACACACACCAAAATAAACAAACCAAATTTTCAAAAAATTTTAGAATTCTGCTTATACGATAACAACTATTTCCAATATGAAGATCAAATCTACACTCAAACTTTTGGAATGCCTATGGGTAACCCTCTCTCACCCACAATGACAGACGTGGTTCTGGATGAGCTCCTCGACAATACAATTGACGAACTGCAAAATCAATATAACATAAAAAAACAATAGAAACACTCAACAAATTTCACAAAAAAATACAATTTACAATAGAGGAAAAAATCAACGGAAAACTTGCACTTTTGGACAGAGAACTAATAAAACTAAACGATAAAATAATCACAAATTGGTATAACAAAACAATAGCTTCAGGAAGAATGATTAACTACTTTTCTAATCAACCAAATTTTCAGAAGATGAACACAATTAGAAATTTCACTAATAAGGTATTCAAATTCAGCCACAGATCATTTGACAACGAAAACAAAAACAAAATTACAAAAATACTAACAAAAAACAATTATCCATTTAAACTAATTAATAATATAATAGCTTTAGAATTATTAAAAATTCAAAATAACGCACAAAACCGACAAGAACCCAATGAAAATTCACGATTTATTACATTAAATTACATTCCAAATCTTACAGACACAAAATCAATAAAAACAATCATCAACAACAATAACATTAAAATCGCATACAAACCAACCACAAAACTAAACCAACTATACACAAAAACAAAAACAACAATACCAAAAGAAAAAGGAAGTAATGTAGAGTACGAAATCAAATGCAAAGGCAATGAAAACGAGACCTGCGATTGTATTTACATTGGTACTACTAAAAGAGCGTTAGCAGTGAGAATAAATCAACATGTAAATGACATCCAAAAAAACAAAAACAGCACAGCCCTGTCACAACACGCCCTCAATAACAAACATACACCTGATTTTGACAATTGCAAAATATTAGATATAGAAAATAGAGATCGAAAAAGAATAACAATGGAAAGCCTGAGAATACAAGAAAACAACCACTTGACAGTAAACAGAAAAGAAGACACCGACAATATCAGTGCAAGCTATGCCACTGTTTTAAATAAAAATTAATTAATTAGTGCAATAATACGTAATTCAAAGTTTAAAAAATGTTTAAAACATGTTTAATGTAATTCAAATTGATGTGATATAAAATACTAATTGGAATTAAGATGTCACCACTGTGAGTAAATTTAGTCGAGAAAAAAAGCGTTAAATAATATTATACATATCATTTCAGTGGTTAATAAATTAAATAAAAAATATATACACCTGATGATGCTGGAAATAAACCAGCGAAACGTTGGGAGAATTATGGAAACTAAAACTTTGTTTTATTTCGCATAACACACATAAGAGACTGATTAGCCGAAAGTAAAATACAAATATTACATACAAACAGTCATCAACAACAACAAACAACTTAAAAAAAGAAATTGACGCTGAATGGTTGTAAAAGGGTTAATTTTAATTTTTGGTCATTAATGGGTTATTCTTATGAAATTGTTACAGGTTTTAGTTTGAATGCCATGATTTTGTAATGGTTATTAATTTCGCACAGAAAAAGCGGTCACATGACCTCAAATGCATTGGAACGTTAATTTCATTTAATATTTTAACGGTTTAATTAAAATATTATAGTCTCTGATAAAACCATTCAGCTTGAGGCCACTTATAATTATTTTATCATTTAATAACAACAAAATGGTGGAAGAAACACTAATATTTATTATTATTATACAGCTAAATCTTTAATACGAATTTGTATTCATAAACATTAAATACTAGTAAAAAAAGTAATAAACTCTTTTTGTTCTTTAAAGCTTCAAAATTTCTAATTTTCTCTTACTTCATTGTTATTTATTTATTTATTTAATGATTTCCTGCACAACAAGACTACGTCTTATAATAAGAATACAAATAATTTTATACATAATTCAAATAACTAGTTTGTGTTTAATTAAAAATACGGATAATAAAATTATACTGTCCTATATTCCTTTCTTTTTAATGTTTGAGTTAAATAGATAATTAAGCATGAATTACAGAGGGATGCTGACGATAAATAAATCATGCGCTGACTTAAATTTTTTTCCCATATCTCATATATAAGTGCAAATCTTTTGTAATACGATTTCATAATATATTTGAATTTCGGATATGTTTTGATATTGTACATATCACAATTTTATTTGAATTGTTTTTGAGTTATTATTGAAACAAATTTAGAAATGGTATTATATTTAAATTTTGAAGAAACGTTTATTAAAAGGTAACATAAACCTCTCTTGCTTTTTATATCCTCCACACCACTGTGTGCTAAGACTGTATGAGTTTGTGCTGATGTTTGACATAGACCCAAATTTCATTATACCAATCGACACAGAGTCACTTCTTGAGTCAATGTAGCGATTTCCATTCATCCGTGTGTTCGACTCTTCGTCCATCTAAATGTAGTAATCGCACTACAGGCTGAAATTATAAATATATTTTGATAAAAATTGGTACAAAGCTTTTGTCACCCATGGGATGAAGGCTGTAGAAATTGTTGAAAATCGGTAAAAATTTTTCAAAGATTCAGATTATTATATATACTACTCTAACCATTATTAATACGTACGGTGACATTTTTTTTAAATAATAAAAATCAATTATGTTTTGTGAATTACAGAATTTAGTTGTTTATGTTTTTTTTTTGCAATTTTTAATTTTTTTAAAGCTGTTCTTACATATGCAATGAATAAACACTGTTCGTAATTATTTTCTTTTAATGCAACCCTGATTTACGGAAGTCCCTAAAAATGCAACATATCAAATATAACCGTTATTAATTCGAGTGATATAGAAAGTCCACTACTTTTCTTGTTTTTGTAATTGCAATCAGGTTACGTATCGGTTTGATTATAAAAGAGCTGTTCAATAAAAGATATATAAAAATCTGACAATAAAATAGTGCGTGGAAAGCCAATATTGACCGATATTCGAAATTTAATACTAAAACAAATTAAAATTGGCAAAAATTTCAAGATTGGAACATTGTCATCAAATGAAAAACCTCTTGGATGGGAAACAACCCGAAAGTATTTGAAAAAGCTCGGCTATGGATTTTACAAAGTAGTCTAGAAAGGTGTAAAAGCGTACAGCTAGGTTTCCAGCCAGTATAATGAGATAGGGTTGCATGTCTGCTAAGGCTGTAGGGTAACTTAGTTTTATTGAAAATACTGTCAGTACATAAAAATACTGGAAGAACACTTCATTTAAAAACATAAGTTGGTTCGGTGAATACACCTTTCAGCAGGATGTTGCGCCGGCCAACACTGCAAAATATTTTGGAGTCGTCCTCAATCTGATTGAGTCAGTGTGGGCTGTTGTGAAAATATGGCCTAGAAATCAGAGAACAATTGGCGATATGAAGGAAAATTAAAGGAAGTATGGGGCTCCATTACACCTAATGAAAGATCCATATGGCGTACTTAATAATAACGGTCAAAATGAAATAGTACATGTAACCCATAAAAACAAAGTTTTTATTAAAACTCTTTCTTTCCTTATGCATGTGAGTTTTGAATCTGTCCGTGACTGTGCGTGACTTTGCGTGACTATTTTAAAATTAATCTTTGTCTGTGGACCAAGTTTCAGATTGATTGGATGAAGGGAAATTGGGTTTAAATTAGTCCGTGACTGTGCGTGACTATGCGTGACTGTGTGTGACCATCTTAAAATTAATCTTTGGCCACAAGGAGGCTATGGGCAAAGACATACGCCGATCGGATGAGGGGTTTAAATCACTCCGTGACTGTGCGTGACTATGCGTGAATGTGTGAGACCATCTTAAAATTAATCTTTGGCCACAACAAGTCTATGGACATAGTTTCAGATCGACCGTATGAGGGGAAGTGAGGTTTCAATCTCTCTGTGACTGTGCGTGACATCGCGTGACTATGCGTGACTGTGCGTGACGAAGTCAAAGTCTTTTTTAACGGCAATTCTATCGATCAAGTTTCAGATTGATTCGATCAGTTGAAATGGGTTTTAAAGTACTACGTGACTGTGCGTGACTGCCCCAAAATTATTCTATAGTCACAACAGGAATATGGGCCAAGTTTCTGATCAATTGGATGAGGGGGAATAGTGCTGCCCCATGGCAGACAGACAGACATACAGACACAGAGTATGAATTAAAAGGAGTTTAAAAAGTACATGAATTTTTCACATTGTGAAAATAATATTTTTCTGTGAAATATATTTTAAGCCTTTATTTTTTATAAATCATAAAAAACATTTTTTTGATTTTGCTTGAATTATGGTACCTCAAAGTTCTTTAATATATGTATAATATATGTTAGCATACTTATTAGTAGTGGTTAAAGTATTATGTATCAACAAAATTTTGGGTATATGTGTGTATTATACCCAGTACTCCAAGCATCAGCCATGTAGGACCAATTTTAGTCATAATCTGCATATAAAGTAGATTCCTATTCTTCACTCAAATCGATTAAAAACAAGTAAGAATGTTAAATTCGGCTATGCCGAATCTCTGATACCCTCCACCTAGGTTTTCTTGCACCATTTCTAACAAATGTAAATAAAATATTTGAAAATGTAAACAATTTGATCAAATTATTACAACAAATAAAATAAAAGATAGCAAACAAAATATATTTTTTAATTTCGGATCTTTTTCGGAATACTTGTCCATGTCTTATATTTTAAAACTACTAGCGTAAATTAGATCTAAGTATACATGCTAATAACCAATGTCTTAAAAATATAGAGTAATTATATAATTATATAAAATAAATTATATATATAATCTATATAATTTATATTTGTATTATTTTTAATATGCGCTCATTATCGATATACGTATTTTGATATTTGCAACACTAGCATGTATCAATTTGTAACATTTTGTGATATTATAAAAATCGCAAAATATTGATATTGCTTTTATATAGTTTCTTTTATTAATTAACTAACTTAAATATTATACCATAAAATGTTGATATTGGTGAATTTTTATATTATTACCACAACGACCATAAAAACAACAAGTACAGCTATGACAAATTACAAAATTTAGAATAACAATATAGGAAAACATCATATTTTTTTTTACCTTTTCAGTGATTTCTCGGCACCTATGAAACCTATTGTCACAATTTAAAAAACAGAAACGTTTCGTGATGTTAGTGAATCATTCTCAATAACAACAAGCGCCCTAGCTATCCTATTGGGAACGTTATCGTGACAAGAACAACATAGGCAAATCATATTTTTTCAAGACTTTTTTTACTCCTTAGTTCAATTCTCGGAACCAGATGAACCAATTTGGACGATTTTAAATAGCAAACTTTTCAGGATGTTACTGAATCATTTTTTATACCAACGAGCAACCCAGTTGCCCGATTGAAGCCGTCATCGTGATTTCCACAGACGGACAGACACAGACGGACATCGCTATATCAACTCCGCTTGTTATAAGGATCACAAATATATATATTTTATGGGGTCCAGATTTTTTTTTGTAATTATTACAAACGGAATGACAAACTTATATATACCCTCTGCACACTGGAGTGGAGGGTATAAAAACTAGTGAATATATTTTTTATACCCTATACCACTATGTGGTTTGGGTATAATGACTTTGTGCTGCTGTTTGTAACAACCAAAAATATTTGACCTAGACCCATCCTTTATTATACCGATCGAATCAGAATCACTATCTGATTCGATTTAACGACGTCCGTCCGTCCGTCCGTCTGTGTGTCCATGTAAAGCTTGTAATCAAACTGCAGGTCGCAAATATGTATATATTTTGATGAAATTTGGTATGTAAGCTTCCGCCGGCCATAGGATGAACGCTGTTGAAATTGGTGAGAATCGGTCCATGTTCAGACCTAGCCCCCATACAAATGACCCCTATGAAATCGACTTTAATTGTCATAAGATCCAAATTATCATATAAATCTTAGTCAAATTGGGTTTGTATGTGTATATTACATCCATTAATCAGTAGTCCAAAAATGATCCCTGTGGGACAACTCTTAGTCATAGGCCCCATATAGAGCTGCTTCCCGATCTTCACTTAAATCTATCAAAAAACAAAAATATTGCACTGATTCTTCACAAATTTTGTTTGTATATATTTTTGCAAACTAAAAGAGACTTTACCAAACATGGTCAAGATCGGTCCATTTTTGGGCCTAGTCCCCATATAGATATAGCATCCGATATGATCTTTTTCATATTTGCAGACAAAAAAATTTATAAGAACCCCACTCAAATTTGGTTTATTCTTATTTTCTATGTCCAGTTAGCGGCGCCTATGGGGTAGGGTCTCTAAACGCATGGTATAGGGTATCCTATAGTCGGTCTAGACCGACAATAATTTTCTTACTTGTTAAGCTATGAATTTGAGAAAAGTAAGTATTTTTTACATATGTATGTTCTGTCAAATTTTCCACAGCACAGTTGTACACATCGTGTGATGAGAACGAAACATTGTTTATGTACAATACATGAGGAAGTCACATGTACATTTTTCTATTTTAGCAATGACAAACATATGAAAATGCGACACTGCTGGTGGCGAAAGAAAAACAGAGTAAATTATAAAGATTAATATTGAAAGAAAAATAAATTGCTTAATATTAATTAAAAATTAAAAAATGTGTAAAATATATAACTTTATTTTTAACAATAAAGTTTTGTAAATTCACATATTGAATCAGCTGTTGTTTACATTAACCACTAGATGTAAACAACAGGCATACGGAAATACATATGCAGGTGTGGTAGCAAAAATTATGAATCGTATGTAAAGCGATAATTTTGACAGACATACGGAATTACATATGGATAAAAAAATGACAGTATATACACCTTAGAGGCATGGTGGGCCAATTTTCCTACTTCCCACATAAAAATAGAATCAAAAATTAACTTTTTCATATCTGCATGTCACAAATTAACAAAAATACTACAAAAATTTGGTATTCAGATTGATCCAGGACTTTCTCTCGAAGTGCATGGTATAGAGTATCAATTAGTTCGTCTAGACAGAATATAATGTTTTTATTTGTTCATAGTATTGTAGGTTTATTCAAGGGTATAGCCTGAAATAAAATTTTGAGTTTATTTTTTAACTTTAATGATGCCACCTTCCAAAAATATGCACCAATAAGTGACACGGTGTGGATGCTTTTGTTTGTCGAAAAACACACTTTCAGCAATTTTGCGAATAACGATGCCATCAGCGTAAAAATATGAATCATGGCTTAGGATGACTTTGTTCGGAAAATCATTTTGGAAATTTTCACAATAACCGTGCATTGTTGTATCACGTAATGCTTCAGTTTTAGTAATCTAAATTTTTCAGATGTCCAAAAGTGTTTTTCTTTTGGTTGCCAAAACTGCACAAATGACGGAAAATTCAAACCTTGCATGAATTTTGGTACTCCCTTTACGTTATAGACACAAAACTAATATTTTTATTAAATATCGGAATTTCCCCAAATTATCTTATCGTTAATATATATCATCGAAATATTAATATAATATTAAATTCTAATCATGAGCAGATAACAAAAATCCAAATGACTTCCAGTTCGCTCAAAAAAACGTTTCAATTGTTTTACAGAAATCAATTTTATAACTGCAATAAAATTAAAAAATGTGCATATCATAAAGAACAGGCACCAAAACTATATTCGCTTTTCATTTTTTTTTTTTAAATTTTGTCGGAAAGTTAACAGTTCTAAATTAAAGTTATAGAAGTTAACAAGCAAAGCTATGCCGAATCTTTGACCCCTACACGCGTGCCTTGAACGTTATTATTTTAACCATTTATTCCATTCATTTAATTGTCAATTTTGCCAATATGGATATCAATCAAAACGTACGCTTAACTGGAGCATTATTTTATAGAACAACTAGATGTAACCCGGTGTGCTTCGCTACACCCTCTCACTAATACAGTAATTCAAATATATCACATTTAATATTAAGTTTATGTGGGGGTACCACGCGCTTTTGGGTAATCCCGCCCATTTTTTTGTCTGACTACTCACGTTAATAATAGATGACCTGAGACAAATTTGCAAAGCTTTCTCTATCATAGTGCTTAATATATATGATATTAAAAATGCACTTTGTATGGGAGGTGCCACGCCCACTAAAAATATTTAAAAAAATTAAAGGCTGTAGCACTCCCATATCTTCAGTAAGACTATGTGAAAATTTCAGGAAGATCAGATGAGTAGTTACGGAGAGTACCTCCTACAAATAAACAAACAAACAAATATTGCCTCTTTATTATGTTAGTATAGACTATTAGTATAGATTTTTTATTTCAATGCTTGCTGCTGCTGATAAACCATGTTTTTTGTTTTTTCATTCGGTACAACAACTATCAGATTTTTCGGCGTTTCTACCCTGGAGTAAGGTACATGTAGCTGCCTATGAGAAGAAGACGGATTATCCATATTAGATCTGGCAACACTTAACTGTTGGCCTTGAACATAGAATATCATTTGACAATTTTTCTTTTTAGCGATTTTTGATTTTGCCCATTTTTGATTTTGAAGATTTTTGTTTTTGGGCGATTTTTATTTTTCGCGATTTTTGGGTTTGGCGATTTTTGATTTTGGCGATATATTTTTCATGACAAATCACATTGATAACTAATGAACTTGTCAAAAGACTGTCTCTTTCGTAGTGCTTCATATTTTTTACATAGGAGGTGTCATGCCCACTAATCCCATCCCGCCCAATTTTTATTGGACTACTCACATTAATATCTGATGGACTCATGTAAAATGTCGAGACTTTCCCTTATATAGTACACAAGTTATATGATATTAGATATCTACTTTGCATGGGCGGTGCTACACCCACTGCTTCGATCACGCCTATTTTTTGGTTCGACTAATCATACAAAGAACCTATGGGCTCACGCAAAGCCACAAAGCTCTCTCTTTTACAGTACTCCAGATAAATAACATTAAATAGTTACTTTGCATGGGGAGTGCCTCGCCTATTTGTGTGAACCCGCCAATTTTTTGTCCGACTACACATACTAAGATCTGATGGTGTGTGCAAAGTGTCAAAGCTTCCCTTTTTTTGTACACCAGTTATATGATATCATATATTTACTTTGTACCGGCGGTACCACGCCCACTGCTCCGATCACACCCATTTTTTGTCCAACTAATCGCATGCATAACTTATGGGCTCACACAAAGTCCCAAGACTCTCATTATAACAGCACTCCAGATATATGGCATTTTGTATTTAATTTGTATGGTAGGTGCCACACCTATTGGTCCGATACTGCCCATTTTTTGTTCGACTACTCACATTAATAATAGGTGACATCAGACAAATTTGAAAAGCTCTCTCTATCACAGTACTCGAGATATATAACATTGAATTATTACTTGTATGGTAGCTACAACGCCCACTTATCCGATCCCGCCCATTTCCGGCGTAGCTACTAATATTAACAACTAGCTGATTCTGTGGCGCCTAGGCGCCCGTTTAAAAATTATGAATAAAACAAAAAGTTTAAATTTAAATACACGAAATATTTATAATAAATGAAATTTCTTTTAATATAGTAGTAAATTAAATATTATATTGTTACATACGTACATATGTATATTTCGTGTGAAATATCGTTGGTCATTTAATAGTTTTCCTTGTTGTGGGTTCGATTGATTACGTATCTTAACTTGGCTTGCAACTTTTGATCGTGACAAAGCCACATACAGTTGGCCGTGTGAAAATACCGCGGTCTCCAAATTAATGCCAACGTAATGAAATGACTGGCCTTGAGCCTTGTTTATGGTAATTGCGTATGCAGGAATTACTGGAAACTGGCGGCGTTTTAATATTTAAAGGTAATGTGGTGTCGGTTGGGGCGAGATCAATCCTAGGAATTAGAACCGTATAATTTTGGTCAGCGTTACAGAATCAGTCAGTCTCTCAGTCAGTCAGAGAGTCAGGGATCAGCGTAAATATATTTAAGATATTACCCGGCCTTCACTCGTTAAATTTTGGGCTTTCAGGGGGTTGCGGTAAGGTTTTAAAAGTTAAATAAAGTCGTATTTTCATTATTATTTTTTGAAGATGTGAATAATGTTGGATTATTTGTTTCATATGAACGTTATAGCATCTATATATATAAAATTGAATGTGTGTTTGTTTATTTGTTTGTTTGTTTGTGTGTACCTTATAGGAGACCAAACCTCTGGACCGATCTTCCTGAAATTTTCACAGCATTTAACTGGGACTCTGGCATGATTAATAGGGTACTTTTTTTTACCACGCCCACTTTTACGCCCACTTTTTTAAAATTATGTAATTGCTCCCATATATTTTTTAACAGATTTACTTCAAATTGTATACACATTATACTCCAAGCGAGGTATAAATAAACATTTCTTACGCCACGCCCCCTTTCACGCCCCTTTTCATGCCAAATTTTGTTTGAAAGTTTTAAACTTTTTTTTCTCTGTACAAATTTGTTCCTTCCAACGGATTTTTTTATTTGGTAGTATATTGCTCTTAATACTGTTAACGTCGCCATATAACTATGAACCACGCCCATTTCACCGCCCCCTTTTTTTTTACTTATACCACTAACAATGTTTGCTATACAAAATAATTTTTTTGTAATATGTATTTATCTAAAGTTTTATACACTTTTTATCTACAGGTAAGGTAGCCATACATTTTTTTATTACCAAGTCCCCCTTTTTCGCCCCATTTTACCTTAAATCATAATTAATCTGCTTTCAATCTATCTATATATATAAAAATGAATGTGTGTTTGTTTGTGCTTTATAGGAGGCCAAACCAAAGAACCGATCTTCCTGAAATTTTCAGAGCGTGTTACTGTGACTCTGGAAGGAATAATATGCTATATAAATTTTTGATTGGACAAAGGGGCGGTGCCACGCCCATATAACCCAAAATTTGGAAAAGTCATATCACGGGAATTTTTTACCTACAGCAGTCATATTTGGTACATATGGTATTAGCATGAATAGAAATACATACAAGAAGAAAAGTGGGCGGGACCACGCCCCTTTTTAGAAAAATAAAAAATCGTAATATCTTCTAAACTACTGGAAGGATCGTCATGAAATTTTCACAAAAGGATATTTTTGCGAAATAATAAGACCTTAGATATATAAAGTTGTTAGTGGGCAAAGGGGCGTGGCGTATATATAAAAACGTTGATGCATTTGATTGTAACGAATGATCTCCGGAACCATAAGAGCTGTCGAGGTAGGATTTCCAGCATAGGTTCGGTTCGAGCTCTTCTGTGTTTTTTTTTTAGTTTTAACCCTCTAGCTGGCGTTGGGGTCAAGTTAAAAACAAAAATTTTTACTTTCAGCGCGATTTGACTGCAATTCAGAATGAACGTATGTTTCGTCATAAGAAATTTTTGTATGTATAAATGGACCCGATAGGTGGCGCTGGGTATAGTTATTTCGAATATTCTTATTTATGGTGTGATTTTAATGAAACTAAGAATGTACATATATGTATGTTAGAAACATTTTTTTATTGGACCCGGCAGATGGCGCTGTCGTTCGAAAAATAATGAGTTGTCAAATTTATATAAACTTTAATAAATAAACTCACCAACGTTTTTATATATAAATATTCTAACGAAAAAGAAGGAAAAAGCCGCTACATTATTGCATGGTGGCCGCACAGCTCATTCAGCACTCAAATCACCGTTAAACGTACAAAAAAATGAGAATGCCGTCTGTAATATCAAAAAACATTCCGGTATGGCAAAAGTTCTGCAAAAATGCAGTATTTTTATTTGGGATGAATGTACCATGGCTCACAAACATTGTGATTTGATTTGATAAAAGATTTGAAAGGCAATGAAAGATTTTTTGGTGAAGCTCTCATTTTATTATCTGGAGATCTTCGTCACACATTTTATATAGGTATATACAGATTCTAACTAAAATAAAAATTCATTGAGGGCAAAACAACGTTTGCCGGGTCCAGCTAGTTATATATAAAGAATCTTTGAAAAAAATTTCAATTAAAAATTTTAATAAACAAGTCCGTGACAGGGAATCTCCGGAGGCGTTGTTGTTTTGCGATGAACATCATAACTCGTTACCGGATCATGTGAAAAAAAAAATCTAAATGCGTTTCAAAGGTAACATGTTTCCTGAAGTAGTGACGAAGAGTTTTTTACAATTTTTTTTTTTTTTGCATCATTTTGAAGTGAAAAACGATTTTTCTATACAATTTCGGGAATTTGTTGTTAAAAATTGGGAAGAAAATGGAATTAAAAAAAATTCTTCGTGGTTACCTGATGATTTATGTGTAGATATAGTGTCTAAAATATCAAAAGAATCGGTCAAGTAGATTATAGATTTTGAGTTATGATGTTCACGGACTTCGAACATTTATTTGCGAGAAAATCGGTTTAAAGTTTTTTAAAAACTGATTTAAATAAATACTATGAACCGCATGAGGCCGGTCGCTGGAAACGCTGTAACTTCTTAAGTTTTGCTCCGATTTACTTAAAATTTTCACACGCTCGACATGTTGTGCATTCAAAAAGAGAAATGCAAAAAAAGGTTTTATAACCTTCCACCCCTTAAGGAAGTGCAAACACCAATACACCTACACAAAAAAGAAAAAATATTTCATACTTCATCATACATGTAAACTGAAAAAACAGAACCACATTTTTTGCAAAGTTATCTATAAATCTAAAAAATAAGGGCGTATTAGTTTTACTTAAAAAAACTTATTATTCCAAATCGCCTTTAATTCTTCCATGATAATTTCAATAAATTATTCAAATTAAAATCTTAGATATACCTATTTACGTAATTTATGTTTGTCTAAATTTTTTGAAAGTAAATTATGCAAAAATTAATATTATGAGTAAAAAAAAAATTATTTTCCCACCTCTCTTCTGAAATTACAATGTACTTGATATATGCAAAGATGCAATTATTTAAATTTTAATCTTAATATTGCACTATTTTTCAAGGGCTTTTCAATAAAGAGCTATAAACGAAATCATAAGTTGGACAACAACAAAATTCACATCGAAGATCTCTTTTTTCTCAAATATTTATCAAAAAACCATACCCTTTGGTAAGTGCTGGCCATCAGAGAACCTGAGCGAAAGAACTCATAACAATACAAAACAATTTTGAGATGAAAAACAAAACAAACAAAAGGAAAAGTTTAGTTCGATAAAAGAAGTATGTATGCATATCGGACGACGTTAAATGAGAAAAATAAAAATGTTTAAAATTTCCTTCATTATTTTTTTTGCAGAATTTTTTTATTGACCAACAGAGGGAATTTAAAGAAGAATTTGAATAGATATTAGTATTTTTTATGCATTTTTTGCGTTCAAATTATTCCATATGTAACACGAAATCTGCATATGTAGTGCTATTGTCGTTAGCAGTGCTGCCAATTTTGGCAACTTATTGTAATTTCTACGATTTTTCAATTTGTTAAAATGATATGTTAAATTTGTTAAAATGATGATTGAAGATTTAAAATTTTCAGTAGTATAAAAATTACGATTTCGAGGGTTAACAATTAATGGGTTGTTTATCGAAAATTGATAGTTTTTGTTCAGTGTAAATGTAAATTACAAAATAGATATAGATTTAATTCTGGGTCAAGTCGTTTCAAAACGGAAATACCTTGAATAGCATCTCCATTTAAGATTTAAGTTTTAATTACGGCGATACTTTAAACCTATATTATATGTTTCAGCTATAGATACATATCAATAAAATTATTTAGTTGATTGCTGTGTTAAATTTTTTTCGTTGAAATTACATCACTAATACATTTTTATATATAGAAATAACCAATGCTGTAATAATATTCGTAATATGAATGATATAAAAAAATTTTATTGTTTCCATTTGTAATATTTTTTCGAATTTTATAAGCGGTAAAACTTTCTTGGCAAATTCTTGTTTTAAAAGTGACGATTTTGGCGATTTAGTTTCAAAAAATGTCGATTTTCAGAAGCTTTTATTAGCAGCACTGGTCAGTAGCAAAGAAGAGAGAAAATTGTGTGTGGGTTTGTATCAAATGAGAAAGATTAAATTTTGTTTGTGTATTTCGCATAGCTTTGCATGTAGTGCTATGTGTGTGTATTATTTCAGCGTTACAGAATCAGTCAGTCAGTCAGTGAGTCAGGGATCAGCGTAAATATATTAACAATAGGTGACCTAACAAAAATTTGCAAAGCTCTCCCTATCATAGTACTCAAGATATGTATATGATATTAAAAATTTACTTTGTGTGGGAGGTGCCACGCCCACTAAAAATATTAAAAAAATTATAGCCTATAGCACTTCCCATATCCGCAGTAAGACTCTATGAAAATTTCAGGAAGATCAGATGAGTAGTTACAGAGATTACCCCCTACAAACAAACAAACAAACAAACAAACACACATTACCTCTTTATAATATTAGTATAGATGAAATAAAAATAACAAGGGAATCATATTTCTGGTCCAACATAATAAAGGCACCAACTCATATGCCCAATTCCAAGAGTGGCAAAATACAGTTCCGCTTATCAATAATTCGGATAATTTAAGGAATTTAGAGTTCTAAAAACACTTTTGAAACCAATGGCTTAAATGTTAATAGATATAATCGAAACTCATTTTTTACAGGTTTTCAAAGATCCCTATGCTGACGTTGATATTGAGAATACATCTTGACTATTGGTTCAATACAGCAATGGTCCTTCGCATGTCTGCTACTCTGGCATCCATGTAAACAATAAGAAATCATTAGTGCAAAGCTGTCGTCTATTTAACAGAAGATGAAACAGTATTTCAAACCATAATTATGCGGTTATCCAAATATCGTACTGAATTGTATAAGGAGTTAGATTTATTTCACGACTCCTGTTTAAAGGTTAAATTACCACTAGCGGCTAGTGTATGTACTGAAAATTATGAACAAGTTTTTCCATAAATTGTTAATTCTTAATAGCTGTAATATTTTATCGAGACTTGATAAAGTCAATTATTTATTTACAGATTACAACCCAAATTAGTTAATCGCCATTGGATCAACAGGGTTTGATGCAAAATGAGTTTGAAGTTTAAAAGTGATGGTTTAAGAAATATAAGAAAATAAATAATGTTGGTCTATGTAGTTTCAGGATTGTATAAAAAGTTTTTTAGAATAAGTGAGTAATATGAAAATAAAAACTTTAAAACTATTTGTCTCAGTTTAACTTTATAAAGCCCCGATTATTTTTATGACAGTTTTCTAAAACATATTTATGTAAAATTTATCCATATTATACAAGACTGGTTAAACGAGCGAGTCACCAAACCTCACCAATAAAGACAAGTAAGAAAATTATAGTCGGTCTAGACCGACTATACGATACCCTATACCATGCGTTTAGAGACCCTATCTCTCAGGCCCAATTAACTGGATATAGAAAATAAGCATAAACCAAATTTGAGTGGGATTTTTATTAATTTTTTCGGCTGCAGATATGAAAAAGTTCATATCGGATGCTATATCTATATGGGGACTAGGCCCAAAAATGGACCGATCCTGACCATATTTGGTAAAGTCTCTTGTATTTTGCAAGAATATGAACAAACAAAATTTGAGAAGAAACGGTGCAATATTTTTGTTTTGTATATGGGGCCTATGACTAAGAGTTGTCCAATAGAGATCGTTTTTGGACTACTGATTAATGGATGTAATATATACATACAAACCCAATTTGACTAAGATTTGTATGATAATTTGGATCTTATGGCAATATATGTTGATTTCATAGGGGTCACTTGTATGGGGGCTAGGTCTGAACATGGACCGATTCTCACCAATTTCAATAGCGTTCATCCCATGGCCGATAAAAGATCAAATACCAAATTTCGTCAAAATATATTCATATTTGCGACCTGCAGTTTGATTACAAGCTTTACATGGACACACAGACGGACGGACGGACGGACGGACGGACGGACGGACGGACGGACATCGTTAAATCGAATCAGATAGTGATTCTGATTCGATCGGTATAATTAAAGATGGGTGTAGGTCAAATATTTTTGGTTGTTACAAACACCAGCACAAAGTCATTATACCCAAACCACATAGTGGTATAGGGTATAAAAATCAGTAGATAATTTGTTTGGTAAAAAGTTGAAATTCATATACCTTTATTGTGAAACCAATCTAATGAGAATCCAAGCAAAGAGCTACACCATTTAAGTTTTTTTCCATATGAAAACAACATCGAAGCAAACGTGTTTTCTTATGAATATACATTCCATACTACAATATATGTTTTTTTGTTAAGTTCTTGAAAAAGACAATTCGGTTATTTTAAATATGGATCAAAATAAATGCGCTACGACAAGTAAAAAAATTTGTTCTTGAGCTTGATTAATTTTGAACTTAATCGTTATTTTCTTTTAAGGCAATATTTATGTTGAATGAATTGGAGATGTAACAGCCACTGATATGGTATATGGTAGTGGGAATCATGTGGTAAAAACTTATGCTGATAATTTTACACCATCTGTCATAAATAGTACAAGCCATTGGTCACTGAAGACTGAATCATCAGCATCAACAACATATTTATAGCGGCAACAGCAACAGCTGCGGTAGTAGCATTGAGTTATAGCTGAAAACATCATGATAAATAAAATCATATAAAAAGTCATAAAGAGAAGACCAAACCCTATTGTGGTGTTACTATGCTGCCCTAATACTTGCACTCTCACTTGGAATTTCTCAATCTCAGAATGGCTATTGTAGATTGTTATTGAAAATTTATATTCGTTTAGGGCAGAAAACTTGACATATCGTGCTGCTCTTTGGCCTTGTGGGGTACCAAACTTTTACCGTGGCATTGTCTAAGAAAATTTCATACAGCATATAGCCTAGTAAATAATCTTCGATAAATGAATATTATTTTTTCACAAACTTCTTACTGAACTCTTATTATAACTAGATAATAGTATTAATTAACAATATTAATTTATCTCAGCAAAAAACGCACCTTACACTTATCTAATTAGGGTTGTTTAATAAAACATGCCTGCAAAATAATTTAAGTGAATTAAAGTCGCTTCTTTAGAATTTAAAATTCAATTTAAAAATATCTGCCGTTTTACCCGTTTCTTTTTTTAAGTACTAAAGAAGGTAGACGTAACTAACTTGTTTTCTATTGCCTGACTTAACTAAATTCTCGGAAGGAAATTATTAGGAAGCGCTACTATAAGAAATTACCTCTTTTTTTGCTGGTATGCTATCATTGTGTTGTTCTAATCTAAATAGTTTTGATAAATTATTGAGTCGTTATTAACATTTTTTCTTAAGCTTTCTTTAGAACAAAATCTATTTTAAAAGAAATTTTACTGTAATTCCCTCTTAAAATTCATATGTACGGACGAGTGTATATGTGCGAGTATATTTATTTTTCTCTTTATCCTTGAAACAAATTGTTATTGAACATAAAAATAAAACTAAGATTATTTGTTAAAAAAAATAATAATAACATTGTTGTCAAAAAACTTTCATAATTTCCTAAACAAATCTATAAATGTCATCAGATACACTTGTGGTTGTAATGAAAATTTCACAAAAGACCATTATTTAAACTCAAAGAAAAAAAGTTGGTCAAAAATATAAAAATTTCTCAACAGTTTAGCCAGTCAATCCGATTGACCTTATTTGCGTTTTCAGAAATTTTGCACTGTTTCTCTTTCTTCCGGAAAAGGCATAACAGTGGAATACGGTGCGTTTGAGTAATATTTTCGAAATAAATAAATTTTGTATTATTCGCATAAATATGTATTTGTTAAGAAAAACTGGGACACATGGGTCCTTTATTTTGGGACGTAAATTCAGAATATGTGTGACTTTTCCATTTGTATTGTGGAGTTTTCACACCTTCCTGCATAGTGTTTTAGGTGAGATTTCCACACGCGTACTACCAACACTATCACGATGATATATATTTATAATATCTTTATGTTTAAAATCGTTGTTGCGTTTGTTTGAAACAAATTATTTCCGAAATTAGAAGATCTATAGTGCTAAGATTTGTTCCATATGCGGATCATGATCCTATGTTTTTTTTTTTAAATTTGGTTACCATGATATTAGTGTGCGCGCCGCGGCGCCCCCATACAAAGTAAATATTTATAATAAAATATCTAAAGTACTATGATAGCGAGAGTCTTGGGACTTTGTGTGAGTTCGTTAGTGATGAAAATGAGAAGACAAGTCACTAACGTTAGCCAATGGAGAATGAAATGAGAAATCGTCAATGGTTCTTGAGTTTAGCAAAAAAACTAGGCAAACAAACATCAAAATAATGAAGAAATATAAATGGTAATAAAAAGTAGCCTGAGAACTCACAACGCTATGGAGGTTTAATTGTACTGGCCTATTACTTTACCCCTGACCGGAATTTCTCTCTCTGGAATCTCTGGAATGGAAGAACGTTTTTCCAGAATGTTAATTGACATATCTAATAACATTGCATTTAAAATAAAGGAGACTGAGGAGCGTATATTAACTAAAATTGTCAATATTGAGGAAAAAATATATTCTGTTTCCGATAGGGTCAGCAAGCTAGAACAAATTATTCCGCAAATTGTTGACCTTAAAAATTAAATTGATACCTTAAAGCGATCTTTGGACAAGCAAGAAAATACTAAAGTCGCTAATGAGATACGAATTCACGGCATTCCATACTATGAAAATGAAAACTTACAGACTACATTTATGAATATTTGTGAGACCATTAATGCAACTGTTCCAAATATAAGTAAAATAACTCGTCTTCAAAATTCTCGAAACAATAGTAAAAATGATAACGTTATTGATCCTACTATTGGCATAAAATTGTCACCAGCTCAGGAGAAAAATTATATTTTGAAGCAAGCTGCTGTTTTTCGTCGTAACTCTGAAGACCTTCTGCGCCTTTGTCATGCTGTTTTGATTCTAATGAACCATTCTATATAAATGAAGCTCTAACCAGATTTAACCACAATCTTCTTAAGGAAGCAATTAAGTTAAAACGGAAAAAACTACTCTCATTAGTTTACACTCGCCGTGGCCGTATTTATGCCAAACGCTCTAAGGCCGATAGCGCGTTTTGTGTGGAGAATGTGCATTTTCTGGAAAATATCGAAACATCGAAAAACACACGTGACAACTTTCCAGTTTCTGTAGTAGAAGGGTTTCGCCAGTAATATTTTAAAATTTAAAACTGTCGTAATTATTTCCATAACCTATTTTTATTTTTGTATTTTTTTATATCTTTCCTTTTTATTATGCCTTTTTATTTTAAATTTTTTGAGTATTTCTTATTTGATGTTGATATTTGTTTAATACTTTATTATGAATTCTTCTAATATTCGGTCGCGTTCCAAATACAACACTCATTCTATGATTCGTATAATTGGTATAATTCGTATAAAAGGAAGGTTTAAAAATTTGTCACTTAAATGCTCAAAGTCTTTTTTGTAAATTTGATGAATTTCGATACATTTTTGAAAACTCAGCAATTGATGTAATTTGTATATCTGAAACATGGTTCAATCCGAATAAGATAAAAAACTTTCAGGTCAAAATAGACGGCTATGATTTATTTCGAACTGATAAGAATACTGGTAAACGTGCTGGAGGCGTTGCAATGTATGTCGAGAAACAATTACTGTCTCGATTTGTTTGCAAATCTATCGGTGAAGAATATGATTTTGTATTTATTGAACTTCCTTGTGACGTAAGCAAATGTCTCATAGGTGTTTTGTATAGGCCTAATGATTCACTAGATATTTCTCCGGTTGTTAATATGTTAGATGAAAATTGTTTATCTTATAGTGATATTATTCTTTCTGGAGACCTAAATGGAAATTTTCTCATTGATTCTGATCTAATTTCACTTTTCCAACCGATTGGGCTTATAGCTGTAAACACTACTATCCCCACTCACTTCACTTCAATGTGTAGTACCCTTATTGACGTGTTCTTTGTCTTTTTTATTCTCCCAATTTCTCAAAACATGACGTCATTTATATGACCTTTAACCTTCCTTATTTTAAACATGAAAAACCACAGCATATTACTTTCCGGGATTACAAGAATATTAACTATGATGCTCTTTTAAATGAAATTAATATAATCAATTGGACCAGTATCTACATTAATCCTGATTTAAACCAACAGATATCCTTTTTTTATGAAGCTACCACATACCTATACGACAAATACGTACCGGTTAGAAAGAAAACTGTTAAATCTTCTACTAAGCCTTGATTTAATCAAAATATTTGTGATTTAATAGTTAAAAGAAATTCTGCTTACGATAAGTAGAAAAGATATAAAACTACACAGTCAAATGAAATTTTTAAATCACTACATAGATCTGTTACTAGGGAAGTAAAGTTAGCTTAGCAACGCTATTATAGTCGTGTATTTTCAGAGGCTATGGATACTAAAAATATGTGGAAAGAGATAAAGAAAATTGGTTATAAAGATGAAAGTGAATCGGTAAATCTTTCCACTTTTGAAGCAAATGAATTGAATAGACAATTTACTTCAAATGACTCAATGCAAATCTACCTGATTGCAATCCGGATTCTTTATTTAGTTTTTCCTGCGTTAACCAGGAGGATGTTCTGGAAGCTTTTCTTTCCATAAAGTCAAAATCTATTGGTCTAGACGGTATGAATCCAATATTTGTTAAAGCTATGGTTTTACCCTATATCACTCATATTTTTAGTACTATTTTTACAAAATCTATTTTCCCTGATTTGTGGAAATGGGCAAAAGTAATACCCTTGCCGAAATCTAATAAAGAATACAGGCCAATTTCCGTACTTCCTTTTCATTCGAAAGTTTTCGAAAAAATTATGAGCAAACATATGAATGAACATATATCCAATAATAATCTTTTATCATCTAAGCAATCTGGTTTTCGCAAGAAAAGAGGGTGTATCACTACTTTAATTGATGTATCGGAAGATCTCCGTTATATCGTTGACAGTGGTAATATTGCTTTTTTGACTTTATTGGACCACTTTAAAGCTTTTGACTCAGTGGACCATGATATTCTTGTTAAAAAGCTTAAACATATTTTTGGTTATTCTGAAATTGATTAGCTCTTACCTTCGGAATAGAGAGCAAGTAGTTGTCTCTAAAGACAAGTCGTCTACCTCTGCGTCTTTAAATATTGGTGTTCCGCAGGGGTCTATACTTGGCCCTCTTTTGTTTTCTATTTATATAAATGATCTAGCACGCGTAATTAATTCATGCCAAATGCACATGTACGCTGATGACGTTCAGTTATACACATCATGTAACGTACGAGATGTGGAAAATTGTGTACAGAACCTGAATACAGAACTGAACCACGTATTTGAATGGGCTAGGTTGAATTGTCTTACCTAAAATCCGAAAAAATCTCAGTGCCTTGTTATTTTTAAAAAGATATATGATACCACTTTTCTTCCGAAAGTTAGTATTAATGGAGTGGATATCGCCTACGTTGCGAATGCTAAAAACCTTGGAATGATTTTTAATAATACCCTAACGTGGAATGATCAAATTAACAAAGCTTCTGGAAAAGTTTATAGTATTCTCCGTAGTCTTTGGTCTTCTCAGTACTTCAAACTGCAGAAAATTAGATTTGTTCTTGCAAAATCGTTTATCTTACCTACGCTTTTATATGGTTGTGAATTGTTGTCAGGTTGTGATAGTGCAGACATGGGTAAACTTACACGCGTCTTTAAAAGTGTAGTTAGATATGTTTACGGTTTACGCAAATATGATAGTATCTCCGCTTTTCTAAATAAAATTTATGGCATTTCATTTGAAGGCTATCTTAAATTTAGAACTTTACTTATGGTTCATAAAATTATTTTCACTAACGAACCCGTTTACCTTTTCGAGCGATTATTATTTACAAGATCTAACCGTAATAACTGTCTTGTACCAATATTGTACAATAGACTAATATCCGAAAGTCACTTTTTTGTAAATGGCATACGTCTTTGGAACTCGTTACATACTTTAAATAATCAACTTCACAAAATATCAAATACAACATCATTTAAGAAAGAACTATTTAAACTTTTTCTCAATTGATTTTTAATACTTCATTTTAATTTCTTTAGTTAATTTAATTTTAATTTATATATAATTTTTACCTGCTGCGCAGGATATTTTTACACTTTATTTTTACATTTTTATTTTTTTTTATATATTTTATATTATATTTTATTTTATATTATTCTTCTAATTTTAATTATAAATTAAACTTACATACATTCTTCGTATTGAAAATTAATTTGTTATGACTAATGTTATTTTATATGATTTTAAATCTTGTTACATTAGGATTTTCATTAATAAAAAATTAATAATAATAAATAAAAATCTCTCCCACAAAATAACACCGAAAATTTTCCATAGTGTTGTAGAAGTATTGCTAAATTGAGTGCTATTCCAAAACTATTTGAAAAATTTATATGCGACATTTATTCCGCAAATCACGCTCAGCAATAAACTTGGTAAATGAAGTACTTATTAATACTTATTAATTCGAGCTTAGTTTCTAGGCAGCTTTATTTTTCAACTTAGCCAATTCACAAACCAATACTTTTATGGTTTATTATTATTGTGAATGAAGATAACAAAGTCATTAACAAACACATTAACAAATTTAATAAAACACACATAGCATATGTACAATTATACCCTATACCACTATTTGGTTTGGATATAATGACTTTGTGCTGCTGTTTGTAACTACCAAAAATATTTGACCTAGACCCATCTTTAATTATACCGATCGAATCAGAATCACTATCTGATTCGATTTAACGATGTCCGTCCGTCCGTCCGTCTGTGTGTCCATGTAAAGCTTGTAATCAAACTGCAGGTCGCAAATATGTATATATTTTGATGAAATTCGGTATATAAGCTTTTGTCGGCCATAGGATGAACGCTGTTGAAATTGGTGGGAATCGGTCCATGTTCAGACCTAGCCCCCATACAAATGACCCCTATTAAATCGACTTAAATTGGCAAATTATCATATAAATCTTAGTCAAATTGGGTTTGTATGTCTTTGTTACATCCATTAATCAGTAGTTCAAAAATGATCCCTATGGGACAACTCTTAGTCATAGGCCCCATATAGAGCTGCTTCCCGATCTTCACTTAAATCTATCAAAAAACAAACATATTGCACTGATTCTTCTCAAATTTTGTTTGTATATATTTTTCTAAAATATAAGTGACTTTACCAAACATGATCAGGATCGGTTCATTTTGGGCCTAGTCCCCATATAGATATAGCATCCGATATGAACTTTTTCATATCTGCAGACAAAAAAATTTATAAAAATCCCACTCAAATTTGGTTTATGCTTATTTTGTATGTCCAGTTAGTTGGGCCTATGGGGTAGGGTCTCTAAACGCATGGTATAGGGTATCCTATAGTCGGTCTAGACCGACAATAATTTTCTTACTTGTTTTATGTATGTGTTAGTAGCAACTTTAAATGCAATTTACTCAAAATAAAGGAAAAAATTTAAAAATCTGTAAATCTGCAAAACGGCTAAAAAGAAATACCTTTAAAATAATATACGTTTGGCAAAATTGGGATAAAACGGTAAACAAAACATCGGTCACAAGAAATCGCCTAGCCTATTAATACTGTTGATGAAACAAATGTATGTTATATAAAATAATTTTAGTAACGCTTTTGATAAATATTTCTTAAGCTTGTATGCATGAGTTTTAGTATATCGGTCACAAACTGGCTTCGGCCATGGGTAAAAGATGTAAAATAATGTATTAAGTTTCGTTACTCATACTACAATAATACAAACGCATAGTCAGGCATTCTCCATGGCATTCACCTACAGCGTCTTTTATTTAGGCCTTTTATGAATGATTTTCCTTCTGTAATTAACACTCAAATATATTAATGTATGCAGACAGCGTAAAAATAATTTTTCCCCTAACAATTTCGATCAACAATAATATAGCAGAATGATATTGATTGTTTAGTTGCCTGGGTTAATATTAATCTAATGGTTCTAACTGTCAAAAAATTAAATGCAAGATCAATTACAATTTATGGCTTACTTCTGGATATCAAACCAGACTTTAAAAGTCATATTTCGCTAACAATCAACAAAGCAACTGGTGTACTTGGGTTCATTAAACGGTGGGCTAAAGAGTTTTCGAATCTGTACACAATATTTGTTTACTGAATTGGTAAGATCAATTATTGAAAATGGATATGCAGACTGGTATCCACAATGTACAATATCATAAGAGCTAACTGTAACTGCTGTACAGCAAATCATTGAAGATCCACATTGATCAATTTGGCTCCGCGTTCAGCAAACGGGGATGTGCCCATCCACTTTATAAAATAAAATAATTAAAAATAAAAAAATTAAAAATGAAAACTAAAAAATGCAAAATGAAAATTGAAAAATGAAAAATAAAAAATGAAAAATGAAAAACAAAAAATGAAAAATGAAAAATAAAAAATGAAAAATGAAAAACGAAAAATGAAAAATAAAAACTTAAAAATGAAATATAAAAACGAAAAATTAAAAATAAAAAATGAAAAATGAAAAACAAAAAATGAAAAAAAAAATTAAAAATGAAAATAAAAAATTAAATCGAATCAGATAGTGATTCTGATTTGATCGGTATAATAAAAGATGGGTCTAGGTCAAATATTTTTGGTAGTTACAAACAGCAGCACAAAGTCATTATACCCAAACCACATAGTGGTATAGGGTATAATGAAAAATAAAAAATAAAAAATGAATAAAAAAAAATTAAAAACAAAAAATGAAAAATAAAAAAAGTTAAAAATAAGAAATGAAAAATGAAAAACTAAAATTAAAAATGAATAATGCAAAATAAAAAATGAAAAATAAAATATAAAAATTAAAAATGAAAAAAGAAAAATAACAATTTGAAAATGAAAAATGAAGGAAAAAAATTAAAAATGAAAAATAAAAAATGAAAAATAAAAAATTAAAATTAAAAAATGAAAAACAAAATGAAAAATAAAAAATGTAAGATTAAAAAAAAAAAAATGAAAAATGAAAAACGAAAAATTAAAAATAAAAAACGAAAAATTAAAAATTAACTGGTTAAAATAATAAATAATAATAAATATTTTTATATTAACAGAGCCCCTACAGTTGATTGCAATAAGTGATATGCTTTCTGTTTGATTTTAAGAGAGTGCTATAAAAAAATCTTTAATTACTAGATGTTTACACATCTCCCCTGCGATCGGACTCACATGATTTTTTTGTAATTTATCTGTAAATAGGATAAAAAAAATAACGAATCCCAAAGAGAAGATACAGTCAAATTTTGACGATGGCGGAGACCTTAAAGCGCGATTGAGTTAGTGAAGTTTTGCCTTTGAATACGAGAAGTCGATATTGATTTCATCATCAAAATAATACTCTTTATTTGTATGGCTCTTACTTAGATTCTATGGTCAGTTTTAGCACACTTTGATCTACATCACTGTATTCATATATCATCTTGGCACTGATTCCTCTACAACACTCATCCAAATTAGCATCATCCTGTCACCAGCCCCTTCTGTGGTCTCCAGCGATATAAATCGTATAACAAAGATATAGCAAATATCACCCGGGAAGCAAATTAATTAAGGAATAAACTATATAACTAAAATTTTAATAGTAAAGCCCATTCATTTGTTACAGTAAGAATTACATTTTCATCAACGCATTTCAATAAACTAAAAAATTGTTTTTTCTCTATAACACTAGTCAACAGTCAAAATGTACTCGGGATGCGATAATTTTTTCTGTGTAGATAACCTTGACATGAGCTCGAAAAACGCAATAAAAAATTTTTTTTCGTTTGGTTTTTTTTTTTTTTTTTTTTTTAAATTTTAAAATTTTTTTTTTGGTTAATTTGCTTCGTCCGGCATAACTCGGGAACCACTAGCCCGATTTAATTGAATTAAATTGTAGAAAATTTAAAATTACAATTCCCTTAGTCTGTTTATATATTGTTTTCCTATACAAGCAACAGTTTCCAAGTTAAAAATGAATATATAAAGGAAAAAACTTATTTTTGCCTAAAAATTTAAATTTTTTTTTTTTTTAAATCCATAAAAAATCACAAATGAAAAAAAATTTCAAATCTTATTACTTTTACGTAAAGATACATAACCTATGAGCAAAATAAGAGAAAGATCATGAAAATCGATGCACGCGTTTCGCTTTTATTCGCAATTGAGTAAAGGTATGAATTTAAAAAATTTGCTCGACATATGCACAACTTTGTCTATGGTAAGGTTTTTTCTTTTTTTTTATGATTCTCAGAATTAACAAAACGGAATAAACAAAGGGTTATTTAATTTTTATGATTGCGTAAGCAAAGTAATAAACGGTAATAAATGTGCGTGAACAATTAAAAGGAAAAAAGGAAAGGGGACTTTTTTACTTATTTGGGTTTTCCGGTGACTACCTGTATGATTTTTTTACATAAATGCAACCCACATTTATTCGGAAAATTTAAGACTCACACATGGTGAAACAGGTATGTAGCCACCGTAAAAAAATATACACCCATTTATAAGTACCTGTCAGTAAAATACTAAACAATACACAGTACAAATAGGTCTTCATTGATCGATTTTACTCATTCAACAAGTGTCGACGAACGCGATAGTTAAAATGAGCAAACGTTCGCGAGTATTTGAATGCAATACCAATCCAAGTAATTTTTGTTACATGTGCGGAGAATACGTTTGTGGAAAAAACAAGCGTTATTTTTCACCTAAATTGAGAGATTCATTTGAAGAGAGCTTCAATTTAAAGGTCTCAAACATAGATGAGCGGTGGACACCAAGTGCTCTATGTCCAAGGTGCTACGTACAGCTAAGTGACTCAAGGTAAGTGTAGATTACGAAATTCAAGAACATATATAACTTATTATTGCAATTCTTTCAGACGACAGCCGAGAATCATCATGCCAATGCTTTGGAGAGCTCCGCTTTGCCATGCAACAGATTGCTACTTCTGTCTTAGCAAAAAAACAGGCGTGGGAAAAAATATACGATGGACTTACGCTGCTGTTTCAACAGTGAATTTTCCAGTGCCATTTTCCAAAGAACCAGTAGACCCGCAACCGCCCGTTTCAAGATGGTCATCTAATAATGAGGCGATACATCCATCATCAGATCCGGAGACAGTAGGAACCACATCAGAATGCGAGTCAACATATACATTGCATGGAGGTCAACGCTTATGTTCCCAAGCAGAACTGAACGATTGGGTTAGAGAATTGAAACTCTCCAAGGAAGATGCAGAGTTGCATGCATCGCGCATGAAACAGTTCGGTTTCTTGGCTCCTGGTGTGGTGACAACAATCTACAGGAAGCGTCATGAACCATACGCAAGGTACTACACAAAAAAAGACAACATCTGTTTTTGTAAGGACATTCCCGGATTATTTGGTGAACTCGGGTACTCTTACGATCCAGGAGAGTGGCGTCTTTTCATCGACAGCAACAAGCAGAGCCTTAAAGCAATTTTACTGCACAACGGCAACAAGAAACCTTCGATTCCAATTGCTCATGCCGTTGACACCAAGGAAACATACGAAGTCATGGACAATCTACTAAAGTGCCTTAACTATGAGAAACACGATTGGAAAGTTTGTGCCGACCTTAAGGTTATCGGTATCCTTTGTGGATTACAAGGTGGATTCACAAAGTACTGTTGTTTTCTCTGCCTTTGGGACAGCCGCGATCGTCAACATCATTACACCAGGAGGAGTTGGACAGAAAGAGTTAACTTCATCCCCGGCAGCGACAACGTGAAATATACACCACTCATAAAAAAGGAAAATGTTTTTCTCCCACCTCTTCACATAAAGCTCGGACTCATAAAAAACATCGTGAAAGCTATCAACAAAGATGGCGAAGCGTTCGCCTATTTAAAAACCATTTTTCCTCACCTTTCATCGGCAAAGATTAAGGAAGGCGTTTTCGACGGTCCGCAAATTAAAAAGTTGTTGCAAGACCAACAGTTTGAACACATTTTATCACCAAATGAAGCTGCAGCTTGGAACTCATTTCGGCAAATTGTTTCCGGATTTCTTGGAAACAACAAAAGCTCAAATTACAGAGAGATCGTCGAACAACTACTCCAAAATTATAAAAAAATTGGAGCAAATATGTCGCTTAAGATACATTTTCTACACTCGCACTTGGACTTCTTTCCGGACAACCTGGGCGATGTGAGTGACGAGCATGGTGAGCGTTTTCATCAGCAAATGAAAGAAATTGAGCACCGATACCAATGATTTTGGAACGAAGCTATGATGGGGGACTATATCTGGTTCCTAATAAGAGAAACAGACCCACAACAATATAAAAGAAAGACAAAAGCACATAATTATTTTTAATTTGAAGGTTTTTATTTTTGTGTTTAGATATTTTTTTTTAAAACTTTTTTATAATTAATTAATGTTGATATCCTTAGGATAATTTCTTGTACATATATCGAATTGTTTTTTAATTTAAAGTCATATATTTTTGTCACCCAACAAATTTTAATTTTTTTTGTAATAAAAAAGAAAAAACCTTACCATAGACAAAGTTGTGCATATGTCGAGCAAATTTTTTAAATTCATACCTTTACTCAATTGCGAATAAAAGCGAAACGCGTGCATCGATTTTCATGATCTTTCTCTTATTTTGCTCATAGGTTATGTATCTTTACGTAAAAGTAATAAGATTTGACATTTTTTTTCATTTGGGATTTTTTATGGATTTTAAAAAAAATAAAAATTTAAATCTTTAGGCAAAAATAAGTTTTTTCCTTTATATATTCATTTTTAACTTGGAAACTGTTGCTTGTATAGGAAAACAATATATAAACAGATTAAGGGAATTGTAATTTTAAATTTTTTACAATTTAATTCAATTAAATCGGGCTAGTGGTTCCCGAGTTATGCTGGACGAAACAAATTAACCAAAAAAAAATTTTTAAAATTTAAAAAAAAAAAACCAAACGAAAAAAAAATTTTTTATTGCGTTTTTCGAGCTCATGTCAAGGTTATCTACACAGAAAAAATTATCGCATCCGGAGTACATGAAATTTTTTTCATTTTGTTGAGTAGTGTAATCGTCAAAGACGCCAGGAATTTATGTATGATGTAAAACCATTTCTTTTATTTTTCATCTAAAGTGTAGTGGGCTTAAAAAATTAAAAAATTCATTTAATAGTCTTATTTATTTTAAACCAAAAATTTTCTGAGTGTAATTTGACCACATTTTCATCATTCTCTTGCAACATTACTAAAAATTTTAGTTTTTTTTTTGCTAAGAGCAACATAAATTCTGTATGTTATTAGAACAATTCAAGTACAACACTTCTTCTTATTCGGATGCTTGCAATGTTGATGATGATTGTAAGTTTTAAATTGTTGCCACAAGCAATAACTATTTCATCTTACACATACAGTTACTTACATATGCGTTTTATACTTTAAGTTGTTTTGTCATTGCGTTTTTATTGCAAACTTAACTCGTAACCAAACAAAAGTTGAAAAAAGCTCGTTTTTTTTCTTGGTTTTATGAGCTTTAGGGACCCGGCATTGCACTGGTTGCAAAAGCAAAATAAATAAACTCTTAACTAAAGGAGTAAGTGAGCAGGCGACGCACAGTGACTCGAAATCATTCATAATTCTGTAAATTTTGATCCAATTGAGATATTTTAGTACTTTTTTATTGAGTAGATGATTCCTCCAATTAAATTTAATTAAAACTGGTTTATTAGTTAGTGAAGAACTTTAGGTTAAATTTTAAATTTTTTTCTGCAGTAAACGGTGGAAATAAATTATAATAATTATTCATTAAGTTGCAACATTGCTTCCCAATATGCAATATTCAGTAATGTACTATTTCGTTGGAGTACTTTTAAAAAACCATTTTCTTCTCATTGGGCTAGCGGCAGCTAGCTAGCCAATGTGATCGCAATTGATGTAGGAAATTATCTTGAATATTTTCTTCAGCTTGCTCCTCTTCTATAGTTGTTCAGTGATATTCTTGGTTTCCCTCTAGTGCTCTAATTTCTAGTTTCTAAAGCGATCTGAATAATAAGTTCGCCCTCTAGCCAGTTTGACGAAAACAGAAAACTTCTTTTGTTATTCAAATTAAGAATTTAAGTTCAAGTTTTCTTTGAATGCAATAAATATTTGTTTGCTAATATAGAAATTACGAAAGGGTTAGCAGTCAAATGAACTGTCATACTCACTCCCTTTTTGACATTTATGATCAGTATACTCTGGGAAATCATCATGAATAGATTGACGCCATACGGCTTTCAAATTATCCCAATTTACTTTGATATTCAGTCATTGATCCGCGCAACTTATAGACAACTTCCTGATTTTTATGGCGCAAATAATCGTCCATCTGAGCAAGCTACCCGTCGAACTGTGAATAAATTTCATACCAAAAACTCTCTATATTATGCAGTAACACCAACACGTCGCCGCTGTAAATGAAAGTGTGGAAGAAGATCTAAATTTACCGAATCGTCGTGGGTCGCAGGAATTGGGGCTATGTCCGTTCAGTGCGTGGAAAATTATTTGCATAGATCTTGGCCTACAACCGTATAAGATAAAGCTGGTGCAGTAATTAAGGCCACGAGACCATCATATGCGTCATTCTTCCGTCGATTAGGCTCTAGACCAGTTGGAAACTGGCCCAATGTTTTATCGCAAAATAGTATTCAGCAATATGGCTCATTTTTGGTTTAACGGTTTTGTTACTAAGTAAAATTTCTACATATAGTCAATATAAATTAAATCATTTTCAAATGTTAAAGCCATATATTAAGCCTTCGAATAAAAGGTTTGGTTGACTAAAATTAAACTTTTTGTGTTATTTTTTAACATCTTCCTCATTTTGTTTCTAAAATATTCTTCATTAAAATCTTTATAAGAGAAGCTCTTCATGGTTTTATCAATAAATGTTTTATTTTTCGTTTATTATTTTTGAGATATATTATGCCAACTGAGTTTGCGTGCTTCAAAATCACCTACACTAACTTTTATTTACTAATAATTTTGTCTTAACTGCCATCCTTACCTGAAGAAAAACAGATAAATGTTGTTTATTCTCTGCTCTTTGGCCGATTATACAACATACTCATGTGCACGTTCATAAATCAATTATAATTGGAAATTGATTTATAAATGTACAGATACGAGAAATCTTTTCATAATTCGATTACGCCACAGTGCCCACCTAGGTACAAAGCTACAGAACTTATAAATCTTGTAAATGATATGCTTTCAGGCAAATTAAAAATTTATCACACCATTTCTTACTAATCAGGAGAAAATATTTTTTCAATAATTGTATTAAAATTAAAAAAGTGTTCTACGTATGGTTCCAGATGGAACTTTCACATTTCTTTGGGTAATTAAATCCCTTGATTCCTTTTGATACCCAAAAGTTCCATTCGTCTAAAATGTAAATTTCAGAGAAATATATTGCTTTAAAAAATATTTTATAACGCATTACATATAAGCATTATATCGAGCAAATATAGCACTTTTCAAAGAATACAATCTTGCCAGCTTAACAAAAAAGGACGCAGCCCATTGCCGCTGATAGTTTGTGAGGAGTGATAATTTATTTTTGATCACACTTATAAAATTTATCTTAAATTATATAAAAAGTTTATATTCACTAGCATCTCATGCTCAGAATTTTCATAATTTCGATCCAATAATAATTCTGATACAACTGATATTAAATGATTTTGGTCAACGAATTAACTTCTTGATCCACTGTACGTCGCCAAATTGACCATAAGCAGAGATGATGTGTTTATGCCAATAATTTGCAATGGTTAACCCAGTGATTAGTTTATGGTCATTGCAAAAGCCAACTCAACCAGAAAATGCAAACGATTAAAACTGTTGGCATTAGGGTGATGCAAGGAGTAAAAACATCTCCTATCTTTTAACCCGCTATGATCGTTGCTGCAATAAAATCACCTTCCATTCCAAATTTTTTGGACATTAATCCACTTTGCATCATTACCCGATACCATTTAGATATTTTTTTTTTATTCATTGTAAAGAGGGTGTTCAGTCGAAGCACATCCTGATCAATTGAAAATAAAGAAAAAAATATCGTTATCCTATAATGGCCATGGCGAAATCCATATTGGCTCAAAAATTGCAAGTAAGCAGTGTTATTTACAAAAAAAAAAAAACATTTGATTTATGGCTAAATTGAATACGAATTATGAACAACACTTTTAAAATTTTAAATATTTTTTTGAATTCCACAAACTTTTACAACATTTTCATCAGTTTTCCAAAGGAAAAGACTTAATTATCTTGAGAAAGAAAGAACTTGTCGGATGCAGTAGTTTGAACTTGGGATATACAGTCGTTCACAGCTTATTTGATGCAGTCAATATTTTTTGTAAGAAAGGGTTATACGCCAAAATTTATTGCATTTTAAATATAAAACCTACACTCCACAAACACACTTGTCTCATTATTGCAATGATGTAGAAACAATAACAAAGAATTACACCAATGAAGACATATCAACAAAACAATTAATAATCTCATTGAAATCTGCTCACTGTTTAAATGATACATTGGATTAAACTGTTATCTGACAGAAACATAACGGATCATTGTTATACAAAGTTTTGGTGCAGATCAGTGCATCAAAAGATGTCTCTGCGAAAAAAGTAAATCTGCACCCAATAAGATTTTTATTAATGCAGCTAAGTGGTGAATCTTAAGGCAGGTGAAGGAAAAACCCGATATTAGCTCCAAAGTTGGCAGGTTGAAGTTGAAAAGAACTTAGACAAGGCTTGAAATCTAGAAACTATTCAAAGACTTCTGCGAAAAGACAATTTGCATGGTCGTACTGCCCGAAACAAACCTTTCTCATCAATGCGACAAATAGAAAACGTAGAATAGAGTTTTCTAAAGAGCATATAAAAGTCGATGAAAGCAAAGTTAAACTATTTAAATCAGATGGAAAATCCTACGCTTTAAGGAAATCTAACACTGCTCTCAATCCGCGTAACTTGCGGAGTACGGTGGAGGTAACGTAATCAGGACAAAAAAATTGATCTAGATCTACTTAAAGATAATCGTCTAAAAAGTGCGGAGAAACTTGGTATTAGCAATTCATTTAGATTCTTCAAAGATAATGAGATAATGATCACAAGAAACCATCAGTCACTGTGAATAATTGGCTGATCTGGAGCTATTCATGACATAAAGAATCTCTGGCCGGAGCTTGAAGAGAAATCGGATATCACAATATTTCTATTGCTACAGCTCACTAAAGCGTAATATGACCACTTTTTCTGTGCGAAATTAATAACGACTACAAAATCGTGGCATTCAAACTAAAATCTGTAAGAATTTCATAAGTAAGAATAAATTTGTTTAGAAAAACGAAATCTAACCCACTAACGACCACAAATTAAAAAAAACTTAACCGTTTTGCAACCATTAATGCAAAAATAATACATTGTATTCATTCATTCATTTTTACTATTCTAAAACATTTATTAATCGCTTAAATCTAATTGATTTTGCAAACTTAAATCACCAAGGCCCTCTTCACTTTCATTAATTCCCTCATCTGAGTTGTTAATGTGATATTCTACTATGGGTTCGATGCAACATAATAGTTGAATTACTTCAGGTGGAAGTGTGGAGCGTTTCCGTTTTTAAAAGAGTCTATTGATAAATGTTGTAGAAATTAATGGATCTGAAGAATCGACAGCCCTATGAAAAAATACCTCTAATAAGTTTATTTGTGTGGTCATTTCTGCGGGCATGATGCAATCGGCTTGGTTTATTTTATGTCGTTTTGAGTATATGACTACTTTGTGGACAGTAGGAGTTATTAACCAGGAATATATCTCCTGAAAACGTGTTGCTGTTTCAAAGCAATATAATTCAAGTTGACCTCAATTGATCATGAACTGACAGGATAAACAAATCAAAATGATTTTGAATCGAAATATAAGATCTTTGTCAACATCTGTAATTTCAGAAAAAAATGGCATGTTCAGTAAAAGCTCGGTGAGCAGTGTTTACGTAATTTGTGGAACCAAAGCCACCTACTTTGGGCACACCCACGTGAAGTCCGAGCTTTATTTTTTCAAGAAGGAAAGCTAAAGCCTCATCCGCAGAGAGTGGAATTGGGTTTTGGGGATCTTTATTACAAATTCTACGAATTTTTGACGGCTCTGTTGGGCTTTCCATACTTTCTTTAAGGACTGCAGCCATTTGTGCATTCCTTTCGCCATATTTTAAACAAATCGCTTTTTATACCCTATACCACTATGTGGTTTGGGTATAATGACTTTGTGCTCCTGTTTTAACAACCAAAAATATTTGACCTACACCCATCTTTAATTATACCGATTCAATCAGAATCACTATCTGATTCGATTTAACGATGTCCGTCCGTCCGTCCGTCCGTCTGTGTGTCCATGTAAAGCTTATAAACAAACTGCAGGTCGCAAATATGAATATATTTTGATGAAATTTAGTATTTGATCTTTGATATGCCGTGGAACAAACGCTATTGAAGTTGGTGAGAATCGGTCCATGTTCAGACCTAGCCCCCATACAAATGACCCCAATGAAATCAACATATATTGCCATAAGATCCAAATTATCATACAAATCTTAGTCAAATTGGGTTTGTTTGTATATATTACATCCATTAATAAATAGTCCAAAAATGATCCCTGTCGGATAACTCTTAATCATAGGCCCCATATAGAGATGCTTCCCGATATTCACTTAAATCTATCAAAAAACAAAAATATTGCACTAATTCTTCTCAAATTTTGTTTGTATATACAAAATACAAGAGACTTTACCAAACAAGGTCAGGATCCATTTTTGGGTCCATTTTTGGGCCTAGTCCCCATATAGATAAATCATCCGATATGAGCTTTTTCATATCTGCAGCCGAAAAAATTATTAAAAATCCCACTCAAATTTGGTTTATGCTTATTTTCTATATCCAGTTAGTTGGGCCTGAGAGATAGGGTCTCTAAGCGCATGGTATAGGGTATCGTATAGTCGGTCTCGACCGCAATAAATTGCAAATAACTATTTTTTAAATTTGAAGGTCAAAGTGTGAAATTAATTCTACAATCTTCAGTAGATGTAGGCTAATGGGTTATTTGAACATGTAGCAACATAAATATAAAGCAGTATTAATTTAAAACATATATACTTACGTGTCTCTTCATTTTCCCATTGATGAAGCAAAGCTAACCTCGCAAGCACATTTGTAGCGAAACTTGTATCGATTGAATTTGACGGACAACTGTGTAATGGTGATCTATTCTTAGAACAAAAAAAATCACGCGTCTTTGTTTTGAAGCATTTTCTACTAATAAATAACAACAACAAAAGTAAATCGGCACTTTAATTCTTATCACTTTTGCACAGAAAAAGCGGTCATTTCACCTAATGTGCAGCTTTAAAAAATGCTCTACTTGAGGAATGCTTGAGTAAAATAAGTGCTAATTGTACAAAATAATTTGTAGAGCCTATGAATCTAAACGCTGCACAGGATCAAAGAGGATACGCCACAAAATAGAATATGTTATTTTATGTATAAAAAAAAATTCGTCAATTGTTTTATCATGACTATTTTTATACCCTATACCACTATGTGGTTTGGGTAAAATGACTTTGTGCTGCTGTTTGTAACAACCAAAAATATTTGACCTACACCCGCCTTTAATTATACCGATCAAATCAGAATCACTATCTGATTCGATTTAATGATGTCCGTCCGTCCGTCCGTCCGTCCGTCTGTGTGTCCATGTAAAGTTTGTAATCAAACTACAGGTCGCAAATATGAATATATTTTGATGAAATTTGGTATGTGAGCTTTTATCAGCCATGGGATGAACTCTGTTGAAATTGGTGAGAATCGGTCCATGTTCAGACCTAGCCCCCACACAAATTACCCCTATAAAATCAACATAGATTGCCATAAGATCCAAATTATCATACAAATCTTAGTCAAATTGGGTTTGTATGTATACATAACATCCATTAATCAGTAGTCCAAAAATGATACCTATTGGACAACTCTTAGTCATAGGCCCCATATAGAGCTGCTTCCCGATCTTCACCTAAATCTAACAAAAAAACAAAAATATTGCACTGATACTTCTCAAATTTTGCTTGTTTATATATATGCAAAATACAAGAGACTTTACCAAACATGGTCAGGATCGGTCCATTTTTGGGCCTAGTCCCCATATAGATATAGCATCCGATATGAACTTTTTCATATCTGCAGCCGAAAAAATTAATAAAAATCCCACTCAAATTTGGTTTATGCTTATTTTTTATATCCAGTTAGTTGGGCCTGAGAGATAGGGTCTTTAAGCGCATGGTATAGGGTATCGTATAGTCGGTCTAGACCGACTATAATTTTCTTACTTGTTTTCTTTTATATTTCTTTTTTATGGAAGAACTCTTTTCTGTTAATTTTTTGCTTATATAAAATCTGTAATTTAATAGTTTTTTGACCAGCATGTTCTCTTTTTCTATTGGCGAAAATATTTAAAATTATTTTAAATCCTATGACTGCGTCAAATAACCTGTGAGTGACTGCATATGTTAAAATTGTTGTTGCCAAAATGCAACGGTGGCACTAAATGGGTTATTGTTCGCATTAGCATTAAAAGTGCTCCTGCTTTGAGTTTAGATTTGTATTATGGAATTTCAGAAAATGAGATAGAGTAAGAAACTCGATTGTATATGTAGAGCTATGCTCTTCGTCGATAATCTAGTATTAACAATATGTGGCAAGATTTTAAACAAATATTGCAATAAACATAACAGAGGGTAAAGACAATATAAATGCAAATTACATTGTGGCTTTAATTTAGAAATATTTCAACTATGATACTTAACAATAGTAATTAATTCTGTGATATTTAATTTTCTTATTTATTTCTACATTTATATATTTTAATCATTTATATTTTATCTTGTGGAAATCTTGCGTTTATAAAAAATTAGATATGAAATTTGATAAACAATTATATGTAAGTTTATTCATATTATGTGTTGATTATTGTGTTGATGTAACTCAATTATTTACGTCCTTATTTATTTTTTTCTGTCGTTACCAGATTTAATAAAGGAAGAAATCCATGAAGAAGTTGGAAAATCCCAACGAGTCGTAGGATGAAATATCTTTCTTTTTTTGTAACATTCTTTATTTACAACTGTCCTAGGACAATAAGCAAATTAGTTAACAATATATCATATAACATGCATTATAAAATTCCAATGAACTACATAACAATATACAATAAACTACCAGTTATTTTATAAATATGTTAAAAATATATGAATATTAATTTCAAAAATACATACATATATATTTATATACAAATATATTAAAATTATACAAATATCTTAATAAAGGAAATAAAATGAAATGCGTGAAGTTTTATATATTTACAATAATGAATAATTTGATAATCCATATTTAGAAGTTTAAAATTAGTTTCTGAGCGGCAAGTCAAGAATCTGGACATGTTTTAATCGTCTTGTTTTATTATTGTCATCAAGAAGCGAAATAGCCAAAGTATTTGTATGATCACTCAATCTCTGTAAATATTTTTCACTATACGTTTGAATCTCCTGTTTTACCGTTGACATCTTTAAATCAAGTAGGATATATTTGTTAGTTATAAACCAAGGCGCATTTATAATTAGCCTTAGCGTTTTTGATTGGAACCTTTCAAGGATGTCTATATTTGATTTACTTGCTGTACCCCAGATTTGTATACCGTATGTCCAAACTGGTTTTAGTATAGATTTGTATATGCGGAGTTTATTATTCAAACTGAGTTGGGATTTTGGTCCTAAAAGCCAATAAAGCTTTTTACATTTAATTTTAAGATGGTAATGCTTAACTTTAATGTATTGTTTACACGTGAGACGCCTATCCATTGTCATTCCCAAATATTTGACTGTTTGACTTTTAGGAATTTCTTCTTGATAAATTGTAACCGAAGGACAGTCTTTGCGTCTTAACGTAAATGTAATATTCTTGATTTTTCAGAATTTACTTTGATATTCCATTTTGAAAGCCATTTTTCAAGTAAATTGAGTGCATTTTGAACGATTGAGGATGCTTCCACTTCAGAGTCGCTAGTAGCATAATAGCGGTATCGTCTGCGTAAGTGGCTAATGTAATATTTGGAGTGGTTGGCATATCAGCTGTGTATATTGTATATAAAATTCGACCAAGTATGCTACCCTGTGGAATACCAGCGTTGATTGGGAATATATTAGAATTTTCATCTTTGCTTTTGACATAAAAACATCGATCAATGAGGTAATTTTTGAAAAATGAGAAATATGGTGCAGGTAGTGTTTTCTTGATTTTGCATAGTAAGCCTTCGTGCCATACTCTATCAAAAGCCTGTTGAACGTCCAGAAAAACCGCTGAACAATGTTGTTTTTTCTCAAGACATTCAGATATAACATTAGCGATACGATGGCACTGCTCTGGGGTTCCATGTTTGTGCCTAAAGCCAAACTGATGCTCGGGAATGATATTTAGTTTATCTAAAACTGGTTGTAGTCTCTTTAGAAATATTTTCTCAAATATTTTAGAGAAAGCTGCCAGTAGACTTATTGGTCTATATGAAGACAATAGATTTTCAGGTTTATTTGGTTTTGGGATCACAATGATCTCGGAGCAGTTCCATTGTAACGGGAAATAGTTCAGCCTTAATATGGAATTGTATATGAGTGTTAAAAACATCATGCTTTTCCTCGTGAGATTTTTCACTACATATCCACTTATCAAAACATAACCTGGTGATTATTTTTTTAATTGTTTAATTTCATTTATTACTTCAGAGGGTGAAATGTGTTTTATAGGAAAGTCCATTTGACACGGTGAATCTAAAAAGTTATTTATTTCTACCTGATCAGCAATAGTATTAAGATTTAGTGGTTGGAATATATTTTCTAAATGTGCAGCAAATGCTTTAGATACGTCTTCGTCCGTTCGACCACAAAAGATGGTCGTCGTACTTGGAGTTGTTGATTTTATCTATGAAATCAACTGTTAATTGATTTTTTTGTTCGTAGAGAGCGATTTTAAGATCTTTACAGGCCTTGTTAAATAATCGTTTGTCATTTGGGTTTCTATTTTGCAGCCACCTTTTTCTCAGTCTTCTCTTTTGTCTGATAAGCTTTCTTATTTCTGTTGATATTTTTGGTTGGCTTGTTTTGATATTGTTGTAATTCGGTATTGACAAAAAGCCCGCCTCATGTATAAGATTTGTAAAATTTTCTACAGCTTCATCAACTTCACTTTCACTTTTCAATCGTATATTTAAATTTATGTTGAGATCGAGCCAGGATTGAAAACTCTTTATATCGGAGTGTGTTGTTAGTATATGTTGATTAGGTATTTTAAAGTTTGTAGTAGTTTTAGAATTTGTTAGAAGCGGTGTGTGATCGGAATTGAATTCGTTGCTATGATGTATTTCTAAACAATGTGTCGGTATACCAGAGTAGACAGCGAATTCTAAAACATCAGGAAGTCTTCTTGGGTCAGTTGGCCAATACGTTGGTATACCAGTAGATAACGTTGTACAGTTGTTTTTCCTTACAAACTTCCTTTTGGATTTGGTAGCCTAGAGCCCCACCAAGGATGTTTCGCATTATAATCGCCCCCCCACAATAAATTTATTACCAAGAGATTGAAAAAATTGCTCGTAGTGCTTAAGTTCTACTTTATGCCTCGGGGAACGTATATAGAAGATACGACACAGTCACCTTCATTAAACAAAATTTTTATATTTGTCGCTTGTAGATATGGTTCTTGAACTAGAGGTAAAATTTTGTATTTTAAAGTATTTTTTATTAAGATGCTTGTGAAATGGGTTTCTGATATTAAGAGAATATCGATGTAATTAATATTTAAAAATAATTCTATTTCTCGTGTGTGATTGGAAAGCCCATTGGCATTCCATACTGCTAGTCGAAGATTTAGCTGCATAACTTAGTAATAAGAATATTCATCATATTTACTAAATTACTTAAGACCGTCTCGATTCTATGAAGGGTGTTGGTATCTCCTTGTTGATTGTTGTTGTTATTGTTTTTTATAGCATCTGCATAAGAAAACTGAATAGTATTTGGGTCATTTTTATTTTTATACCCTATACCACTATGTGGTTTGGGTATAATGACTTTGTGCTGCTGTTTGTAACAACCAAAAATATTTGACCTAGACCCATCTTTAATAATACCGATCGAATCAGAATCACTTTTTGAGTCGATTTAACAATGTCCGTCCGTCCGTCTTTGTGTCTATGTAAATTTTGTAATCAAACTGCAGGTCGCAAATATGAATATATCTTGATTAAATTTGGTATATAAGCTTCCATCGACCATGGAATGAACGCTGTAGAAATTGGTGAGAATCGGTCCATGTTCAGACCTAGCCCCCATACAAATGACCTGTATAAAATCGACATATATTGACATAAGATCCAAATTGTCGTATAGATCTCAGTCAAATTGGGTTTGTATGTATTTATTAGATCCATTAATGAATAGCCCAAAAACGATCCCTATGGGACAACTCTTAGTCAAAGGCCTCATATAGAGCTGCTTCCCGATCTTCACTTAAATCTATCAAAAAACATAAATATAGCACAGATTTTTCTCAAATTTGGTTTGTATATATTTTTTCAAAATATAAGTGACTTTACCAAATATGGTCAGGATCGGTCCATTTTTTGACCTAGTCCCCATATATACATAGCATGATATGAACTTTTTCATATATGCAGCTAAAGAAATTAATAACAATGCCATTCAAATTTGATTTTTGCTTATTTTGGACGGAAGAAATAGGGTCTCTAAACCATGGTATAGGGTATCATATAGTCGGTCTAGACCGACTATAATTTTCTTACTTATTACTGTTGCGATATGGGGTGCTACTACTGATGTTTGGAAAATGAGAATTGTCCATATTAAATTCTGTTGGTTCGTTATGAAATGTTGGCTGTCTGCTAATTAGATTTTTTCTTTGCAATAATTGTTTGTAGACTTTGTAGTCTTTGTAACTTGCAGTGTGAGCCTCTAGACAGTTTGTACATTGAAATAATCGATCTTTTGGAACCAAATAACAACAAGTAAGATTTATGTGAAGATCGGGAAGCAGCTCTATATGGGGCCTATGATTAAGAGTTGTCCTATAGGAACCATTTTTGGACTACTCATTAATGGATGTAATAAAGGCATACAAACCCAATTTGAGTAAGATCTATATGACAATTTGGATCTTATGGCAATTCATGTCGATTTCATAGGGGTCATTTGTATGTGGGCTAGGTCTGAACATGATCCAATTTTCACCAATTTCAATAGCGTTCATCCTTTGGATGATAAAAGCTTAAATACCAAATTTCATCAAAATATATTCCTATTGGCGACCTGCAGTTTCATTTTAAAGGTTTACATGGACACACAGACGGACGGACGGACGGACGGACAGACATCGTTAAATCGAATCAGATAGTGATTCTGATTCGATCCGTATTATAAAAGATGGGTCTAGGTCAAATATTTTTGGTAGTTACAAACAGCAGCACAAAGTCATTATACCCAAACCACATAGTGGTATAGGGTATAAAAACAGAATTGGAAATTCTTAAAGACATATTTACTATTGAAAATTGTTTCAGAACTCCTTTCTTAAGTGGACCGATAAGTCGTCATTAAGAAGCGCTCAAGGGAATAGCTAGTATAGCCTATATCAAAATTCATTTTATTTTGCATCAAATTATATACCAATTTTCTAAAAGAATTACAATTTAGAATCGCCTTCCCTTCTGCTGCCATTTCAAACTTAATCAAAAGTGGGCAGCTGATTGTTTTCAATTCATCAAGTATATCCTCCGAAATTACGGTTCTTGTTCCAAAACTTTAGCGTCGTTTCCAGCTTTAATGTATGAAAAATTAATATCGATCGAACTCCATTCTTCCTCCACTTTTTTTAAATGTAGTTTTCTTACTTCGAAAATATTCAAAAAATTTGAACTTAGAAACAATATGAACTCATTTCAGTTTTCGCAATACAAGTTCTTAGCAGATTGCTTCGATCACTTATTTGTTTTCCAGTACAACCAAAATGCCCATGACCATCCTTTGAATGTTTTCTTTAGAACTTTCAGTAAAATCCGACATAAGCACATTTTTTCATACCTAAATTGAATTTAAAATTAAACAACTGTCAAATACTCGTATATACGGATGATATTTATTTAAATTAAATTATCGATAGTATGTCAACATCAACAAAGCACTTTTAGTAAATGACAATTCAGCATTGAGGTGATGTCGAGGTCGGTTCAGTGTGACAGAAACTGCGATGTGACGACGACGTCGGCAACAACTTATACAAGAGGGATGAATATATTGTGTATGAAAATATTCAATTATAGCAGATAAGGTAAGATATACAATTTTTTGATGTTTGCTTATGTATCAGGTGACATACCCAATTTTTGACACCTCCCATATTTGACATATTATTATCTAACTCAATGCTTACAAAATTTTAAAATCGCTATGCCAAAATTTTTTTCAATTTCATCCATTTTGTCATTTTAGCTGGTGAAGGAGGTGACACGTCCCATTGATCAAAATAAAGCATTCTGACATTGTTGGCATCTGAACACTTACGGCTATGATAACGAGTTATTTTCAAATCGGAAAACAAGTAGTAACCTGGAGAAAACTAAAGAATTTTTCATCTCTTCTGCAAGTGGTAAGAAGTAGCCAGTATCAAGTATAGAACACTAGACAGCCTATCTGGGATATCGAATCTGATATATAGCCACTGATCTTCTGTTATATTAATATTTTAGCTTGACTCTAGTACTTTTAATATTTTAATTTGTTTTTTCACAGACGATATACTGACATTTGGACCAAGGTGAAAAACTCACACAAGCAATCCCACCAATATTGACTGTACACTTGTACG
The DNA here is from genome assembly GCA_963682025.1 of Cordilura impudica. Lineage (NCBI taxonomy): Eukaryota > Metazoa > Arthropoda > Insecta > Diptera > Scathophagidae > Cordilura > Cordilura impudica. Next base: position 135,706,053 of record OY821518.1, read on the forward strand.
ACAGCAGTTTGATAGATCAGTCACTTTTAGATTACGATTTTTTTAAGTGTTTTTTGTTTTATCAACATAGTCGACTTTTAGCTCTCTACAGGGTTTTCCAATTTTTGTTTTATTCCTTTTCTCAAGGTCGTTAAAAACTTTTACCTGTTCCTTCGCACCAATTTTCTTAAGGGCCAGCAATTAGTATTTAGAATATGCTGAATGGGATAGTAGTTCCTAACCCAACATATGTATTTTTGCCACGGCAGCTACACACTTGTGTGTTGCCATTGTGGAAGGGTACTTTGTCGTTATCAAGCGCAGTCGACTTTGCTTCAAAATAATGACGTATCTGTCCAAAAGCTCTGAATAGTTTTCGCCGACGCACAGTGGTGCCCGTAGAGCAAACGAGGTTGCAAAAATCAAAATAATTAGTCATTTATTGTTCGGTTTAAGATCATGTTTATATTTTTCTAATGAAAGAAAGATAATAATTTTTGTAATGGAAGAGAAATTTAGAAAAAAATTGAAGACAGCGCTAGATGGAGTAGCTACTTTCGAACAAAGCGACTTGTTCATCGTCAGCATCCTTCTGTGTATTACTTCAACTCATGCTTAATCAACTATTTAACTCAACATTTGAAAGAAAAGAATATGAGAAATGTTTTTCTTTTTTTATATACGAAAGTTTGTACGAACAAGTTGAGCTTTTCCAATTTTTAGCTTTCTCTACATTAACATAGCCAGATCAAAATCAAGTCTTGTAATGTGAACAGCTCTTTGTTTTTGCCATTGTCCTCTAGATGGAACTGTAATGGCATGTGAAATCTTAACAGATTACACAAATGCATTGTACCTCATGTGTTGTATGTTATTGTTATGTATTGTTGATCTGTATTGGAATAATTAGTCATTTATTGTTCGGTTTAAGATCATGTATATATTTTTCTAATGAAAGAAAGATAATAATTTTTGTAATGTAAGAGCAATATTAAAAAAAAAATTTTTTTCTTTCTTTCATTAGAAAAATATATTCATTATTTCAATACAGATCAACAAAACATAACAATAACAAAAATCAAAATTTTCATGTGCGCCGACGAAGTTTTAAATAAACCCATGTTATAGGAAACTTTTCAACGATTTCAAATATGCTACTCTTAATAATATCACGTTTTTAGTTTAGAAGATATAACCGTTCAAAGTTGACCGACTTTCGGTTTTCAAAAAAAACACACAATTTTTAGTCAATTTGTTGCGATTTCAGGTGTAATATCACGAAAAAGAGGTAACGAATCACCTTATTTTTTATTTGTATTGATTGATGTATTTATTAAATGTACAATGATATAAAAAAATTAACTGTTTGCTTTGTGTTTCTCCTGGTAAATCACTATTTAAAAACTATCCGTTTTTTCACTATTTCTCAACTTTGACGGAAAATAAAAAAAATCCATATTTTTCTATATTTGCGATATTTGCAAAGCATGTTCTTTGATTATTTCTTCACATAATTCAAAAGGTTTTATCTACCCGTACGTGCCCGTTTGGCTTCTAGAGGTAAAAAAGGTTAAAAAGACATGGTTGCAGAAATTGTATGGCGTGCATCCCTTACATGTTTTGACTGACAGTAGTTTGATCTAATAGTTTGAAAATTGCATTTTAAGTCGGTTGTCTACCTGTGAGCCTCTGCCAAAGTCTACTCCCAATATTCTGTTACAGACACAGGATGCACAAAAAACTACTCATTGAAATTCGTAGGTACGCACCTCACTTAAAAAATGCTTTGGAGTACAACTGGTCAAGAACAATATTGACGTATGATCCCTCCAGGTAGGCACAAATCTTATTAAGATACGAACATAATATCAAAATTGCATAATTCAGCCTAAATCCATATGTATGCAGGGAACAGGTAAATTTTTAGGCATGGTAGCAGAAGCCTATATATTGCAAAATAAGCATAATGCCTGGATTAGTCTACGACTGAAAGTTGGCGCAACAAGTACTGAAACCATGGCGTTAAACAATTTAAAATTATTTGAACTGTTTAGAAGGTCAACCACACCAAAGTTTTTCACGGAAGCTGCTTTAGAAGAACTTGATAGCTTATACGGAAATACTGAGAGAAGCGAAATTATAAAAAATAATTTTTATCTGATATATGCAAATATTAAGGCAAAATGGGTGAAATCTAATCGAACCATTCAGAACTTCAACTCCAAATATGAGGACTGGCTTAATGAAGACACAATCCTGGATATATTGGCAGTAGATAAACCCACCACATCAACCAGATGAGCAAAAGGAAGTCCAAAAAATAGTATTGAGGAGTGTTCAATTTTCACAAGAAAGAGGAAACTTGCCGATGCCACCAATGACTTGACCACGAAGCATTTATCGGACGCGCTGTCCATTAAATATACAAAGGATAGTGAAAGAGTTAGGTCGCAGATTACAAAATCTGTTGCTGATACAAGCCCACTGCGACTAAAAAGGATTAAGGAAAGCATTCCCACGCCCACGAACGCACACATTAAAAAGTATGATTCCGAAGAAGCCTTGGCCTTGTTTATGGACTTACAACTTTCCAAAGAAAAATATGAGATACTACGGAATTGGATCACTGGAATTGACAATCAAATCGTGAAAAGATTGGGAACGGCCTTGAATATTTTAAACTGCAAAGAAAATGTCAATTCTACAAAATATGGAGAATATGCATCGAAAACTGCATATCTTTTAGCAGAAATGTATCCACAGAAGAAGTTGACCCCGACCGTCCGTAAAATATTGGCGCATGGCAAAGATATAATTGAGTACCAGTCTTTGCCAATTGGAGAGCTTTCTGGAGAAGCACAGGAGTCTCTTAACAAATTTTATAAAAAAATATAGATTGCAGAACACATTCAAAGCATCAAGGGTAAGGCAAAATGAGGACCTCTTCAACATGTTGGCAGCATCTTCCGATCCACTTATTTCTTCCCTGCGTTATGTGAAGTCACGAATAGAGTTAGAAAATAATTGTAGTTTAGAAATGATTAGTCTTTTAGATATACCTTCTCTTACGAATTGTGATGAATATTTTACAGAAAATTGAAAAAATAAATTTAAAAAAAAAGTAATTTTTTTTTAATTTGTTGGGTAATAATTTAGAATATAAAACCCTAAAGAAAAAAAATAAAAACAATCTAAAAATGTAAAAATAAAATTGATTTTTCTACAAATTTTAACTTTGATAACCCATAAGTAGGCCCCTACAAAGCGTAGCACCCTTTTCAAACGCTCATTTCATAGGCTGAACAGTTATCTATCATATGCTGTTTAAACTGTTCAATTATGTTATTCGGTTCAAAAGATATGATTTTTGCAACGAAAAAACTCAAATGGCGCCACTGTGCGACGGTCATTTTACCGTTTTCAAAGTAATCTATGTGAATGACACTGCCTGTATCCAAAAAAACTGGCGCTTTAACTTCACTGGCTGATAAATTCACCTTGACCTTCTTTGATGCACATTCACCCGGATAAATCCATTGCTTTGACTTTTCCTTGTCCTCTGGTGGCTTGTTAGGGATCCATGTTTCGTCCATTCGACTACGATATTTTTAACGCATCAATATTATAGAGTTACCATCATATGCAACTAGGCTTGCTATAATTAAACTTGCCACTCAGGAAAACCGCATAACTATACTCAATGTGTCTTTTTTAATTAATTTGATTAACATTGATTTTCGCTCTGGGGCCAAATCACCGCATTCGACATCGAGTAAAATCAATCGAAATACCATATATTGGTTTATTATTTAGAGAAGACGGACACACATCAGCCCGCTTTTCACTTTTAATTTTAACTTGGGGCCACAATTCATTAACTGTGACAGAGTAAAATTATACTTATGCCCGTTTTCTCAATAGTCGATTATCTTTTATCCCAACGAGAAACTGCAAATTAAAGAAATTTGGTTTTCTCAATGTCTGGTTTGCTTCTATTTTGTCACAAAGCTAAATGGCACTCATCTGCCAATTATTTATTTATCGTACAGATAAATTATTCTCCCAACTTTCATATCAATTTTGAGAGGCATTTCCAACTGAAAATGATTCTCCCAACTTTCATACGTATTTTGAGAGGCATTGCCAACTGAAAATAATGTTTTTGACCAAAATTGTTAGCCGGCAGTTTATCGGTCCAATAAATTTATGTCCTGGTTTCGAAAATAAAAAAATAATTTCGATCGAAAAATTTCGATAACGAATGATTTCATTATAAACAACTTTTCATTCATTATACCGCAACGATTAACTAGAATTTTTATTCCACTGCACTTGCAATATTTTCGTCAAAACTATGCCAATGATGATCCTTTTTATTGATTTTTCTACTAATGTCATTAATATTAAACGTAATATTATATTGGTTTTAAATATATAATCTTCAATCTAGTTATTGTAATATATTTTTATATTATAGTCTGTAAGGTATTATACCATAGACTTATGAAATAAATAAAAAATAAATAAAAAAAAATTGTTATGATTGCTCGAGTTTGAGCAATAGCATAAACTATTGCGCGGATAGTCTTGTCACGTCCAAATATTTTCTTTTTTATATATAAATTTCATTCTTTATTTGCAATCTATCCTAAGACAATAAGCAAAATGAATAACATAAATAATAAATAACAGAAGTTGTGGAGCTCCACTGAGACACCTAACTATTAAACAAATAAAGAATATAAAAAAAAAATTGAGTTAATATATGTATGTGCATTTTAACATATTAGCGTGTGAAAGGTAAGTCTAATACGTGAAAACATTTCAGTCTTCTTGTTTCATTACAATCGTCTAGGAGAGTAATTGCCAGTGGATTTGAATAATGACTTATTCTGTTTTAAGAGTTTTCTTCTTTTACAGTTACCATATTGAAGTCTCTTAGTATTGCCTTGTTCGAAATGAACCAGGCTGCAGTTTTTATTAGTCTTAACGTTTTACATTGATATCTTTCTAAGATATCGATATTTGAGTTACTAGAAGTACCCTATAATTGAATTCCGTACCACCAAATTGGTTTAAGGACTGCTTTGTAAATCCGTAATTTGTTATTCGAATTAAGCTCTGATTTCGGTCCTATTAGCCAATATAATTGATGAGTTTTAATGTTTAGTTGCTTTTTTTTCCCTTTATATGCGATTTCCATATGAGTCTTCTATCAAATGTAATACCCATGTATTTTACTGTAGTTTGTATCGGGATATCTTCTCGTTGATAGTTATAGCAGGATAATCTCCACGTCTTAATGAGAAAGTGATATGGGTGGATTTACTTGCATTTACCTTAAGATTCCATTTTGTTAACCATCTTTCTATTAGATTAGTTTCGGTTTGAACGGATATCGATGCTTCAGTTGGATACTGACTACTTGCGACAATTGCTGTATCATCTGCGTATATTGAAACGGTAACATCATTAGTAACTGGCATATCACCTGTAAAAATCGTATACAGAATGGGGCCAAGTTCGCTATCTTGTGGCATACCTGCAATTATGTCTGATCTTTTGTATTTAGCTTTTAGATAAAAAAAAATCTTCCCGTGAGGTAGCTTTAAAAAAAAAAAAATTAGGCTGGTAATACTTTTTATACCCTATACCACTATGTGGTTAAGGTATAATGACTTTGTGCTGATGTTTGTAACTACCAAAAATATTTGACCCAGACCCATCTTTTATAATACCGATCGACTCAGAATCACTTTCTGAGTCGATTTAGTGATGTCCGTCCTTCCGCCTGTCTGTGTGTCCATGCAAACCTTGTAATCAAACTACAGGTCGCAAATATAAATATATTTTGACGAAATTTAGCATATAAGCTTCTATTGGCCATAGGCTGAACCCTATTGAAATTGGTGAAAATCAGTTCGTGTTCGGATCTAGTCCCCATATAAATGACCCCTATGAGAGCGGCTTAGACGGTCATAATAACCAAATTATCCTACAGTTCTCGGTCAACTTAGCTCTGTGCATGTTTAAGACATCCGTAGGACATATACGTAGGACATATATGACAACTCTTAGTCATAGCCCCCATTTAAAGCTGCCTCCCGATCTTCATTTAAATCTTTCAAAAAACAAAAATGTTTCACAGATTTTTCTAAATTATGCTTCATATATGTTTTTGCAAAAAATAAGTGAACTTACCAAATATGGTCAGGAACGGTACATTTTTCGACCTATCATAGCATCCGATATGAACTTCTTCATATCTGCAGCCAAAAAATTTCAAAATACTTATTTCTTTATTAGTTGGACATAAGAGACATTATCTCTAAACGCATGGTATAGGGCATCGTTTATTCGGTCTAAACGGACTATAATTTTCTTATTTGTTTAATCTTGTGAAGTAGGTCAACATGCCATACTCCATCAAAAGTTTGTTGAACATCCAGAAATACTGCTGAGCAATGACGTTTAGTTTCAAGCATATTAGTAATTGTGTTTACGATCCTGTGACATTGTTCAGGAGTGCCATGCTTATACCGGAAGCCAAACTGATGTTTGGGAATAATGTTTTTTTTAGTATAGGTAAAAGCCTTTGCAGGAAAATTCTTTCAAAAATTTTAGATACTGTCTTTCCACTGCGAAGGAAAGTGTTCCAGTCTTATTATTGAATTAAAAATTATCGTTTAAAATATTAAACTTTTACGAATCAATTTGTTCAGAACTTAAGCGCTTGATTCGATCATACCCAGGAGATTTTTATTATTTAATTTTTTTATCTCTGATTTCACTCCATTTGGCGAACTATGTTTTAATGGTAGGTCCAATTGACATGCTGCTTCTAAGAACGTTAAAACTTCGTTGTTTTCTTCAGAACTATTGAAATTGTATGGTCGAAATATGTTTTTTAAATGAAGCACAAAGGAATCTGACGTTTCTTTATTGGATTTGCACCATGAACTATCGGAATTTTTCAATTGAGTACTGCGCTTGACAGGTTTTTTCAGATACCTTGTAGATTTTCATAAGAGTTGTTCATTGTATTTTGATTTGTTTATTTCTTCAATAAAGTCTGCAGTTTTTATACCCTATACCATTATGTGGTTTGGGTATAATGACTTTGTGCTGCTGTTTGTAACTACCAAAAATATTTGACCTAGACCCATCTTTTATTATACCGATCGACTCAGAATCACTTTCTGAGTCGATTTAGCGATGTCCGTCCGTCCGTCCGTCCGTCTGTGTGTCCATATTAAACTTTTAATTAAACTACAGGTCGCAAATATGAATGTATTTTGATGAAATTTGATATAAAAGCTTTTGTCGGCGATAGGATGAACGCTATTGAAATTGGTGAAAATCGGTCCATGTTCAGACCTAGTCCCCATACAAATGACCCCTATGAAATCAACATAAATTGCCATAAGATCCAAACTGTCACATAGATCTTAGTCAAATTGGGTTTGTATGTGTTTATTGTATCTGTTTATCAGTAGTCCAAAAAAAATTCCTATAGAATAATTTTTAGTCATAGGTCCCATATAATCTGCTTCCCGATCTTCACTTAAATCTATCAAAAAAACAAAAATATTGCACAGATTTTTCTCAAATTTGCTTTGTATATATTTTTTCAAAATATAAGTGACCTTACCAAATATGTTCAGGATCGGTCCATTTTTCGACCTAGTCCTCATATAAATATAGCACCCGATATGAACTTTTTCTTATCTGCATCCAAAAAAATTAATAACAATGGCACTCAAATTTGGTTTATGCTTATTTTCTATATCCAATTAGTTGGACCGTAGAGATAGGGTCTCTAAACCATGGTATAGGGTATCGTATAGTCGGTCTAGACCGACTATAATATCTTACTTTTTTTTCATTTTTGTAGTCATATAGGAGATTTTTGAGGTCTTTGCATGCTTTGTTAAAAATTCGTGTGTCCATAGTGTTTCTGCTAAGCTGCTAAATTCTTCGCAATCGCCATTTTTATTTTTTTTTTAATAAATTGCCTCATTTCGGTCGATATTTAGTAATTAATAATATATTTTTTTTTTGGTGTTGGGATAAAAGCAGCTTCATGAGTAATAGTGGTGAATTTTTCCACGGCTCCATAAAGATCATTTTCATTTTTGTAGGCGTATATATAAATTAGTGTTTTCATTAATCCAATTTTGAAATAATTGAAAGTCAGTATTTACATTAAACATATTGCTGTTGTATGTATTAACTAGTGTTACACAGAAGTTGAAAACGTTATAAGTAGGGGGTGAGTGGTTACAGCTTAAATCATTCATATCTTTAATATCTACACTGTGTTTTGATATTCTTGCATATATAGCGAAGTCTAACTGATCGGGAATCTTTCGGGGATCAGATGGCCAATAAGTTGGTGTCCTGGTGCACAGGACTCCATAGTTGTTATTTAACATACATTTACATAACTCCCTTCTTTTTGGGTATATGAGTCTGGAACCCCACCAGAGATGTTTGACATCACCTGCTAATAATCACCTGCAAATATATTGACGATGCAACTAATTCGCAATCATTGGTTTTAATTTTCACAGTAGTTGCTTGCAGAAAAACTTCTTTTGCTTCTGCTATAATTTCAAATTTAATTGAACTTTTAATAAGTATACATGAACCAGCATGACCACGATTATATCGGTAGTTTGTGTGAATTAAATCGTAGCCATTTATGTGTTTCTGCTACTAAAAGATGTCAACAAAATTAGTGTTCAGGAAAACTTCGGTTTCGCTTACATTATTGGAAAGCCTGTTTGTATTCCATACTGCTATTCGCAGATTTAGTTGCATAATTTTGAGATGAGACCAGACTTCATATTGATCAATGTATTTGTGTTCTCTATTTGTTTTTCGAGCATTGCTTCTATTCTTCCCAATGAACTAGGAGGTTGCGCGTTCTTATCTCTAAGAGCATCGGAATATGAAAATCGGTTATTGTTGTTATTATTTTGTGTTTTGTTCATGATTTATATTATTTTGTTTTCTAATCAAATTTTTCTTTCGTAACAGTTACTTTTGAATTACGCAGCCTTCATCGTTAGCGGAGTGAGCTTGTAAGCAATTGCTACATTGAAGTAGAGAAATTTGGGCTTTCGTACATTGTGCAGTATGGGGGCTTAAACCACATTTAATGCATCTAAAAGCTTTCCTGCTATTTGTCTTGGTATGACCGAATTGTTGGCATCTGTAACATTGTAAAATATCATTGTTTTTACTGGGGGCTCTACTTTATCGAGTACATTGAATAGATACTTTATATTATATATTTCTTTATTATTGGTATTTGGTTCTAGATCAACTAAGAAAAGGGATAGAGCATTTTTGTGACTCTACTTTTGACGTTTGTAATGTTTCTTACTTTATGAACAAGATTTTCAATTTCTTGTTTTATCAGATCAACATTGGTTGAAGTGTAAATTTTTTACCACAGCTCGGTATGCTCTTTAATTATTTAAATCAATAAAGTTTCTGACCATTGCCAAGGCTGGGTATAAATATTGGTGGAGGTTTTGATTCGGCTTTATCACTGCTTTTTTTGTTGATCTTTGCTGTTGTTACTTTGTAGCAATTCAAATATATTTTTGTTGGTTATTACACGATTATTTGGTGCTATTCTTTTATGTTGACGTATATTAGATGAACGGCATTTTGCTGGCAGCACGTGTTGCCAGCTAACATCATCAGTTTCACTATCGGTTGATAGTGATAGTTCACTATAGTGAAGAAGTTAATTTGTTGTTTTAAATTAAGTTTGTTTAACTTCAAAACAAAGGGATTAATTTTGTTATTGTCATAAACATACAAAGTATGCAAATATAATTTTTGGCAATAACAAAAGGATTAATTTTTTGTTTTTTTATATTTATACTTAAAGAAGGAAAACAAATTTAAAACTATTAACATCTGCACGGTATCGTGGTCAAAGAAAGACTTCTTCCAAATATAGATGTCAAATGTGATGTATTTTTTCAGTTGGGCTGCCTATAGCTGCAGCCACCTGAAGCACTTTCATATTCCGATCATCCAATATCACTCGAAATTCACTTTCTCCATTTTTACAAAAATTCTCGAGATTGTATGTTTTCAGTGGCTGGAAAACAGTTTGCTCAAAACTTTACAGTAATCTATTAACAAATGATAGTTGAAACAGAATAATTTTAATTAACAACCTGGGAAATTTTAAAGGTCACGAAGTTGTCAAGCTATCCTTGTACTAACAGGTTGTGTTGAATTAGCCGAGTAAAGAGATTCAAAACAAATGCATCTCGGCGGTTGTCAAGCCCGTATAAAATCCCACGAATATTTCTTGCAAGACTTTAAGTCTCAGCAGAATATTATTTAAATTACAAGCGATAAAGCATTTTGAACTTAAGTGTCCATAGGAGGTGCTAACGTCTTAAGTATAGCCTACAGTTTCTTTTCGTCTTCATGTTGCCTTTGTGGAAACTTTCTTGATAATTGAATTAGCTGTTGTGGCCTAAAGCTTTAAGCAATAAAAAAATTCCTTGAGTTCACCTTTATTCTTGAGCTTTAAGCATAGACGTAATTTATTCTCGAACTCATTGTAAGAATTGTAATTAAATTAATTTGAAATTGCTTTTAAGAAATCATCTCATTATATTTGATTATTATGTGTTCCTTTTTGTAAATCACAAGCAAGGTCCTTTACCTAATTAATGTAGCATCATCTCCTCAATCAGTGTCTCAAATATATGGTTTGGTTTGCTTCAAATTTGTGAATTACTTTCAATCTATTACTTTGTTTATATTCATTCCAAATACTGTTTAAGATATCATCTAACTCAATTTAAAATTCACTTAAAAAAAAAAACTCAAATATAATAAGAACATAACACGTTTACGATGAAACTTACCATAATATCCGGACATGTCCATTGGCACCACTTGTATAAGACGATAGCTTTTAACTAATTCGCGTAAAAACAATTGTGCCATATAAAATAACAATACAAGATGGGGATTGTCAGTAAGAACGCCATCGGCAGTAGCACTACAATAATACAAGAAGCGCAGCCGGAATACGACAAGAGTTACACACGACAGCATCACCACAATAGCCATGGAGTAGCCAGCAATCAAGATGAAAAGAAAAGAGCAAATAAAAGAAAAATACAGAAATGGTTAGTCTGGTTGTTATATTTTTTTCTTCTAGCTAAAAAATACTTATGCAAGAAAACAGTAATAAAATTTAATAATACGTTGAAAGATAAAAAAAAAATATCTTCATGTCGTTAGTTTTATATTCTTCTAAAGATTAAGGGGTGAGACTTATACCAATCATTAGTTGTACCCTATATTATGTGATATTACTAAGAAATGTGCCCTGATTTTGTTCTCCGACAATTTAATTTTCCAAAAACCCCAAATCAATATATTCTTTTCGTAAAATATTTAATCAGTATGTCATTTCTCAATATTTTGTTGTTCCTGCTTAAGTAAGGCAGGAAAAGTTGATTTTTGAAATCACTTGTATCATGTATAGTGTAAAAGGCAGGATCGCCATATAGTGTAGGTGGGACGCCAGCTAGGATCACCAAATATTATAAAAATCGCTGGACCGTTATATAATGTATGCCTTGTAGCAATCTACGTACATAGTGGCATTTAAATTTAATATAGTGTATGTATGGGGGCAGGATCGCCATATAGTGTAAGAGGGGGCAGGATCGCCATATAGTGTTAGCTTGGCAGGATCGCCATATAGTGTAAGAGGGGTGTACAAAAGGATACTAAGATTGGGTGAGAACCGGACCAATCTCAGGAGGAATTTTGTCAAGTGCTTTCCTCAAAGCAGTTCCCGCGTGCACGCTAGATGCACTTTTTTTATACAGCACGTAGGCAGATTATGCCAATGTTTGAACCCTTTGGCAGAATATGCCAGTAAAAAGAGAAAATCTCTGTTTGGTTTTAATTATAACCCTTTCAAATCAGAATTATAATTGATTTATTTATTTTAAAATGCTGGTCTTTTATATCATTATAATTTAATATATTTTTACTTAATTTAAATAATAGTCTTCTCTTTTCTTTACATTCGCATATTACAAATTCATTGATTTTTGAACGTTGGACTCAATAGCCAATCAGAAAACGTTCCATAATCAATTTAAATTTTTCCCCTCAAAATTTGAGTGACATTCCTATTTGTCATGGGTTATTGACACAATTTGAATTTTCACAAATTTGTCATTCTACATTCCAATGATATTTAATTACACAATAATTTATTGTTTTGTAATTCAACCCTTTAACCAAGGTTAGTGTACTTTGTGGTATGTGTTGAATGAAAAGAAAAGATATGCAAAAAAAAAATAAATAAATGTAAACAAATAATTACAAATAAATATGTGCATGTGCATATAGTAAACAAAAATAAACAAAAAAAATATAAACAAATAAAGATGAATAAATGAAATAAATAAAGATAAATGAAGATGTGTGTAACATCATCACACATGCCTTAAATTTATGAAATTTTATTTTACACTTGCACATCATTGTTTTACTAAAAAAAAAAAAAAAAATTACCCATATTGGTTATATATTGGACCCAAAGATTGCGAATATTACAAAAAGTTTGGTTTGGAAAATTTCGCCTAAAATTTATTATTGAGAAAATCTTTAATCTAATAGAAAACATATATCAACCTATATACTTAATGTGAAGGAATATATCCGAGTGATCCTCCAATCTTGACAACATAGGATGCCGTCCAGCAGTGTACATTTAACACATTAGCAAGTAGTCTGTATCCCTTTTTGTTAGTGATAACATGAATTTAGTTACTTTAGTGTTTGGTGAGTTCAACATGTCTCTAGAGATTTTTCAGGTCCTGGTTAAATTTGCCAACATCTCCGCTTGAGTTTCGAATTTGGAGTTACGTCTACAATTTTACTTTCCAGAAGCTGAATATCTCTCTTAGTCAGTATATTAGCTTTTTTATATCTCTCAAATCCTTTGTGCCCTCAATGCCTTTCAAAAAGTTTATGCATTTTTATAGAATTATTCAATCCGGAGGTTTACTCGCGAGTTCCTGGTGAGGGCAGTGTGTGTCAATTTATTAATTTTATTTATTTTGTTTTAGTATGTGGAAATAAATCGTTACCTACAGTATTTGAAATTAAATTATTTAAATTTATATTCAAGTACTTATTCAAATATAAAAATCTATATATATAAGAGAGTTGCGAGGTTGATCATCGCCCAGCCTAAACCATTCAACACAGAAGCTTGAAATTTGGACTGTAGGTTCCTCTCTCGGCGTAAAGATCCAGTAAGAACGGATTTTTAAAAATTCGTACAATAACAGGATAAAAGCGGACAAATATGGGGAAAATAGCAATAACATATTAATCTAGGAATATGACATTTGGTGTGTAGACTCTATCCGAGAAACAACTGTGGGCTCGGAACCATTTGTTTTTCCAAATTCGACCATTTAAGGGGAAAAATGGCCAAAAAGGGTAAAATTTGTACCTTTCTGCATCTTCTTCACATATTAATCTATATCTATGAACTTTGTTATATAGTCTCCACCGAATACCTGGGCATCTGTCAATAATGATTTTATTGCGAATTCTAACGTCTAGGGGAAGAAAAACGGCCAAAAATTGAAAAATTGTATATTTGGTATCTACTAAACAAAAGAATGTAGGAATATGAAATATTGTATGTGGCTTCTAATAGAGATAGAAACATCAGATAAGAGGAAAACTTTTGGAAATTCGGATGTTAAGGGCGGTAAAAAGGGCCAGTAAATGTAAAAGGGCACCTTTTTGGTATCTTTTTTACAAAGTAATTTAGGAATACGAAATTTTACATGTAGACTCCATCAGAGACACACACATCGCCAAAAAATAACAAAAGTTTAAATTCGAGCCCTTACGGGGTAAAAGCGGCCGAAAAGGGGGAAAATTGTAACGAATGAATCTAGGAATATGAAATTTGGTGTGTAGACTCCATCAGAGAAACAAATATGGGCCCAGAATTTTTATTTTCAAATTCGGCCATTTAAGGAAAAAAACTGACAAAAAGGTAAAAATTGTACCTTGCTGCATTTTCTTAACATATTATTTAATTAATCGATATATATGAATTTTGGTATACAGATTCCACCGAATGTTTGAAAGACTACCTATTTAAAAATTATCTTAAATTAAAAAGAAAACCCATTTACTGAAAAATTAAATTCTATAAAATAATTTTTATTAACAACTTTATTGACGTAATTTTTGTGAATGCTTTTTTGGTTTGAGACTGAACTAATTAATATATTTGACAAAGTGGACAAAAAGGGGGAAAATGGTAACACATGTGTCTAGGAATATGAAATTTGGTGCGTGGACTTCGTTCGAGAAACAAACATGGGCTCGGCATTAATTTTTCCGAAATTCGACCATTTAAGGGGAAAAACGCCCAAAAAGGGTACAAATAGTACCTTTCTGCATCTTCTTAACATATTAATATATATATACTTATACATGAATTGTGGTATACACACTCTACCGAATACGTGGGCATCAGTCCAGAATGAATTTATTGCTAATTCTAACATCTAGGGATGAAAAACGGCCAAAAAGGGGAAAAATTCTATATTTGGTATCTTCTAGACAAACGAATATCAAATATAGTTTGTGGATAGAAACATCAAATGAAACGAAATCTTTTGGAAATTCGGATCTTAAAACGAGATAAAAACGCCCGTAAATATAAGAGTGTACCTTTCTGTATCTTCTTTATGCAGTAATATAGGAATATGAAATTTGATATATAGATTCCACCAGAAACACAAACATCGGAGAAGAATAAAATTTGTTTTAATTCGAGCCTTAAGGGGAAAACTGATACTTTCAACTGGTAAATTTTCATTTGAAAGTACATTTTCTTAACAAAAGAAGAAATTTATGGTCGGTATAGACCGATACCCTGTACCATGCATTTGGTCTTAGGTAAAACTAATTAGGTTTAGAAAAAAAGCATAAACCAACTCCACGTCGAAAATTGGACCGATCCTGACCATATTTGGTACAGTCACTTATTTTTTGCAACAACATATGCAAACCGATTTTGAGAAAAATTTGGGCAATATTTTTGTTTTTGACAGGTTTAAGTGAATTGTCCTATATGGTTTATTTTTGGTCTACGGATTAATGGATGTAACAAACGCACAAAAACCCAATTCGACTGAGATCTATTTCATAATTTGAATCTTATGGCAAGTTAAGTCGATATCATAGGGGTCATTTGAATGGAGAGTAGGTCTGAACATACGCCCATTTTCACCAATTTCAATAGCGTTTGTCCTATGGCTTGATAAATAAAATAATATTATTTTTTTATTTTTATAATTTGAATAATTTTCGAACCTATTATGAATAAACAAAAGTTTTACTTGAATAGGGTAGGTAGAATATTTGTAGGAAATATTCTATGAATAAATCCATAAAATCGTCTGACTAGCATTAATCTTGCTAAAAAATAACGCATGAACTGGAATTAGAATACTGTTGGCGAATAGCGTTGACGAAAAAGTTGTGTATTTAAATGGCCACAAAACGGATACACGCTTCGGGGTTTTAACTAAAATAAATTAATACAATCGTTCGGTATAAGAATCATCTACCCCCCAAGGCCATGTGTTATTGTATAACAAAGGTTTCCATTGTTATGTCAACAGCATAAAAATGAATACTATTAAGTTTTGTTAATTTTTTCTGAAATAATGTTAATATTTCTTCTTTGTTAAAATAGTTTTTAATTTTATGTTAAAATTTTTTGGTATTGACCGTCCAAGTCGTCAAAAATATATTTTGTTAAAAGTTTCTATCGTATTGTCACTCACACCATATTTCTTATTGTTTTTAAATGTTATTATGGCTTAAATAATTGATATAATAATTACGCTTACAACGTAGTGGGTATACTGCTAGTTTTACATAATTTCATAAAGGGATTAGCGTTCGCATAATTCGCACAATAAGCTTTTAAAATAGGAAATCATCAAGAGATTAGACTCGAGACGGTTACTATGGACATTATAATAAGGATCACAGATTAATGAATCGTATTCTAAAATTGGTGTTACGAGTGAGAAATATATCTTTTTCACAATAAAGTGATCTATGAACGCTTTTACCAATCGCTTACTAAAAGCCAACACCACGAGCTTTATTGGTTGTCACCACAATATGACATTATCTTACAAAATTGCAGGACCCAAGAAATTTTTTTGCCAAATTTAAGCTGGCATCAAGCAAAAGATAAGTTTCTCAAGGCATTCCAGTTTTTGGTTTTTTTTTTTGTATTTAAATTCATCAACAGCATGTATTAAAATATTGCAAAATTTAATAACATACGACGGACTGTTAACGAAGAACGAAAATGAAGAGCGACTAGGTCCAAGGCTACTTTCAATTAAGATTGTATATGGTATATCTTTTTAATGTAACACTTTTTTTGCAGGTTTGGACAGTTTAGCCCGTTTATATGTAACAAGTAAGAAAATTGTAGTCGGCCTAGACCGACTATACGATACCCTATACCATGCGTTTAGAGACCATATCTCTTACGTCCAACTAAATGGATATAGAAAATAAGCATAAACCAATTTTGAGTGGCATTGTTATTATTTTTTTTGACATTGGACATGAAAAAGTTCATATATGGGGGCTATAACTAATGCCTGGTTTTCACTATGTCATATAAGCTGACAAGAAATAATTGCCTCAACGTAATTCTCGTAAATCTCTATTCATTACGTATTCATTACATCTTATAAACGAACAAAAAATCCGGCTGTCAAACACAAACAAATTGCCAACATGCTGGCAATTTCATTTCAGATGTCAAATATTGCCAGGGTTTGTAAATGAAAGACATTAAAACCCGTTTTCATACAACTGGCAATAATTGACAACAATTGCTTTTGAAACTGACATAATGAAAACCTAGCATAAGAATTGCAATATATGTTTCTTTTTGGACTACTGATTAATGGGAGTAATAAACATACACAAACCCAATTTGACCAAGATCCATAAGATCATTTGGATTTTATGACAATTTAACTCGAATTCATAGCTGTCATTTGTATGGGGACTAGGTCTTAACATGCACCGATTGTCACCAATAGAGTTCATGGTATGGCCGGAAAGATCTTGTGTACCAAATTTCATCAAAATATATATATCTTATATATATTTACGCTGATCCCTGACTCACTGACTGACTGACTGATTCTGTAACGCTGGAACAATACACACACATAGCTCTCCCTAAAGCTATGGGAAATACACAAACAAAATTTAATCTTTCTCATTTTATACAAGCCCACACACAATTTTCTCTCTTCTTTGTTACCGACCAGTGCTGCTAATAAAATCTTCTGAAAATCGACAATCGCCAAAATCGTCAAGATATTGTCAAGAAAATTTTACCGCTTATAAAACTCGAAAAAATACTACAAAAGGAAACAATAAAATTTATTAATATCATTCTTATTACAAATATTATTGCAGCATTGGTTATTTTTATATATAAAAATGTATTAGTAATGAAATTTCAACGAAAAAAATTCAACACAGCAATCAACTAAATAATTTTATTGACATGTATCTATAGCTGAAACATATAATATAGGTTTAAAGTATCGCCGTAATTAAAACTTAAATCTTAAATGGAGATGCTATTCAAGGTGTTTCCGTTTTGAAACGACTTGACCCAGAATTAAATCTATACATATTTTGTAATTTACATTTACTATGAACAAAAACTATCAATTTTCGATGAACAACCCATTAATTGTTAACCCTTGAAATCCTAATTTTTATACTACTGAAAATTTAAAATCTTCAATCATCATTTTAACAAATTTAACAAATCATTTTAACAAATTGAAAAATCGTCGAAATTAAAATAAGTTGTCTAAATTATTATATTCAAATTCTTCTTTAAATTCCCTTTGTTGGTCAATGAAAAAATTCTGCAAAAAAAAGTAATGAAGGAAATTTTAAACATTTTTATTTTTCTCATTTAACGTCGTCCGATATGCATACATACTTCTCTTATCGAACTAAACTTTTCCGTTTGCCTGTTTTGTTTTTCATCTCAAAATTGTTTTCCATTATTATGAGTGCTTTCGCTCAGGTTCTCTGATGGCCAGCACTTACCAAAGAGTATGCTTTTTTTGATAAATATTTGGGAAAAAAAAGAGATCTTCAATGTGGATTTTGTTGTTGTCCAACGTATGATTTCGTTTAAAGCTCTGTATCGAAAAGCACTTGAAAAAATAGTGCAATATTAAGTTTCAAATTTTAGTTATTCTGAGTTTGCTTAATTAAATTACATTGTAATTTCAGAAGAGAGGTGGGAAAATACCTTTTTTACACTCATAATATTAATTTTTGCATAACTTGCTTTCAAAAAATTTTGACAAACATAAATTACGTAAATAGGTATATTTAAGATTTTAATTTAAATAATTTATTGAAATTATCATAGAAGAATTAAAGGCGATTTGGAATAACAATTTTTTTTAAGTAAAGCTAATAAGCCCTTATTTTTTTTTTCGATTTATAGATAATTGGAAAAAATGTTCGCTTTTTACAGTTTACATTTATGATGACATATGAAATATTTTTTTCTCTTTTTTGTAGGTGTATTGGTGGTTGCACTTCCTTAAGGGGTGGTAGGTTTTAAAAACTTTTTTTGCATTTCTCTTTCTGAATGCAAAACATATCGGGAGTATTGTGTTAAAAAGTTTAAATAAATCAGAGCAAAACTTAAGAAGGTAGAGCGTTTTCAGCGACCGGCCTCATACGGTATATAGTATATAAATCATAGTATATAAATTCGAAGTCCGTCGACATCATAACTCAAAATCTACTTGACCAATTCTTTTGCAATTTTAGACACTGTATCTACACATAAATCATAACGTAACCACGAAGGGTTTTTTTTTTAATTCCATTTTCCTTCCCATTTTTTCACAACAAATTCCCGAAATTGTATAGCAAAAATCATTTTTCATTTCAAAATGCTGCCAAAAAAAAAATAAAAAAAATAAATAAAAAGCTCTTCGTCACTGCCACAGGAAACATGTCACCTTTGAAACGCGTTTCGATTTTTTTATTTCACATGATCCGGTAACGAGTTATTATGTTCACCGCAAAACAACAATGCCTCCGGGGATTCGCTGTCACGGACTTATTTATTAAAATTTTTAATTAAAATTTTTTTCAAAGATTCTTCAAATGAAATGCTATAACCTATATATGAAAAAAATAATCTAATATTATTCATATCTTCAAAAAAGAATTATGAAAATACGACTTTTTTAACTTCTAAAACCTTACCCCCGCTTAAGAAACTTTTAGGAACCTTGCTCTAAAGCGTTTCTATGCTATTCTATTTTTTCTACAGTAAAATGGAGTTAGGTTATAGCGAACTCGGCGGGACCGGCCAAATAGTTCTTTATAGACCAAGTTCGTTATAACCGTAGTATTTTTTTGATTTGTCCGAAAGGTTTAAAAAGTTTTTTTAGTTGAATAAGTTTATTTATTTTGGGGCATTTTAAAAAGTTATAAAACATAAATTAAATTACTAAAAAGATACATATTAATAGTTTATCTTAATAAGACTAAGATTACCGAGTTTCTATCAAAATAAAATATTTTTTTAAAATCATATAATATGAAAAACTCCTTATGTATAGAAGCAGAAAGTACAAAGATTCTAAATTGAAAAACTTTTTGCCAAATATTTCTTATGTGTTTTCGTACTTATGTGTACAATTTCTTCAAACACATTCTTTATTCACATGTACATATGTAACAATATAATTTTCAATTTACTACTATATTAAAAGAAATTTAATTTATTATAAATTTTTCGTGTATTTAAATTTAAACTGTTTTATTCATAATTTTTTCACGGGCGCCTAGGCGCCACACAATCAACTAGTATATATGTATTTTGTATATATTTATATTTAATTTATAGTTTGATTACAAGGTCTACATGGACACGCAGACATCCCTAAATCGACTCGGAAAGTGATTCTGAGTCGATCGATATAATAAAAGATGGGTCTAGGTGAAATATTTTTGGTAGTGACAAACATCAGCACAAAGTCATTATACCTGATCACATAGTGGTATATGGTATATAAATGGATGTATATATGTATGTTATGTATGGACTGTCGGATAAAAGTGTGAAGTTGGATTTGTGATTTTTGGTCAGAGGGGCGTGGCAAAATCAAATTTTAATATTGTATAAGAACCGGTGGACCAATTTTAATGAAATTTTCAGTGAATCTTCAGAATAGCCTGGCAGGTGATACTGTGTGAAGTCTGATTTTTGATTTTTGGTCCATAGGCGGAGGGGACTGGCGGACTTAAATTTTAATATTGTAACAATAATGGCATCTTCATATATATCGCATTTTAAATACAAAAGTCACACAACTAAAAATTTTCCAAAATTGACTTTTTCTATAAATTAATTCACAGTACACATTTCTAACTACTGCAAAAATTTATTTCTCATAACTAGCTTCTTTAACAGGAAAAATGCCATTATATCTGGGCCACAACTTGTGACAATATAACTAGTCAAATGAAAAAATTTCGGTCAGAGGGTCATAACTCAAAATTATATTTTATTTCCACAAACACAATATGTATGTAAAAAAAAAAGTATAGCAAAACCTTCCTCAAAATGGACATTTTTCGTAATAAACCTAAATTTTTTTATATAATAAAATAATTTTTACATATGTGACCTTCTACGAGAAATGGGAACTAGTGTGTGAAAATTAAGTTTTGAGAAAAAAACGCATTTAAAGTTTCTGCACCCTTTTAGGTACCAGAATCCACCGTTTTTGACACAACCCGTTTTTTGAAACACTAGGTCCCTTTTCTCGGAGAAGTCACATATAGAGTTTTTTGCCTCTCCTGAATATTTGAACATTTTGAGTTGTGTCACTTTTGTATTTAAGGTGCGATATATAAAAAATGGGCGGATTTTCATGAAATTTTCAGGCAATCTTCACTGTGGAGCCTGATTTGTGATTTTTGGTCAGTGGGCGAAAGGGAGTGGCAAAATAAAATTCTATTATTATACCTAGATACATGCTTAATCTTTCGGGGGAGTTCGTGCTTTAGTTTTGCTCAGCACTGTGTATTAAAATTAGGGCCAGCAACGCGGGCCGGGCCTAGCCAGTTACACATAATTTTATAGCCAACTTTGTCAAATAACATCAGATTGTCAGAAAGTTGTTCATTGCAATTGCAAAATTGGGAAACATATTAGTTTATTCAGTTAGCAGTCATACAGGTAGTATAAATTTCCATTTGGAAGATGGGAAGTTAAAAGGATTCCCCAGCATTACAGATCTTATCACCTACTCCGAAATACCCAAAGTTTTGTCCAACATCTTTTTACAAGCGTAGATAGTGTATACTTTATTTGAGTGTGTCATCTGCATTAAGTTTTCATGATATCTTATTATTCAAGAAAACCTTGTACAAGAGTTTTGATGATACCAGCCACTCCACCTAATTAATGCAAGCAGTGACATCCACATATGCTATTTATCTTAGGTGCCCCAACCTAAAGAATTTCATTAACGTTATGGGTTCAATACTTTTGTCTCTTCTATTACATATCCAAATATAAAGACATTTTAAGTCTGGATACTACACCTGTAAATATTAAATATGAATTTAATCGTTTAAAACCAAAATGATTTCTATATTTTGAAATATAATATTTAGTGTTAAATGTTTATATAATTTTGTATATTCATCATCTTATTCTTAATATTGGATAATATTTCAAAATTTTGTGTAGCCCAAATTTTCTGTAGTATTTAATTATCTCTCTTTAAATTTGTAATGACATTTTTAGCTTGATTTTACTCTATCCGTCCCATTTTCGCCTAATTATCTATGATTTTTGTATAACTCCTCTTGGTAATATTTTATTCACTCATCCTTCATATCATCCTAAATTTCGATTCATTGGAAAAAAGTACAGTGCTCCGAAACTCCGAATTTAACCGGCCGATTTTATCTTTTTGTTTATATAGTAGGGCTGGTTAGTGCTACTCGATCTTTAAAGTTATGTGCTCTCAAGCCACTACAGGCTTTGCCAAGAGATTCTTGCACCTCATTAGCAAATTTTTGTGCCCACAAGTTGTTGTATTTTAATAATTTTCCTTATGATCCATCTTTCGTCGTTCGCAGTAAGAATTTTATTTGGTGCCACTTGTTGAGCAATTTTGCACTGACCTTTCAATTGTTTACAGTGATGGATGACCAACTTCCCTTGCTCAATAGCTGTGCGTCGGCCCTATATCAAGTTTGTAGAAATAAAGTGCAAAGTGCGTTCATTTGCGAATGTTTATTTTAGAATATTTTTTTTTGAAAAAAATTCATTATATATGGAAAATTATCTGAAAATTCTGATTTAAAAATTTTCTTGCGCTTAAGGTGTCATGAGAAATCACTTTTTATTTTTACATATTTTCGTATTATTTTGTTTTCTCAATATAATTTTTTTAATCCAACGATATTTATTTGTATTTGAAATTGCGGTATTGTTTCCAATTTAAAAAAAAAAAAAGATCTTTAAAAGCAATGATAAATTGATTCTTTCAGAAAGACTTCACATTTATTATGTTGTGGCATTTAAATTGAACTAAAATCATTAAATATTTAAGAGTCTCTATTTGAGAGAGACGAATTAAACTATATAACCCTTCGGTTAGCGAAGGGTTAAAAAACTGAAATTGCTCCTATTTCGTCCAGGACAAGGTACCCCAAAAGTTACCCTGTTTTCAAAGAGAATTTTGTCAAAAATCGTTTAAAATTCAAGGTGATACGCCCAATATTTTAGTTTTTATTGAGGTTTAAAGGTGAGTATTACGGGAACGCATGACAAGGTCCGTGGGACCTTGTACTGAAATTACAAGAAATCATTAAGACATAAACTTTATTTTGGCTTTTTTTTAGCTATTTTATTGTTTGAACACATTTTAAACGAGTTCTTTGAATTTAACATTTGTTTTATTACCTTCTAATACCAATCTCTATTTGTAGATATAAGCGGATGTTCAAGCTAGAACACAAGTAGGCAACGGAAAGGGTATAAAAGCGGCTCTAGTTTCGTAAACTAAATCATACACAGTTTAGACACTGAAGACTCAACATCTTGTTTGAAATTTCAAAGTGATTGTACGACGGAAACTAAAAGCGATAAAATAATATGGAAGAATCAAACATTGAAATTGCTGAAATGGTGGTGCGTCGTTGCACACGCTACCAACAAATGTCTGAGGAGGAAAGACGTGCCGTAGATAATGAATTTGCTGATTTTATGAATGCAGAGGATCATGACGAGGAACTTGATATTCCGGCATATAATGCTGAAGAAGATGATGGCGACTTGCCCTTTCTACCAAATTTATCGGCTGTGGACTCCGATGCTGAAAGTGAGGTAGATATAGAAATCAATGAGGAGGTTTACGATGACGACGATTATGAGGAAGAAGAAACGCCAACAAGCGAAAGTTATTTTATTGCGAAATACGGCACCCAATGGAGTAAAAATGCACCACCAACTTCCCGTATTCGTGCTCATAACGTGGTCAACTACACAAGGAGGACACCAGGACCAGTAGGAACCACATATGATCCCTTTACCATATTCCGCTCGCTCTTCACTGAAGACATGGCGTACATAATAATAAGCGAATCTAATCGCAAAGGTAGGGAAATAACAGATGCATATAATTTGGCAAATCCAACAAACAAAAACGAATTAAAAACCATCACACTAAAGGAGTTTGATGCCTTCTTGGCTATACTCTTGTATTCTGGACTCAATAAATCAAATAATGAGCCTTCTGCACAGTTATGGGCCCCAACGTCCAATATACAAAGCAACATTGTCGTATAATCGCTTTATGTCCATAAAACAATGCCTTAGATTCGACAATGGAAATACGCGACAGCAGCGACTAATCAACAGCAAAACTGCGGCAATTGATAATATTTGGCAAATGTTGCAGTCTAACTTAGCAGCAGCTTACACTCCGTATGATTCACTGACAGTTGATGAGCAGTTATTCCCATAAAGAGGCCGTACCCGCTTCACACAATATATTCCGTCGAAGCCAGCCAAGTATGGTATAAAGGTATGGTGGTTGTGTGACTCAAAATCATTTTATCCTGTCAAAGGAATGATTTATTCTGGTAAATTGCCTGACCAGGGGCGTGAAATGAATCAAGGGCAAAACGTTGTACTTGCTCTTGCGGATAAATATTTGGAATCTGGCCGCACAATTTATGCTGACAATTTCTTCAGTACATTGAACTTGGCGCGATATAGCACTATGCTCATATGTGTCCAAGAAGAATAAATCAGTAATTTTACTATCTACACAACACTACACTTGCGATGTGAACATGGAAACTGAAAAGAAGAAGCCCTTAGCCATTCTTGATTACAATGCCAACAAATCCGGCATTGATACTATGGACCAGATGCTTGGTACGTATACATGCAAGCGCTCAACAAAGCGGTGGCCGCATGCCATGTTTTACAATATGCTCGACATGCATTAGCTGCATTCATAATATTCAACGAGATGAAGCCAGTGAAGAGAAGTGACAGAGGGCGCTCATTCCTCCTTATGCTTACTAAGCAATTGGCATTACCCAACATTGAAGAGCGTGCCCTGAATACTCGCATAACTGCATAACCAAGGATACGGAATGCAATGGAGGAATTTGATGTTAAGGTAAGAATTAAGAATTCTAAAGGTCAAAAGCAGAATGATTATATATATTTGTTCATTTTAGATAGTACCAAGACCAACAGAAGCAGCTGCACCTTCGTTTGCGCTAAGGACATACAGGCCATCATGTCGACTATGCCGTTCAGAGTACCGTCGTAAACGCAAAACAAGGGCCTATTGCTGTTCCTGCAACAATGCAGTTTGTGCAGAGCATTCAAGATTAATGCATCGGTGCTTAACCTGCATTCAAAATGAGGAACAACCATCGCAACAATAGTTTTTAAGTTTTATCCATTGTAAAACTAAATTTTCATTTCAGTGCGTGTTTTGTATAGAATCCTATATTGAATTATTCTAGCCTACTGTAACTCTAACCTCGTAAATGTAATTTGCGAATATAAAAGGTCCTGCAGGTATAGATGTTTTACTCTATCAGAAAAAATATAAATGGATTTAGTAGAGAAAAATACTAGAAATATATATTATTATAGTTGTTCTACCAGAACTTAATAGAGTAGGTCAAAACAAAGTCGTTGCTGATTCTTTTATCAATCTTATATAAGTATTTGCTAATAAAAATGCTAATAAACAATTTAAGCAATCTCAATCTGAGAGCTATTGCGGTATAATATAATATTTAATGATAAAATATAAGTCGGAAGTAAATAAAAGAAAGTATAAAGTATAGGGATGAATAAACAAATTTGAAAATAATAAAACTTATTTACACAAAAGAATTTAACTACAAAAATATTCTAGATTAATGAATAGCTTAGTGGTGTGTGTTTTTGTAATAACTTTTATTTCTTTATGTTCCCAAATCCTCTTTAAATACACTTTAATTTTATTTTTAATTATAATACATTATGACTTATTTAAATCTTGAAGTAATACATAAAATCACTATATTTTTAAGGGTAAAAATAAAAGCAATCGTACATATTTGTGTACTCTCACGAGTAAAGAGCTATACGCAGCTTGCTAAGGAATCTTAACAGAAAATTTTCATATATTTCTTAAAGAAAAAAAGCACAAAAGTACCTTTCAGTGCAACGCTAGCAATCAGCTGTTTTCTGTCAATTATTAAGAATTGTGGAATTGAAAACAAATCAATTCTTCGGTTCTGCTTTATTTGGCCTGCTAAATGCTTTTTAAGCTCAGTATCAAAATTACCCATCCGCTTCTTGTTTTTCTTTGCCGAATTTTGTTCGTTTTTTTCCATGTTTGCAACTGAAAAATAACTTTTAATTTTTTTACCATATCACTTTTTGTTAATGCTTACATCTCCGTCAAGATTCCGTTCAGAAAGAACGAAAAATTTGATATTCCTGCTCAAAGCCTGGGTTGCCTAACTTAATTTACGTCAAAAAAAAAGTAGTAAAAACAATACTACTTTTTTAAAAAGCTGCAGACTAACAACAGAAATTTTTAGACAGAAAAATTCCTTAAGCATTTCTGAAGCGTTTTTTTATATGAAGTTTTTGATTCCTTAGCAAGCTGCATACTGGCCTTAACACAAATTAAAATTAAAAAAAGATACTCATATGTACCGTATTCCAAGCAACGTATATTGCTGAAAATTTGCAAATTGTTCTGCTGTTCCTAAAGTGTTAAATTATATTTAAAAAATGTGTAGTTAAATTAACTCCTTTGTGCTATAGAAGCCAAAAATAACATATTATCTTAACACTAAAACAAGTAAGAAAATTATAGTCGGTCTAGACCGACTATACGATACCCTATACCATGCGTTTAGAGACCCTATCTCTCAGGCCCAACTAACTGGATATAGAAAATAAGCATAAACCAAATTTGAGTGGGATTTTTATTAATTTTTTCGGCTGCAGATATGAAACAGTTCATATTGGATGCTATATCTATATGGGGACTAGGCCCACAAATGGACCGATCCTGACCATGTTTGGTAAAGTCTCTTGTATTTTGCAAAAATATACACACACAAAATTTGAGAAGAATCAGTGCAATATGTTTGTTTTTTGATAGATATAAGTGAAGATCGGGAAGCAGCTCTATATGGGGCCTATGACTAAGAGTTGTCCAATAGGGATCATTTTTGGACTACTTATTAATGCATGTAATATATACATACAAACCCAATTTGACTAAGATTTGTATGATAATTTGGATCTTATGGCAACATATGTTGATTTCATAGGGGTCATTTGTATGGGGGCTAGGTCTGAACATGGACCGATTCTCACCAATTTCAATAGCGTTCATCCCATGGCCGATGAAAGATTAAGTACCAAATTTCATCAAAATATATTCATATTTGCGACCTGCAGTTTGATTACAAAATTTACATGGACACACAGACGGACGGACGGACGGACGGACGGACGGACATTGTTAAATCAACTCAAAAAGTGATTCTGATTCGATCGGTATAATTAAAGATGGGTCTAGGTCAAATATTTTTGGTTGTTACAAACAGCAGCACAAAGTCATTATACCCACCACTAGGCCTAATTATTACGGCATGATATCAAGTTATCATGGACTTTTTAAATTCAGATATTTAGTTTAGAAAAACCATAATTCTGTTCCATTATAAAGAAACTATTTTGTATTTTAATCTGCTTTTTTATATGGCCAGTAATTTATATGCAAATTATTAATTAAATTAAACACAACTTTTTACTAGTTTACCAACAGTAAACCGGTTTACCGGTATTGCAACCCCTACATATGAAAGATTACATTAAATAAACAAAAGTGAATTATTTACAGGCATTTATTTACAGATGTGCGGGATATACACTGTTGGACAAAATAAATTTTAAACGTGTAGCAATGGAGTAGTAACTTCCCCTGATCAGGCTATTTACTTGCACTATTAACTTTTAAAACCAAAATAATGATGCTTTACTTTATTTTTCTCTTTCTGCGACCAAAAATTAAGGCCGCAAAAAATTAGTACTACAAACTAATGTATAATTATTATTGGTGCAAACATTTTTTTTGCCAATTATTAACGTAATATAATAAAAAGAGGTTAGTTTTCTTGAAAAATATTAGTTTTTGTGTTAACATACATTTTAATAGTCTATTTTTATCAAGTAATAATAAAATAATTTCACAGAAACTCAACTGTATCCTTTGTCGAAGGATTTATAAACTATTTTGGTCAAAAATTGAAAAATGAGATGATATATAAAGATTTATCCAAAAATATAATATTTCATTACATAGAGCAAAAAAATGATTTTGAGCTGTATAAAAAAGTGAGTCAAACGACAGTTGGAAAAAGCTATGTGGCAGAAAAAGATGACATAATGTTGATATCGCAATTCTGGCAGAAAGATATCCATTAATTTCTTACAGAAAGATCAAGAAAAACTTAGATTTAAATATTTCAGCTCGAACAATGCACAGACGACTCAGCCGTAGCGAATTGAAAAGTTCCTATGCGAAGAAAAAGGCTTTATTACGTTCTGCAAATATAAAAAACCGATTGGACTTTGCTAAAAAAATATTTTAGCATAACAGAAAAATATAAAACGAAAAATATATAACAGAAAATATAAAGACAAACATTCATTGATTATATAATAAAATGTAAGCCAAATAGATAGTGATTCCAAAAAATTGTTCAAAATTTGACTTCAAGTATGCCTAAAGGTACTATCACACGATGTGTTTTTTACATATGTACTGTAAAATTTTTCCACAGCAAAAGTTGTACAAATCGTGTGATACATATGAAACATTGTTTGTCGCAAGTACATTTTTCAATTAGAGCAGGTTTTACTTTGGCATGACAAACATATGAAAATACAACACTGCTTATGGCGAAAGAAAAGCAGAGTAAATTATTAAGATTAATATCAGAGTTCAGAAAAAAACACACACTGAATAAAAAACTCGTACATGTATGTAAATAAACATAGCTCAGTCCAACAAACACATATTTTTATTTTCATATCAATTATGTGTGTTTCTAAATTTTGTACGGTGCCGAATACATCATTAGTGTGTTTCGTTTTAATGTTTCGTTATCTACACGAACATTTTTCTATCGCGTATTTTTTGTTTGGAACACACACAAGGTTCAGAAAATACAAACATGAAACACACAATGTTCTGTTCTAAAGCAGCCAACACATATTTTTATTTTTATATCAATTATGTGTGTTTCTAAATTGTGTACAGTGCCCAACAAAATCATGACTGTGTTTCGTTTTAATATTTTGTTATCTACACCAACATTTTTCTATCACATATTTATTGTTTCGAACACATAAACAACACAGATTCGAGTGTAGCTTTATTTTAAATTCGTTTTCTTGTACGTGCAGTACTGAAAAAACAGAACATGTTCTTCAACGTGTACATCTAAAAATTAAAACATTATCAAATCGTGTTCGACACCGTACAAAATTTAGAAACATACATAATTGATATGAAAATAAAAATATGTGTTGGCTGCTTAAGAACAAAACATTGTGTGTTTCATGCATATATTTTCTGAACCATGATTAATATTGACAGAAAAATAAATTGCTTAATATTAATTAACAATTAAAAAATATATAAAAACAAGTAACTTTATTTTTAACAATAAACTTTTTATATTTACAAACTAAATCAGCTGTTGTTTACATTTAGAGCTTATGTCATACGGAAACACATATGCACGTGTGATAACAAAAATTATGAATCATATGTAAAACGATAATTTTGACAGACATACGGAAGTAAATATGGATAAAAATTGACAGTACATATGTGAAATATACATCGTGTGATATTACATTATGCGACGCAGAGCGGTCATATTTAACAATGGTTACACCACCAAAATATTATTTTTAAAATTAAATTTATGCTTTACTTGATTTTTAAAAATTGCTTCTGCAAAGAGTTTTTGTCTCTACTTTGAATTGGAAGAGTGCAGGAATCGTAAAAGAAAGAAAAAGGTCTTTTGTCGATTTTAATGTTGTATTTAATTATCAGCATATAAATATATCTATGGAGCATTAATTGTATATACTATAAGTAATACCAATAATTATTTGAAATATCGATTTTGTGTGGCAATTTTGTTAACGGTTTTTAGATTGGGAGTTTGGATTAATCAGTGGTATTTTGAAATATTTTAATTGATAATTTTTCAAAGTATTTAATATTTTATTATTATTATTTTTATATTAGCCAACACTCAGGGGATGTCCCCTACAAATGCAGTGCATTGTGTCGATTTCAGGAAAATAGGTTATGGGAAGGAGGAAAGAGGGAGTAGTGTTTGTGGATATTTGACTTAAATTTTATTAGATTATAACTGTCAGGAAAGACCTCTGGGGGGAGTTTATTGCACATACGGCTAGTTCGGCTGATAAACGAATTCTCTCTGTAATGCGTTGTGCGATCAACTGGACAACAGACTACAAACAGCGAACCGAAACTCGGGCACTTGGAATAAGTTCGCTAATCTCAGGAGACCATTTCCCATGGTAATATCTATAGAACAGTGCTACACAACCCACATTCCGACGGTGTTTCAATGAATCAATAGAGTTGGATAACCTACTGTCATTGATGAGCCCCAACGCCCTCCTTTGCACACGGTCCAGTAGCTCCAAAATAGACTATGAAGCTTCTGCCCATATACGGGAGTTGCATTCCATTTTCGGTCGGCTGTAAGTGGTATAGATTTTAAGGAGATCAGAAGGAGTGAAGTAATTTTTACACCGTTTTAGAAAACAAAGGCACTTGAATGCAACGAACATCACATTGAATTGTAATGCCTAGAACATCACGAGTATCCGATACCTCAATACCTATACCACCCATATATACATATAACATTGTTGAATCCATGGCCCTATGGGTCAACATACAGCATTGAGTCTTCAACACACTAAAATCAACCCTATTCGCTTTTCCCGATTCGGAGATTGTTAACAAATCTTGATTGAGTGTGTCATTCATTGTCTGCCTTTTGCCCCCAACCTCCACGAGGCTTGGGCTACAATTAAAGGAAAATGAATGACAAATGCTGCTGTCATCTGGGAAAGAGTATATAGAGTTAAAAGTTTGACAAAGAAGGTCGTTCAGAAAGATAAGGAAAAGAGAAGGAGAAAAAACGGAACCTTGGGGTACCCCTGAATTAAGCTGAAGCTATTAGATGAGACCGCATCAATAACAACACGTATTGTTTGGTCTCTGAGAAAACTCGATATAAAGCGAGAGAAGTCATAACTGACCCCAAATGCAATAAGCCTTGATATCAATTCACCGTGCCACACACAATCGAATGCCTTGGAAATATCCAGAGCAACCACTTTACTTTCGCCAAAATTGCGAATGGATCGGCTCTGGCACTCAGAAAGTACAGTTAACAGGTCTCCCGTGGAACGATTTCTACGGAAGACATACTGTCGACCATTTAGGTAGTTCACAAGATGGAAATTCATCATGCTTGGAGAGCGCAGAGCAGATTGCAATTGGACGGTAATTTTCAGGGTTATTAGCCGTACCCTTTTTAGTGATTAGTTGGACGTTAGCAACTTTCCAGCAAGAGGGAAAGACTCCCGCACGGTACGAAAGGCTGAAAAGGTTGGCCAATGGACTGGCTAGCGTCGAAGAGCACTGTTTCAGCACCAGTGCTGGTATATCATCTGGTCCCGAAGACTTATTAATGTTGAGATCCGAAAGAACCTTTTTTAACTGCACGAGCTCGAAAGAATATTTTAGGCATAGTACAAGATACACTTTCAAGTTCGGGCAGAGTTTGACCGCTATCGGGCAAAAACGAGTTTTTTGCAAAAGGTTCAGCTAAAAGGTTAGCCGGTTCAGTGAATATTTGGTCAATCATTAAAAGAGTTGGGGTAGCAGAACAATCATTGTTCTTTGCCCTTGTAACAAATGACCAAAAGCTCTTACTACCCGAGGAGCAGAGAGAATTTAGCACGTAGACGCTGATCGTAAAAAAACTTTTGGCGCCTTAGTGTTTTGGCACATTCAGTTCTCGCCTTTTTTCGTTGCAGTTAAGTGGCGGAATTTTTATTTTCACGCCAATATCTGAATCTTCCTCTATGGATCTGAATGCATCTCTGCAAGTCTGGTTAAACCATAATTTTCGATTAGGTTTAGCCGAAATATGCTTTGATGGAATGAATATTCACATACCAAGCACTATTATTTTTTCCACCATTTTCGCAGCACCATCAACAATTTTTTCCAGGAAACAAAGTTTCCAGTTGAAATGCTTGAAAAAATCGTTGAGCTCAGCCCAACGAGCCTTTTCCTAAATAAAAACTAAGCGTTTCATAGCTGGTGCTGAAACACTTTGAAGTACAGAGTACGAAAAGAATGCGGAAATGGTGCAGTGATCCGAATTACCGAGAGGTACAAATATTTTCACTTCATACTTATCAGGGTGTGAAGTGAGAAAAGGGTTGAGAGTATTTTGTCGCTGCCCTTCAATGCACTGAATGTGCGTTCGTTGATTCACTAGTTGCGCAAGATGGTTATGCGCCGCGAGAACTCAACGTAACGGCCTTCGGGAAATATAACTTATATAATGTCATTTACTTCTGAGTTGCGGTCTATTGGATCGATCGCTTGGTTGGAGTTAGAATTGTAACTATTTTAGTTGGGAAATTGAAAATCGGTTTAAAATTGTCGATTTGGACATTATTGAACTAAGGAATTACCACTGAAGGTTACTTTTATATATACGGGTTTGTGATATACTCGGCCAGACCCACTATCTATACTAGGTTACTTGCAGTGTTTACAAAGTGCCATAAAAATAAAACATCTATAATACGGTAAAAAAAACTTTATAACATTTTCCGATTTTTTTCATTTATTATATAAGTCAATGGATGAATCTTTACCAGACTACCAAAAAAGTTAAATCTAAAACTATGCTTATAACAATAACTACGATTACATTAATTATTTATGATTTACTATCCGTTTTTACCCGGTCTTGCCCGGGATGAAAAGGCCTTTGACTTCAAAAATGGTATACTATGCTTACCAGGCGCTGAGTACTTAGTCCCCAATTAACAAATTCCCCAATAAAATGAACTTTCTCCCGAAAAGTTTGTATGGGCAGTAAATTCATTTTTTATTTCAATTAAAAACTTTTTGGTTTTTTAATTTAGAAGTTTTTTATAAGATGCTGCAGCAAAAATGCTTCAAAAATAAGGTGCGAAACCGCTTAAAGTTTTTTTCAGTTTATTTATAAACATCAAATATAACGGAATGGGCTGCAAATTAAAGGAATCAAGACTTTTAAAAATTGAATTAATTCATTCAATAAGTGATCATCATTGAGCAGAGACGTCAAATTCAAGTTTCAGAAATGAAAGACTAATGCGACGTTTAATATTGTGTCGCAAGGTTTCTTTAAGCAACTGCTTATAGTATATGTGTGGCCTATTTTGATCAACAGGTAATTATTTTACATACGTAGATAAAATTTATCATACGACATTTCACTAAGCTGTGTTCCGCGAGCGAGTCGCGTCCGCTTCCGCGCGTTTGGCAGCCAGACCCGTGCTGCCGCGCAGTTGTTGTCAACTTATTTTAATCGCCAAAATATATTTTTCAGATCATTGCGATATTTTTGGTAAGCTGTGTTCCGCGAGCGCTTCGCGTCCGCATCCGTCGCGTCCACGCGCCTCGCGCCGCTTCCTCGCAGCTACTACCCGTGCCTCCGCTTTGTTCTCGTTAACTTATTTTAATTCCTAAAACATATTTTTTAGAGCATTGCGATATTTTAGCTGAGCTGTGTTCCGAGAGCGCGTCACGTCCGCACCCGTCGCGTCCGAGTCCGCGGTCGCACGCCGCGCGCCGCTTCTGCGCGTTTGGCAACCACACCTGTGCTACCGCGCAGCTGTTGCCAACTTATTTTGAAAATAATACTCATTTTAAATGCATTTATTGTTGGACATATATTGAGAGCAGTATGCAAATGTTTACTAAAATAAATATTTAACAAAATTCATTAAATAAAAATTTGTAAAAATTTAAGAATGAATTTGGGGAGTAAGTTCATTTTTTATTTCGATTAAAAATAAATGGGGAATTTGTCATTTCTTTTGGGTACCTTTTTTTAAGTTTGGGGAATTTGTTCACCGTGTAGTTATTTCCGTGTAACCCAAATTTCAGAGAAATCCATTGAAAAGTACAAATTTGTATAGGGAAGAAATATACCACACAACAAAATATGAATTTTATAAGAAAATTGGGCGTAAAAGTAGGCGTGGTCGGTAAAAATCATGTAGCGACCTTCCCTGGAATATGTACTAAATTTCGAAGAAAGCCATTGAAAAATAAAAGTTTTTATAGCAATCAAATAAAGAAACAAATAAAAGGAAAAAATAAGTTTTATATACATAGAAGTTGGCGCAAAGTAGGCGTGGCCTGTAAGAAGCATATGGTGACCTTCCCTGTAGTATAGAGATCGTGTGACCAAATTTTAGACATCCCTTGAAAAATAAAAATTTCTATATTGAACAAATATACAAAAAACAGAAAATTAATTTTGTATAAAAAGCGGGCGTAGAAGTAGACGTGACCGGTAAGAATCATATGGCGACGTCTCTGGAGTACAGAGATCGTGTGTAGCAAATTTCAGAGAAATCCGTTAAAAAAAATTGTGTAGCGAACAAATGTACCAAAAAACAGAATATGAATTGTATACAAAAAGTGGGCGTAATAGTAGGCGTGACCGGTACGAAGATTATGTCGACTTTCCCTGGAGGAGAGAGATCGTGTGTACCAAATTTCAGAGAAATGCGTTGAAAAATAATAATTTGTATAGCGAACAAATATACCAAAAAGCAGAAAATGAATTGTATATAAAAAGTGGGCGTAAAAGTAGGCGTGGTCGATAAAAAGTATATGGCGACCTTAGCTGGAGTACATGGATCGAATTTCAGAGAAATCTGTTAACAAATAAAAATTTGTATAGTGAACAAATATGAATAAAACAGAAAATGAATTTTACATAAAAAGTGGGCGTTAAAGTAGGCGTGGCCGGTAAAAAGAGTATGACGACCTCTGCTAGGGTATAGAGATCGTGCGTACAAAATTTCAGGAAAATCCGTTGAAAAATAAAAATTTGTAAAGCGGTCAAACAAACAAACAAACAAATAAACAAACAAACAAACAGAAAATGAATTTTATATATATAGATTATTTTATCATTTAATATCAATATTTATTGGGTCCAAATGCCTTACAAATTGTTGAGGAACATTAAATCAAATATTGTTTAAAAGAAATTCCGAGCTGATTTCATCTTGAATTAGATTGATCATGAACAAAACTTTCAGCATGATTCAACGACTTCTTGATGTCGGCAGTTTTTACACGATATCGTACGGAGACCAAGGTAAACCAAGAAATTAAAAAGGTTGAAATGGCCTCTGAACAGATTCAGTATGTTGTTGATGAATATATTAATAGGTAATTCAAGCTATGTAGTCATATTCCTGAATCGTTCTTACTGGAGTATTAAATAACTTTTTAGTGGTTTAGAGATCGACAAATTCCTTGGCACTACGTCTGATAATAGCTAGAAATCCTCTGCACTTTTAACAGTCAAGGTGTACCAGGAACTTTTTTAGTTGGTATCCACACAATAAATAAGTAACAGTTATAAAGTTGTTTCTGGAAAAATGGATGCATTTACATATTTTAAACTTAAGATCAACCAAGTTCTTGTTGCACCACAAAAAGGAAACTGCAAATCTGCTTAAAGGTGAGCGTATTCTACATATTGATTATAGCAGTAGAAAATTTTCTTATCAACAGCATATATTCAAAGTTATGGAGATCGTTTATAAAAGGAGAAAAACAAATTGGTCCCAACTATTTACCTTGATAAGCCCCAGAAGTACAGGTAAAATAATTTGAGCTTTCTTTTTACATCGTACTCCTTGCGTTCTATCCGAGATAGAGATATGACTTTTTCCAATTTAAACTGTATTAAAACAAGTAAACCTAAATTTAAAACTAAAATTTGATGGCTTACCTTTAAATCAAATGCCTTCCTAAATTCTGGGTAAGCACAAAGCTAATATATCCATACCACTGTATGACAGAATGAAATACCTGGGATACGGTACTTTTTGTTTTGGTAGGTCTTATCGAGTACAACAAGACTCTGTCCTTGAAATTTGCGAAACACCTCAAAAATCTTGAGATACGGGTAAAAATCTGAATTTTTGGTCATATCGCACAAATAAACCAGCAACTCTGTTGAATATTAACCGCTTTTGAACTTCTCTGCGGATTAGAAAGAAAAAAACTGACGACTTTCGAAGATATGAACGTGATATTGAAGTAATATTGAGACATCTGTGCGAGTTCATACAACAAATTCATTTCTTTTTTAAATTCTTTATTTTTCAAATTTGAAGATGTTTTTACACATTTTTTATTTAAGAATCGTATAATTTATTAATTTATTATAAAAGCATGTTAATTTGTGATTCAAATGCAGCTTTACTTTAAAAAGTCCTGCACAAATTCACTAAGTTATTTTAGTTTTAATAAAAACAAAATTTTGGAATAAATGTTTCAATGTTTCTCGTTTTCTTTTTATGAGCTTTCTGTTTAGTGAAGTTTCTGGTAGGATGCAGAATGTCAATCACATATGTAATTTTAAAAATAATATTGGATTTGTTGTAGTATTCAATAAAATTTTTAATCGCTTTTATAAATTCAGTCGCTGGAATGAAAATTTGTTTGTGAATATTGCTTTTCAACAACCGCAGTTTATTTGCCCTATCACTTGGCACCATGTGCTCTTTTATAATGCACTTCTCTTTTCTACATTTGTCAGGCCACACTTTGAAAACCACAGCTGGCTGCGAAGATTCCAAATATGTACCACGAACTTCGAATTTTCAAATCTTTAGTGTGTGTTATTTTCCTTTATATACACTGTTCTAGTCCTTGTGGACCATTAAGATTTACATTTGATATCTTTTGTGCTGCTTGGTGAAGAGACACCTTTTAAACCTCTTTCATGTTTCTTAATTCGTCCCATTTGTAATATTCAACATGATTTGTGATCATTGTAATAAATAAGAAAACAACTAAGAAATTATAGTCAGTCTAGACCGACTATACGATACCATATGATACCCTGTACCATGGTTTAGAGACCCCATCTCTTCGGTCCAACTAATTAGATATAGAAAATGAGCAGAAACCAAATTTGAGTGACATTGTTATTAATTTTGGCTGCAGATATGAAAAAGTTCATATCGGGTGCTATATTTATATGGGGACTAGATAGAAAAATGGACCGATCCTGACCATATTTGGTAAAGTCACTTATACTGTGAAAAAATATAAACAAACCAAATTTGAGAAAAATCTATTCAATATTTTTGTTTTTTGATAGATTTAAGGGAAGATCCGGAAGCAGCCCTATATGGGGCCTATGACGAAGATTTGTCCTAGAGGGACTATTTTTGGATTACTTAATCGTGGATATAATAAACACATACAAACCCAATCTGACTGAGATCTATATGATAATTTAGATCTTATGGCAATTTATGCCGATTTCATAGGGGTCATTTGCATGGGGACTAGGTCTCAACATGGACCGAATTTTACCAATTTCAATAGCGTTCATCCCATGGCAGATAAAAGATTAAATTCCAAATTTCATCAAAACATATTCATATTTGCGACATGCAGTTTGATTACAAGCTTTACATGGACACACAGACGGACGGACGGACATCGCTAAACGACTCAGTAAGTGATTCTGTGTTGATCGGTATAACAAAAGAGGGGTCTAGGTCAAATAATTTTGGTAGTTACAAACAGCAGCACAAAGTCATTATACCCAAACCACATAGTGGTATAGGGTATAAATATATTTATAAATTTGCGATAAAGTTCAGACAATATCATAAAAAGATTATCTAAAAGCTGCAATATTTTCAGCAGATCTGCAGTTTTTAATTAAACATATGTATATGTCAAAATATTGATAATATTTAAAAGACATATCGATAATTTTAAAAATATATAATCTTGTCCGATTAATAGACACTTATATTAAAAAAAAAAAAAATTATTTTGCAGTTAGTTCACTAGTTTATAAGCAAAGATCCAATAAATGAATATATGAAAAAAATTATGCAGTCCATAGCGCTTAATCTGTAGAATGAAATTGTTAAATATATATACTTTTGACAAAAATATTAAATTGCCAGTCATTGAATTCGGTATAACAGCACTTTTAAAATGAAAGTATATCTAGTATTGAGTATATAAAAAAAATAATGGTTTGAGTTTTGGAATTTTAAATACATTATTTAAAAAGCTTTAAAAGGCGTAAAATTACATTGATTTGAAAAGATTTTATTATTGTTAATTTTCAAATATTATGTTATTTATAGCTTTACGATCATTTAGTATTTAGTTTTCGCTTTCAAATATTAATGTACCATTTTTATAATCATCTTCAGACCATATTATATTGTTTTCATATAAAAATATAAAAAGTTTTTATGTTTGAAGTGAATTTCTTTTAAAAGAAGTATTTGATGAATGTTATAATTTGCATAACGCTCCATCTAAAATAAATATAACTAGTTATCTTAAAAAAAAAACTAATAAATTACAAAGAAAATATACTTAGTATATTTTTCAGCAGTTAACTGCTTCACTTACAATATATATATAAATACTATAAGTATGTTTATAATTTTTTTTAGTATTGTACTATCCTAGGTTTTTCGATCATAAAAATTTTCCTTCCCGATCTAATTCATTATTAATTATGTGCGTATTAAAAATTCAATTGACTGTTATAGATGTAAGGTAGCTCTAACCAACTCTCTCTAAGAAATTTTATTGTTTTTTTATAAAGTATGATTTTTAAATAATAAAAAAAAATAAATAAATAAAAAATAAAAAAAAATATACTTAGTATGTTTTTATTTCTATACTCATGGACCCTAAATGAGCATTTTGAAGAAAATTATGATTATCTGATCATGTATGTACAATTTTGTTTAAAACAAACTCTGGCATTTAAAAGGCGCAAGCAGCACTTCAACTGAAAAGCTAAAAGCTCCCATTAAGCGCCTTAATGTAATTAATCTAGCCAAGGACCCCAGGTATGGCTGCCTGCAATAGTTCGGTTACCCTAGTACGTATGGTTATTTTTCAAAAACAGGCAATTAAAATAACTTATACGACAGAATATTCGAAAGTAGTTCTGTAATTCTTTTCATCCCTTCCACACCAATGTGCTTATGGTATAAACATATGTACAATAGAGTGGTCCTACGTTATATGGGCACTTTTCAACAGCTTGTTTCATTTCTATATAAAACTTATAAATGTGAAGTTTTGGGATAATCGGATAAAGAAAATTAGCGCCGGAAATCGATTGAAAATTTCAAGTGTGTTTATATGGGGAAATTATGACTTTTTTTTCAGATTTTACGAAAATTTCGTTCTATAGTTTCATATTTCCGACAAGTTGTCATACGAATCGAGAGCAGTATTAAATTATATTTTCAAAAACCTATAAAACTTTGAAATCGAGTAAAAACTCGCCAAGTAATAGCAAATGCCCCAGACCACTTTAGTGCCAAAAAAAAACTAGGTCATTGATGGCATTTTTTTCAACTCTGAGAAATTGATTAAAGCCAAAATTTTTTTGGTCTCTATACTTGTAAGCACTCAGATATGAAGTATTGTTTTATTGCCACGTTGTTAACCTATTGCGCATGGAAAACTGGGAAATTTTTTTAAAAAAAATTTTGAAAACTCCTTTTTCAAGTTTTAAAAAAATTTCTTAAACAAAATTTAAAAAAATGGGTCTGGCACTTTAAGGTTTTATTAAATACATGCTAAAGATTAACAGAATGAATTTTTAAGTAAATCCTTATGCCACAATTTGTTTTGGCAAGGATTTTATTTTTGCGGATTGCGAGAAAAATTGGGTTTTTGTGAAATATTCAGTATATGTAACCTTTCTAAATTCTTTATATCAAAAATTAATCGGTTCCCTACTTTTAAATACTACATTTTATCTTAACAGCCTAAGGTTTTGGAAAAAAATAATATGACCCCATTAACCCTTTTGGAACTGCTAATAAAAGACAATTTATTAAAAAATTCAAATATTTGCATATACAGTTGAATTCTTAAAAGCGTTACTTAAGATATTATAACAAAACATGCATATTATTCGTTCCTATTTGGAATTTGGAATAAATCGAACAATTTTAACCCATTCCTTGCCTAGGCCAAAGCATATTTAAAAAAGTTACACACCTAAAAATAATGCATTGTTCTAGTAAACTAGACGAAACACCGATTATTGGTTGGGAAGTAAAATGCTGCTGTATGTTGCGAAAACTTGCAGTTATGTGCTCCAAGAAAATTCATTCACCCAGAAAATTTGATAAATATTGATTTATCGGATTTATCACAAACTTTAGAAGATACACACATTTGGTTATAATATTTTTAGGAACGCTTTTAAAAATTCAACAGTATTTGCAAAATATTTGAATTTTTTGAATAAATTGTCTTTTATTAGCTTTGGATTATATGTGACCACAATTCCGGGTGAATGGGGTCTTATTATATTTTTCCGAAACCTTAGGCTATTAAGATAAAATATACTATTTAAAAGTAGAGAAGTGGGCAATTTTTGATATAAAGAATTTAGAAAGATTACATATAATGAATATTTCACAAAAATCCCATTTTTCTCGAAATCCGCAAACACGAAATCCTTGCAAAAAAAGTTTTGGTATAGCGATTTACACAAGAATTCACACTGTTAGTCCCAGACATGTATTTAACAAAACCATAAAGTCCCAGATCCATTTTTCTGAATTTTGTTTAAGAAAATTTTTTATAACTTGAAAAGGAGTTTTCAAAATTTTATAAAAAAAATTCTCATTTTCGGTTTCAATGCGCAATAGGTTAACAACGTGGAAATAAAACAATACTTGGCATCTGAGTACTTGTAAGTATAGGGATAAAAAAAAATTTGGCTTTAGTCAATTTCTCAAAGTTGAAAATAATGCCATCAAATTTCATGACCTAGTTTTTTTTGGCAGAAATGTAATCTGGGGCATTTGCTATTTCTTGGTTTGTTTTTACTTGATTTTGAAATTTTTTAGGTTCTTGAAAATATAATTTAATACTAATCTGGATTCATATAACAACTTGTCGGAAAAATTAAACTATAGAACGAAATTTTCGTAAAATCTGAAAAAATTCATATTTTCCCCACATAAACACACTTGAAATTTTCAATCGCTTTGCGGCGCGACTTTTCTTTATCCGATTATCGCCAAACTTCACATTTATTAGTTTTATATAAAAAGGAAACAAACTGGACCCCGCCTCTCCCTAAAATCGTATTTTCATTTTTAAGGACCACTCTAATGTAAATACAAGTTTGTCATTCCGATTGATATAATTGCAAAAAATAAAAAAAATTGGACCTATAGAATATATATCTATATATTCCTGATCTTTACAACCAGCCGAGCTTGGTGTTCTTGTTATGATTGTTCTCTAAATTTTTTAATATATTATATCACTGCTTTTCACTTGAAAACATTTTCAATCAATCAAAATTTTTTCGTATACAATTTTGGCATACAATGTTTTGATAAATTCAACAAAATTATTTTGTAAAAAAACTCTAAGAATAGAATTTTGAAGCATTTTAAATATATTTCCTATTAAATAACTTTAAGGATTGTTGTCAGATCTCCTATAGAATCACCGCAAATCTAACAAAGCTGGAGACAAGTTAGTAAACAATTTCCCCCTAAACTTTACAAACAAAATTACTAGGGATGGCAACCCCAGTTTTAAAACGGTCTACATATATATTCTCCATGTGAATTTATGAATATATGAGGATAAAATCTTATAAATAAATAAAATGGAGTTTTGTGTGTTTCTTTTTTCGTTCGTGGTTTGTCTGTGGTTTATGGGAGACTCCACCAATAGACCGATCGTCTTGAAATTTTTACAGTAGGCTACTACCTATTTAGGCTAAATAGGCTATACTTTTTTTGGATTTTTCAAGTGGGCGTGGCACATCCCATATAAATTGAATTTTTAGCATCTAATTTTAATATATAATATCTCGATAAATACGACATCAATTGTTCTGAAGCTGTAAACAAGTACATATTAAACGTATCTGAAGTGTAGCAGAAAAAATGGACGAGATCGACCAATGGGCGTGATACCCCCAAACAAAAATATGAAGTACTTAAAGCTTAAAACTTAAGTCTTAAAAGTTGTGACAAGTACATTAATTACCAATGTGAGTAGTCGTAGAAACTATGGCCGGTATCATTCGCCAAAACCGAAAATCACGAATAACAAAAATCACTAAAAACAAACATCGTCAAAGACTAAAATTGCCAGAACCGAAAATGACGAATAACCAAAATCGCAAAAACAAAAATCGCAAAATTTAAAAAATCGTCATTACCGAAAATCGCAAATAACAAAAATCGCCAGGATTAGAAATTTCAAAATCAAAAAAATAAAAATCGCTAAAGCAAAAAATCACCAAAATCCAATATCGATAAAATCAAAACTCACAAAAATAAAAAAATTATACTAATCAAAAATAGCCGACAATCAAAAATAGCAAAAAAATCGCTAACAACAAAAAATCGCCAAAATCTAAGATCACAAAAATAAAAATCGCCATATATACATAAATACAACAATTTGTATAAACTGTATTGGTGTAGCGAAGCGCATCGGGTAGCAGCTAATTTAGTATAAAAGATTTTATCGGCCATAGGGCGACACCTGTTTTAATTAGTGAATATCGATGCATATTCGGACCTAGTTGCCAAATAAATTTCCCACTAAATCAACTTAAATTGACATAAGATTCAGTCATATAGATCTCGGTCAAAGTGTATTCGCGCTTATTATATCCAAAATAAACCTCGTAGAATAATCTTGAGTCACAGTCACCATATAAGCCTGATTCCCATTCTTCATACAAAAACAAAAATAATGCAATAATTTTTCTCAAATTAATCCCCATATAAATATAGTGTCTGATATAAACATTTTCATATGTATCTGCAGAAAAAAAAAACTAATAACAATGCCACTCAAATTTGGTTTATGCTTATTATCCAATTATCTGACCCTAAGACCCTTTCTTTATTCGCCTATTGTATATAGGCTACTGTATAGTGGGTCTAAGCTGACTGCATTTTTTTTATTGTTTATTTTAGAAAATGGCTGCAAACGTAATGAAATACATATGGGGGATTTCATGTCAAGTGCACCAACTTTTGAAACCAACCGATCGGGATGAAATTTGCACCAAGCTTAGTCCTATCGGATAGTAGTTTAGACACAATTTTTCAACAAGATCGGTCCAGATCTCTCTGAGTTAGAGGGATCAAAATTTGACATTTTGGCCAAACAGGTGTTTTTCTCATCCATGTAACTTATTACCTATTGTTCTTAGAAAATTTTCTCCCAAAGAGTTTAGATAGCTATTTCTTCAATATTTCGGAAAAAAATACTTAAAAAAAAAAATTTGTAGACTTTTTTTTTTAGCCAAATTAAAGCATTTTTGCCTTTTTTTCAAAAATGGCATTTTTTTTTTTCATAAGAAAGCTTTTTGGTCGCTTAGTGGGATGGGAGTGGGATATCTATCAAAATAAATGTTTTGTAACTCAAGACAACGGTTTTTCAATTTTTCACAAATGCACTATTTTGCATTTTTTCCTATTTGTATGAAAAACCTTACAAATAAATAATAATAATTAAATTAATGTGTAATAATAATATTAAAAATAAAAAGATAAATAATTTATTAAAATTTAATCTTAATTGCATTAGATCCATTTATATCACAACTATTTTTATACTTAATTTATTGTAGCTGATGAAGTATTTAAGTCTTGTAAATTTTTAAATACACAGTCTTTCATCAAGCTTTGTTACAAGGTTCAGCTGTTGATTTCGCTGCTGGTTTATTTGTTGGCTTTGGAAAGAAATCGCATTGAATAGAGGTAGAAAACTTTTTCAACTTGAGTCTTCCATCGACAAGCGGTATAAAAGCATGGTATTGAGCGGTGCCATCGATTGCTACCGCAGCATCGAATCTGC
Organism: Cordilura impudica; assembly: GCA_963682025.1. Classification (NCBI taxonomy): domain Eukaryota; kingdom Metazoa; phylum Arthropoda; class Insecta; order Diptera; family Scathophagidae; genus Cordilura; species Cordilura impudica. Next base: position 135,750,041 of record OY821518.1, read on the forward strand.
TCTTCAGTGTTTTCAATGTTTCCTGATGATCCTCTTTGCTACTAAAAACTATTTTAGTTTCTTTACAATAACTCTTTGCCCAATGGAATAAAGCAGTCGCATCTAAGATGCGATCTTGATGAGAGCACTGGAGGCTATACTTCGCTGCATTTCTTTTAAAGTTTGCTCCAATACCATCACATGCTCCTTTACCATGAGCAGTAGGATGAAAATGCCACTCAGCTGGCATTTCAAAATCTTTTTCATGGGCCATAAGATTTGCCAAGCTACTTTTGTTTTTAAAATGTTGACGAGCTCCGTCCGAAACGTAGTATACCTTCATTACTGTAAATTTAGATTTTAGAAATTTTAGTATTCTCTTCTGGTACTCATAAACTGCAACGGTATCATGTTTTAAATCGTCGGATATGATTGCCATACTTTTGTGTTCCAGTTTTTCATCTTTCATGTAGTAAATAACTACTGTGAATATAGTTGCTTGGTCGTTATTGAAGTGGAATGCTTGTATGGCATCCTGAAGAACATATTTATAGTTTTCTGCGAAATCATATAAAACAAGTAAGAAAATTGTAGTCGGTCTAGACCAACTATACGATACCCTATACCATGTCCTATCTATTAGGCCCAACTAAATGGACATAGAAAAAAAGCAAACACCAAATTTGAGTCTGATTTTTATTAATTTTTTTGGCTGCAGATATGGAAAAGTTCATATCGGATGCTATATCTATATGGGGACTAGGTCCGAAAATGGACCGATCCTGATCATGTTTGGTAAAGTCTCTTGGATTTTGCAAAAATATATACAAACAAAATCTGAGAAGAATCAGTGCAATATTTTTGTTTTTTAATAGATTTAAGTGAAGATCGGGAAGCAGCTCTATATGGGGCCAAAGGGATCATTTTTGGACTACCCATTAATGGACGTAATGAACGCATACAAAACCCAATTTGAGTAAGATCTATATGACAATTTGAATCTTATGGCAATTTATGTCGATTTAATAGGGGTAATTTGTATGGGGGCTAGGTCTGAACATGCACCGATTCTCACCAATTTCAACAGCGTTCATCCCACAATTGATAAAAGCTTAGTTACCAAATTTCATCAAAATATATTCATATTTGCGACCTGCAGTTTGATTACAAGCTTTACATGGACACACAGACGGACGGACGGACGGACGGACGGACGGACATTGTTAAATCAACTCAGAAAGTGATTCTGATTCAATCGGTATAATTAAAGATGGGTCTAGGTCAAATATTTTTGGTTGTTACAAACAGCAGCACAAAGTCATTTTACCCAAACCACATAGTGGTATATGGTATAATAAGATAAAAAGTCATGGTTTCTCAAGTTTAGCAATCCTGTACACATTTCTTCCACAAATTCATCCACATTTAAAATGATTGTTTTCAATGTGCATCTGTCAGTCTGAATCCCAGAATCAAATTTGACCTCCTCTATATATTCTCGATCTAAAGAGTGGATTAAATTTTCTTTGATGAATGTGGTTTTCGGGCAATTGGTACATTCACCTAAGTGGCAAGAAGTTGTTGCATTAGGACACATAGTCAATTTAAGGCAATCGCGGTAATCGTGTAAATCTTCTGCCGAATCATCTGTTAAATACTTTAAGTTGATTTCCTTCAACATCAGTTTAACATTTTCATGGTAAATGCAAACGCATTCTGTGTGAGTTCAGATTGAAAGGTTGCAAATAACTATTTCAGGTTACAGATAACCATTCTCTCTTGTTATGTTATGAAGGTATGTTACATACCTTCGGAAAGGGTAATTTGCCCAGTTTCTCAGTATAAGTTTTATTTGTAATGTTTTACACACAAATAGGAAAAAACTTCAAGATAGTGCATTTGTGAAAAATTGAAAAACCGTTGTCTTGAGTTACAAAACATTTATTTGGATAGATATCCCACTCCCATCCCACTAAGCGACCAAAAAGGAAAAATCCTAAGCTTTCTTATGAAAAAAAAAAATGCCCTTTTTGAAAAAAAAGGCAAAAAATGCTTTAATTTAGCAAAAAAAAAAATTTCTAAATTTCTAAATTTTTTTTTTTAGTATTTTTTTCCGAAATATTGAAGAAATAGCTATCTAAACTATTTGGGAGAAAATTTTCTAAGAACAATATGTAATAAGTTACATGGATGTGAAAAAACACCTGTTTCGCAAAAATGTCAAATTTTGATCCCCACTAACTCAGACAGATCTAGACCGATCTTATTGAAAAATTGTGCCTAAACTACTATCTAATAGGACTAACCTTTGTGCAAATTTCATCTCGATCTGCAGACATCGGTTTCAAAAGTTGGTGCACTTGACATGAAACCCCCCATATATATTAACGTTACAAAACCCAGATATAGCAATTATGTTAAATCCAGTTTTGAAAATAATGGAACAGCCAGTTTATTTCAATGTAATAAAAATCGCAATTTTCCTTTATTTGTTTTGAAATAAGTGTTGCAGAGCAATGTGCATATGGTATATTTTTGAGCCCGCATAGGCAGACCTTTGCTTCGTAAATGTATTTTTTGTATTAAATCTATTCTTTTATTTTTATATTAACATATTAAAAGCTAATTCAGATAAAAGTATTTATCAATTTTGTTTTAAGTTTAATGTCTGGACATTTTACTAATATGTTACAAACTAAATTGACGCATAAAAATATCGCATAATTTATTTGCTTTGACTTTGGATATTCTCTTATAAAGGAATCTTAAAGGGATAAAAAATGATAAAGTTTTTCAGAAGTTAAATAAAAACCATTTTTTTCTTATAAAAAAATCATGTGAGTCCGATCATAGGGGAGATGTGTTAACATCTAGTAATTAAAGATTTTTTTATGTCGCTTTAAAATCAAACAGAAAGCGTCATCTATGTATCACTTATAGCAATCAACTACAGGGCCTCTGCTAATAAAAATATATTTATTATTTCAACCGGTTAATTTTTAACATTTCGTTATATATTTTTCATTTAAAATTTTTTTTTAATTTTTTGTTTTTCATTTCTTATTTTTCATTTTTTTATTTTTTATTTTTCATTCTTAATTTTTCATTTATCACTATTCGTTTTTAATTTTTTATTTTTTATTTTTTTTTTTTGTTGTTCACTTTTCATTTTAAATATTTTATTTTTCATTTTTTTTTCACTTTTTCTTAGTTTTCATTTTCAATTTTTTATTTTTCATTTTTCATGTTTCATTTTGTATTTTATATTTTTCATTTTTTATTTTTCATTTATCATTTTCAAACAAAAAACCAGCTCTCAAAATTTAAGTTTCAATATTTACAATTTGCACGTCATCACGAATATATTTCACAAAATTAATGAAATAACAAACTATTCCAACCGGTTGTACTTGTGCGGTTGTTGAATTATATATCTGTGGTCACAAGCATTAACCTCCTAAGTCGAAAATCGTGCTTTTGAGAAAAATAACTTTTATATAAATATAATGGGGCTTCACTACGCCTTATGTGAGAATGTTTTCATTAATAACTTTTTAATAAACAGTGTTAGAGAAATGATGATTTCACGTAAATATAAAGCGCTTTTATTTAGTAGAACATGACAGCAAAGATAACCCAAATCGTCGAATACCATGCTTTCGAGAAAAATGACTTTTTATATAAATATAATGGGGCTTCATTTATATAAATGTGATAGCATACATAACTCAAATCGTTCTGAAGTCGACTTAGGCGGTTATCGCTTGTGACCACAGATATATGTTTTTTTTTTTTTTTTTTTTAATTAATCAACACTCAGGGGATGCCCCCTACGGATGCAGTGCATTGTGTTGATCTCAGGAAAATAGGTTTAATTAGGAAGGAGGGAGTGTGTTCATTTTTTTTTTTTTGTTTTGCAGCGACAGACCAAAGCCTCTGGTGGGAATCGAACCCACGACCCCTCGCATGATAGGCGAGCACGCTACCTACTCACCTACCAGGGCGCTTATACGTTTATATTATGAAATTTATAACGTTTTACTGCAAAGTGTTGTTGAATTAGCTGAAATAATTTTATATCATAATTTTTTCACCAATACAATCATAAGTCACTCCGATTTTGTCTTACGGCTCACATGTTACGCTGTTTTGTGATTGTATTGTGTAATAGAAATTAACCCCCCTGTGAGTATAGATGTTTACACATCTAATAAGAAATAATATTAATATCTAATAATAATAATAATAATAATATCTAAGAAATCATAACAAATAGTAGTCAAAAATGAAAAGAAATTAATTATAAATTGAAATAGTAACCGTACCCAACAGTGGGTATAAAATTAAGTGTAAAACACATATAGCCGAATTTAACACCCTTTATTGTTTCAAATATATTTCATAACATTTCACATTTAATTTTATTGAAGAAGCTGCGTAGTACGTGCATATGCTGTACATTTCACAATACAAAAATTTTCTACTGTTTGCACTCGATTTGCAATTACTTTCCAAGGTTGAATGTTTCACTGATGTAAGCAAATTGAAATTGGATTTTAACATTCTTAGTATTTGGTGTACAAAATATTTATTAAACAATATTAAATTTGGATAAATGCGTAGATATTTCTTTTAACAAATAATGGTAATAATGATGTAAGAGCTGTAGCTGAAGTTGAAGATGTGGGTATTTTGTTTGGTTCCAAGTAAACATTTAATTCTTATTTAAATAACATAATACCTAAGTCTTAAACCAACCTGCTTATAATATATTAAAGTTGTTCTGCTCATAATTTGTGAAACGAATTATGTATACTAGCAGATGCCAGCCCTCGAAATTCGAGCGCAAATTCTAGGAAATTTTATTTTTTAATTAAATAAAGACCCTAAAATTATGCTAATCAATTATAGCCAATTCACAAATCAACACAAAAAAGAAACTCATTTTTATTACAAACACATAAACAAATTTAATAAACACACACATAGCATGGTATAATTTTATGTATGTGTTAGTTGCAGCTTTAAATGCAATTTAGTCAAAATAAAGAAAAAATTTAAAAATCTGCAAATCTTTAAATCGGCTAAAAAGAAATACCTTTCAAATAATATACGATTGGTCAAAATCGCGATAAAACGGTAGAACAAAACATCAGTCACAGGAAATCGCCTAGCCTATTAATATTATAGATGTATGCCCAATTTGGTTCAATATCTCAACTTCTTTCATGGAAGAAATACGAGTCTTCGAAAGGAAATGTTTAATTATGTTTCATTATTTAAATCGTCACATAGTAATTATGTAAAATACGTCTCAAATAAAAAGCTATATAATACACCTTATATAATTAGAATAGATTACTTTATAATTAATCTAATTAAGAATAATATTTTAAAGTGTAAATCGTGCATTGAGAATAATATAATAATGGCATCGTACTATACAAATGATATGCGTATAATAAAGAAAATAACTTAATAATGGCACCTTACTACACAAATGAAGAAAACATATATGAAACATTGCAAAATGGATTCGTAGCTCCTGAAGCATTTTTATACCTTGACAAGAAAAAGGTAATACAAAATGAAATCGGAATACCTCTATTTTATCATACATACAGACGCGCAAATGTCAAAAGGCGGTAATATTGATGCAACGACAAACAAATTTAAGACATGATACTAGTATTGGCAATAATGAATTCTGCAATATTCAAAATTGTAAAAGCAAAAAATATTGGTGGCTTAATTAACTAATGTTTAAGTACTCTCTTTTATTCATTTTTTTTTTACTTTTACCATTTGACTTTAATTTTTATAAATGCCAATATATAAGTAATGTTTTTCCAAAAAATATATAATTTAACCATTAAAAAAAAAAAAACGTTATTATATTAATACTACTTGAGATCTCGTTAAGTGACATGGTTTATACATATATTAAATAAAAACTATATAGCTAACTACTGTTTATTATAGTTTTAGTTTTCAAAATTGTGTATAAATAAACAAATAAAAAACAAGTAAGAAAGTTATAGTCGGTCTAGACCGACTATACGATACCCTATACCATGCGTTTAGAGACCCTATCTCTTCGCTCCAACTAATTGCATATAGCAAATAAGCATAAACCAAATTTGAGTGGCAGTTTTATTAATTTTTTTCGCTGCAGATATGAAAAAGTTCATATAGGATACTATACTTATATGGGGACTAGATCGAAAAATTCACCGATCCTGACCATATTTGGTAAAGTCACTTATACTGTGAAAAAATGTATACAAACCAAATTTGAGAAAAATCTGTGCAATAGTTTTATTTTTTGATAGATTTAAGTGAAGATGCGAAAGCAGCTCTATATGGGGCCTATGACTAAGAATTTTCCTATAATGATTTTTTCGAACTACTGATTAATGGATGTAATACACATACAAACCGAATTTGACTGAGATCTATATGATAATTTTGAACTTATGGCAATTTATGTCGATTTCATAGGGCTCATTTGTATGGGGACTAGGTCTGAGCATGGACCGATTCTCACCAATTTCAATAGCGTTCATCCCATGGCCGATGAAAGCTTATATGCCAAATTTCATCAAAATATGTTCATATTGCGAACGGACGGACGGACGGACATTGCTATTTCGACTCAAAAAGTGACTCTGAGTCGATCAGTATCATTAAAGATGGGTCTAGGACGAATATTTTTGGTTGTTACAAACAGCAGCACAAAGTCATTATACCCAAACCACATAGTGGTATAGGGTATAAAAAAAAAATGATATGTGTATAATAAATACTTTAGAAAAAGGTTTTATGCCACCCCAGGCATTTTTGCACTTAAATAGATAATTTAAATAAATATAATTCAGGATGAAAATGGTATTCCTATTTTATATCACAATTTCAGACGGGCCAATATCAAAGCGAATAATAATATCAGGTATGACACAAGTATATCTAGCAAATAAATTCATATACTGCAAAGATCAAAAGCCAAAAAATGTTGGTGGTTACACGAATAATTTACTATAAAATTTTCCTTTAACATTTTATGCTTCTATCATGATACAAGTATTGTTTTTAAAAAAATTTTCATTACAAAATATGTTTATATTTACTGTGTATTTTAGTATACAAAACAAAAATAATAATTATTTTAAAGCAATATCTTTTCCTATATTAAAAATACTAGAAAGCTCGTTTTTGTGGCTTTGTATATTTTGGTATATACATATGTAGCTTTGTTTATAACTAGAGTTTATTATAGTTTAAGAATTTCAAAATTGTGAATAAATAAACGTACAAAAAAAAAAAAATATATATTTCTTAAATTAAAATAAATGCGTACATGTTTCTTTTAACAGGCATCATATAAAATGGGTATTAATGATTCAATGACTGTTGAAGTTGAAGATGTAGGTATTTTGTTTGGTTCCAATTTAACATTTATTTCTCATTTAAATAAATTAATACCTAAGACTTAAGCTAGACTTCTATTCAAGGTTCAGAAAATACACACATGAAACACACAATGTTCTGTTCAAAAGCAGCCAACACATATCTTTATTTTCATATCAATTATGTGCGTTTCTAAATTTTCTACGGTGCCCAACACAACCATGACCATTTTAAACATGACTTAAAATATAACTGAACTCGAACCTGTTTATTGTACATGTTCTGTTTTTTCTTACTACACGAGCCACAACACGACTTAAAATATAACTGAACTCGCAAGTGTTTATTGTACATGTTCTGTTTATTTTTTCAGTACACGTACCAGAACATGAACTTCAAATAAAGCAACACTCAAAAATGTGTGCTTTATGTGTGATTGAAACAAAAAGTACGTGATACAAAAATGTTCGTGTAAATAACGAAATATTAAAACGAACACAGTCATGGTTGTGTTGGGCACCGAAGAAAATTTAAAAACAAACATAATTGATATGAAAATAAAAATATGTGTGTGTTGGTCTAAGTTATGTTTGTTTACATATATGTACGAGTTTTTTATTCAGTGTGTGTTTTTTTCTGAACTCTGCTTCTATTATTAAAACATATCGCATTTATCGTACAGAGAAAATAAAAAAGAAAAATTTTATTATGCATTATCGTTTTTTAACTTTTTTTAATCACAACCGCTATATGATTTTGGATGTTTGAGTCTAGTTATAAAAAGTCTTAAAAAAATGCGAAGATTCAGTTTATGTTATAAGCATTTACTCTAGTTAACGGGAATGTTGATTGACCCATTTTATTTAAAAAAAAAAATTCGGTTAATGTACTTAGATATCTGTTCATCATACAAATACTTTCTATGTTAACTGTTATCGTTCAAATTATATTTTAAGACAACTAAATGAATATACATATGTGGATGGTCCAAGAACAAGCAGAGCAGACCTATAGATGGCAGTAGTAGTATGAAAAAAATTTGTTGTGTGAAAAGTGACAATCTTGCAAAACATATATTTTAACTTTCATTATTTTATACTAGCTGTTTCTACCCGGTCTTGACCGGGATAAAAAGGTCTTTGACTTGAAAAATGGTTCACTATGCTTACCAGGCGCTGAGTAATTAGTCCCCAATTAACAAATTCCCCAAAAAAATGAACTTTCTGCCCAAAAATTTGTATGGGCAGTAAATTCGTTTTTTATTTCAATTAAAAATTTTTTGATTTTTTAATTTAGAAGTTTTTTATAAGATGATGCAGCAAAAATGCTTCAAAAATAAGCTGCGAAACCGCTTTAATTTTTTTTCCGTTTATTTATAAACATCAAATATAACGGAATGGTTCGCAAATTAAAGGAATCGGAACTTTTAAAAATTGAATTCCTTCATTCAATAAGTGATCATCATTGATCAGAGACGTCAAATTCAAATTTCAGAAATGAAAGACTAATGCGACGTTTAATATTGTGTCGCAAGGTTTCTTTAAGCAACTGCTTATAGTATATGCGTGGCCTCTTTTGATCAACAGGTAATTATTTCACATACGTAGATAAAATTTATCATACGACATTTCACTAAACTGTGTTCCGCGAGCGAGTCGCGTTCGCTTCCGCGCGTTTGGCAGCCACACCCGTGCTGCCGCGCAGTAGTTGTTAACTTATTTTAATCTGCAAAATATATTCTTCAGATCATTGCGATATTTTAGCTGAGCTGTGTTCCGCGAGCACGTCGTGTCCGAATCCGTCGCGTCCGCGTCCGCGCGCCTTGCGCCGCTTATTCGCAGCTCCTACCCGTACCTCCGCTTAGTTCTCGCTAACTTATTTTAATTCCTAAAACATATTTTTTAGAGCATTGCGATATTTTAGCTGAGCTGTGTTCCAAGAGCGCGTCGCGTCCGCATCCGTCGCGTCTGAGTCCGCGGTCACGCGCCGCGCGCCGCGCATTTGGCAGCCACACCCGTGCTGCCGCGCAGTTGTTGTCAACTTATTTTAATCGATAAAATATATTTTTCAGATCATTGCGATATTTTAACTGAGCTGTGTTCCGCGAGCGCGTCTCGTCCGTTTCTTCGCAGCTCCTACCCGTACCTCCGCTTAGTTCTCGCTAACTTATTTTAATTCCTAAAACATATTTTTTAGAGCATTGCGATATTTTAGCTGAGCTGTATTTCAAGGGCACCGCTTCCGCGATTTGGCAACCACACCTATGCTGCCTCGCAGCTGTTGCCAGCTTATTTTAATTCTCAAAATATATTTTTCAGATCATTCCGATATTCTAGCTAAACTGTATTCCCCGTGCGCGTAGCTTCCGCGCAACGAAATGATGCTATTGAGAAGAATACTCATTTTAAATGCATCTATTGTAGGACATGAATAAATATTTAACAAAATTCATTAAATAAAAATATTGAAGAATTTAAGAATGAATTTGGGGAGTAAGTTAATTTTTTCTTTCAATTAAAAAAAAAAAAAATGGGGAATTTGTTCATTTCTTTTGGGTACCTTTTTTTAGTTTGGGGAATTTGTTCACCGTGTAGTTATTTCTGTGTAAACCAAGTTTCAGAGAAATCCGTTGAAAAGTAAAAATTTGTATAGGGAAGAAATATACCACACAACAAAATATGAATTTTATAACAAAATTGGGCGTAAAAGTAGGCGTGGTCTTAAAAATCATATGGCGACCTTCCCTGGAATATGTACTAAATTTCGGAGAAAGCCATTGAAAAATAAAAGTTTGTATAACAATCAAATAAAGAAACAAATAAAAGGAAAATATAATTTTTATATACATAGAAGTTGGCGCAAAGTAGGCGTGACCTGTAAGAAGCATATTATGACCTTCCTTGTAGTGTAGAGATCGTGTGACCAAATTTTAGACATCCCTTGAAAAATAAAAATTTCTGTAGTGCACAAATATACCAAAAAACAGAAAATAAATTTTGTATAAAAAGTGGGCGTAGAAGTAGGCGTGGCCGGCAAGAATCATATGGCGACCTCTATGGAGTACAGAGATCGTGTGTAGCAAATTTCAGAGAAATCCGTTTAAAAAAAATTGTGTAGCGAACAAATGTACCAAAAACAGATTATGAATTGTATACAAAAAGTGGGCGTAACAGTAGGTGTGACCGGTACAAAGAATATGTCGACCTTCCCTGGAGCAGAGAGATCGTGTGTACCAAATTTCAGAGAAATCGGTTGAAAAATAAAAATTTGTATAGCGAACATATACCAAAAAACAAAATGAATTGTATACAAAAAGTTGGCGTTAAAGCAGGCGTGGCCGGTACGAAGCATATGGCGACCTTTCCTGGAGTACAGAGATCGTGTGTACCAAATTTCAGAGAATTACGTTGAAAAATAAGAATTTGTATAGCGAACAAATATAACAAATAACAGTAAATGAATTGTATACAAAAAGTAGGCGCAGAAGTAGGTGTGGCCGGTAAGAATCATATGGCGTCCTTTCCTGAAGTACGGAGATCGTGTGTAGCAAAATTCAGAGAAATCCGTTGAAAAATAATAATTTGTATAGCGAACAAATATACCAAAAAGCAGAAAATGAATTGTATATAAAAAGTGGGCGTAAAAGTAGGTGTGGTCAATAAATAGTATATGGTGACATTAGCTGGAGTACAGGGATCGTACGTACCGAATTTCAGAGAAATCTGTTAACAAATAAAAATTTGTATAGTGAACAAATATGAATAAAACAGAAAATGAATTTTACATAAAAAGTTGGCGCAAAAGTAGGCATGGCCGGTAAAAAGTATATGGCGACCTTTCCTGGGGTATAGAGATCGTTTGTACAAAATTTCAGGAAAATCCGTTGAAAAATAAAAATTTGTATAGCGGTCAAACAAATAAACAAACAAACAAACAAACAGAAAATGAATTTTATTTATATAGATTTCGAGTCATCAAATGTAATTCAATATTTTTATTTGCAAGGTCTCCGTCGAACGAATATTTAATTTCTACACTGGGGGAGGCTGCTCCCTCATCTATAAAATATTGGGGGACCAAACAGTTAAGAAAATTCACAAAATGATCTTCGGCTTAAGTTGAGCTAGCTGAAATGCCAGGCATTTTAAAAAGTGCTACATTGACCGAAAATGTGAAGATGAGAAAGCTGTAGTATATGCTAAATTTCTAAGTGACGAAAATGTGAAACAAAGACATTTTACATTTTACCAGTTCACACATCCAATATTGCGAAGACCGATTATACATGAGTGGAAGTTCGAATTGCTTCATCACACAGCTTATTCGGCTGATATAACTGTTCTGGATTTTGCTACTTTCAAACTTGAAGAAATGGCTTTTTCGCAAAATGAAAGAGATGAAGTGTGCGGTTGATGAATTTTTAGTAATCTAGAGTGATCTATAAACAAGATATTGAATATCGCTAGGAATAGTGTATCGAGCTAAAAGGAGATCATGGTGAGAAATAAATTTTTTTTTCAAATTTGTTGCGATTGCTGTGTCAACTCGGGTTTTTCTGAGACCGGCCACGTAATTTATCTTATGTGCTAGAACTTAATTCAAGAAACCTCAATTTTTTTGCTGCAATATAATTTTAGCTAATCTGTTAATGGTCAGTAAGAAACATTGTTCTACAGAGTTTATGAAATAAAGAAATAAATATATTTTGGTTGTAACATTCTCACCAAAACGACATATAAGATGGGCTGCCTAAAAATAAACATCAACCAAATTTAGTCAGATATTTGGACATAAAGTACTGTAAACAAAGGTGCGGAAAACAATTAAAATACAGTTGTTCTCACAGCTGATTACCACTAATAAACCTTTGATTTTTTTTTTCATGAGAGAAAAGAAACTAAGCAAGCAAAAGCATTAATGGTCTCGCACAAACAAAGGCAATATATAAAAGAATAAGCTTCGTCTTTCTATTATAATGGAAAGATAATTGAATTATTCACATCGAAATTAACTGTTTCTACAAAAACAGCAAGCTACGTTTTTGCAAAAAAAACATATATAACAATTTAAAATAAACAGTGGCCCAAAACGAAATGCAACTAACATTAAATTTTAATGGTATTAGAATTATAAAGTTAATTATAGGCAGCTTTATTACTGTTAATATTAATTTGATTAAAGAATATGATTTGAAATTTCTTTAAAATCACAGTATTGATACCTATACCGTGCGTTTATAGACACTATCTCTTAGGTCCAACTAATCAGATAAGCATAGACCAAATTTGAGTGGCATTGTTATTAATTTTTTTGGCTTCGGATATAAAAAAACTTCACATCGGATGCTATATTTATATGCGGACTACGTCCAAAAATGTATCGATCCTGACTATATTTGGTAAGGTTAGTTAGTTTTTGAAAAAACTTATGCAAACCAAACTTCAAAAAAATTTGTGCAATATTTTTCTTTTTGATAAGTTTAAGTGAAGACCGGGAGCAGGTCTATATGGGGCCATGACTAAAAATTGCCCTTGGAGTTTATTTTTGACTACTGATTAACGGATGTAATAAGCAGTAATGTTAATTTGGATCTTATGGCAATATAAGTCGATCTCATAAGGGTAATTTATATGGGGACTAGGTCTGAACATGCACGGATTTTCACCAGCTTCAACAGTATTTTTCCTATGATCGATAGAAGCTTACATGACATTTTAAAATATATTCTTTTTAATATTTCGTTATCTACACGAACATTTTTCTGTCACGTATCTTTTGTTTAGTACACACATAAACCACACAGATTCGAGTGTAGCTTTATTTTAACTTCGCTTTCTTGCACGTGTAGTGCTAAAAAACAGAACATGTTCTTCAACGCGTACATCTAAAAAGTTAAACATTATCCACTCGCGATCGGAAAAATATGAAACAACCATTTAATAACGACAACAATTGTTTCAACCAAATTTATTAAAAAAAAATCTAAAATAATTCATTACCAGTTATAAAAAGATAATAATAAAAACAAAATTAAAAAGATAATAATAAAATAGAAAACTGAGAAATATTATATGTCGTTTATGACTTAATTTAAGTTGATAATGTTTTAATTTTCAGATGTACGCGTTGAACAACATGGTCTGTTTTTTTTTAACACTACGCGTGGAAGAAACCGAACTCAAAATAAAGCTACACTCAAATGTGGTTTATGTGTGGTTTATGTGTGTTCGAAACAAAAAATACGTGATAGAAAAATGTTCGTGTAGTTAACGAAATATTAAAACGAAACACAGTAATGATTGTGTTGGGCATCGTAGAAAATTTAGAAACACACATAATTGATATGAAAATAAAAATATGTATTCGCTGCCTTAGAATAGAACATTATGTGTGTATTTTCTGATCCTTGATAATAGTCAATGAATATTTGAGTCATATTACACTATAATGGTAACGTATTGCTAAGCATTAAATATGATTACTAAGACCGGTTTCCTACCTTAACTTGGCTTGTACTCAAATTTTAATAATATATATGCTTTTATTGAAAAAGTTTAAATTATTAAATTTAAAATAAAAACTTTCAATAAAATTACTTATTTTTAAAAATAGAATTATTTATATATGTAGATATGTAGGTTTAACTATAAATCAAAACTTTTTTTTTTAAATTTTTTATGTAAACATGTGTAAATGTTTGACAGTTGCTATAAATTTATGTATCAATGATATTGTAATCAAACAGGTTATAAATCACCATTTATAAAATAAAAAGTTTTATTTCGATGTTGTTTCAAATGCCATGTTTTGCATATTAATAAATTCATAAGTTTACTAATCATATTTATTACTTTCCTCATATGTATTTAAATAATAAATCAAACTTTTTGTAACTAAAATAGAAATGTATTAAGGAAATTATTTATAGTTTGACAACACCTGACAATTTAATGGGTACGTATGGACAAACATATTTATATTTAATTGGCACGTGTAATTCAATTAAATCATACTGTAAACACGCACAAAATTAATTTCGTATTAATATCGTTACGCGTTATAATCCTAGATTCACTGTTATTCATTACAGAGTTATGGACGAGGATATTTTAAATCGAATTATATTGAAATTAAGGGAAATGTGGCTGAGCTAGATAGGACTATTTTTTGTGTGGCTATGTTAAGGCTCATGACTATAGCGACAAGCCCGCAACGGTTGACGCACTGGAAGCCAATATTGAAGAACTTATTTCTGAGATACCTGCCGTTGAAGAGAGTATACTAAAATTTGACCCAGCGGATGAACCTCATACAGACTCATCTGTCCATAGCATATTATACCACTATTCCGTAGTTTTCTTAATCTACTCCAAAATGGGAGAATTTTGCTTGCTTCATTGGGGTAATGTCAATTATCTTGCACATAACATAGGTTTTGATATTAACTCTTTCAACCTGTGATGCAGTGTAGCATCATTAACTTTCTTCCAATTAGTTTTTCCGATGGTGCTGAATTTATGCAGGACTTATTGTATCATTTTCTATGACTGTTCCCAATTACTTTTTCTTCTTTTTTATTCATGGCAGGTTTCCGCTCAGTTCTTTTAAAATTTTTCGAAATTTCCGTGTGTGTCCTTTTTCTAACCAAATCTTTCACCATTTTACTGAATACGACTTTACTAGGTACCACTCGAATCTCAACTGATAATTCCTTCTTTGACTGAATTAATTCTAGCCAGGTTGAAGACAGTTATTACTGCTAAAGGTGGTGTTACTAAATGTTAATTACTTTATTATACCCTATACCACTATGTGGTTTGGGTATAATGACTTTGTGCTGCTGTTTGTAACAACCAAAAATATTTGACCTAGACCCATCTTTAATTATACCGATCGAAACAGAATCACTTTCTGAGTTGATTTGACAAGGTCCGTCCGTCCGTCCGTCCGTCCGTCCGTCCGTCCGTCCGTCCGTCCGTCCGTCCGTCCGTCCGTCCGTCTGTGTGTCCATGTAAAGCTTGTAATCAAACTGCAGGTCGCAAATATGAATATATTTTGATGAAATTTGGTATATAAGCTTTTATCGGCCATGGGATAAATGCTATTGAAATTGGTGAGAATCGGTCCATGTTCAGACCTAGCCCCCATACAAATTACGCATATGAAATCGACATAAATTGCCATAAGATCCAAATTGTCATATAGATCTTACTCAAACTGGGTTTGTATGCGTTCACTACATCCATTAATGAGTAGTCCAAAAATGATCCCCCCATATAGAGTTGCTTCCCGATCTTCACTTAAATCTATTAAAAACAAAAATATTGCACTGATTCTTCTCAAATTTTGTTTGTATATATTTTTGCAAAATAAAAGAGACTTTACCAAACATGATCAGGATCGGTCCATTTTTGGACCTAGTCCCCATATAGATATATCATCCGTTATGAACTTTTTCATATCTGCAGCCAAAAAAAAAATAAAAAAAATCCCACTCAAATTTGGTTTTTGCCTATTTTCTATGTCCAGTTAGTTGGGCCTAAGAGATAGAGTTTCTAAACGAATGGTATAGGGTATCGTATAGTCGGTATAGACCGACTATAATTTTCTTACTTGTTTTTTATTATTATTATTATTTTTATTATTTTTGTTTATAAATTCCATAGCTATCACAACAAGAAAAAATCTTATAAAATGCAGTGATAGCAAGTTAATGTTATGTCAATTGAATTTTAAAACACAATTTGTATATACAACTTAAAAATAACAATAGTAAAAAATTTTTGGTGTCTAAACATATAAAACAAACGTATAAACGTATAAAACAAACGTATAAAGTTATAAATTGGAAACAATTAATAAATTTGAAACAAATTTAAAAGTTCCTTTTTAAAGCATAATGTGTTGACAAAAATTGTCTCGTAGATGTCAGGTTTTTTCAACGTGGAGATTTGGCAAAAATAATTCTCCTATAAAGATATTCAGGTTCCTTTAAATATATTAGTTTATGCATCATCAAAAGACATTTATACCTTAATACATCTTTAAAATACATTTTATGCAACTGATATGAAAACAGTAAAATTCTTTCCCTTCTACTATAATTTAAGCAGCCGTAAACGTTTTTAAAAAGTTATTAATTAAAAAAAAGATAATTAAGTGAAAGTTTTGTATGAATACTTTTGACGCAAATTAAATGTGAGGCAGTATTTTTGACAACTGATAAGCATTAATATATTTGCTTCTATTTTTGTCATAAGGACCGACATCTTTTCCAGTTCTCATAAATTTGCTTCAAGCTATCTGCCAACAATACTTTTTCTTGCAACTTATTTCCAGAACTAGCAAAAAAACTTCATTTAGTGGAATACGTAAAAAAAATATTTGTAGTATATCTTGACTACGGCTGTATATATCGAGTTGCCGTAGAAAAGTACTATGAAAAAACTTTTAATTATTGTACTTTATAGAACTGCCATTGTTTCAAGAAAGATTTTTTTCTGACTTTCTTGAATTTCGCGAATTTTTGTGTAAAATTTTTTCGAGAAATGAGAATTTTTGAAATGAAAAGAATTCTGGAGAAGAAACTCTAGCAGTTATTATGAAAATCTTATGGGCTTCTTTAGGGAGATTCTCAACAAAACGGAAGTATATAATTATTTTTATTGCTGTTCGTACCGTGCATTTGATGACTAACACATGCGGTGACTAACATATTTCGTTAAGGAGGAGCAAACAAGGGAACCAAAAGCCTTTTTAGGAATTAGAGTTCCACACCTATCCATTTATTACACACCTTGGCAGATCTGTTGGATATATATTGGGAAGCCATATTATTAACCAGATTGAATTCCTAGACTAATGTACTCGGGACGATCCAAAACAACTAACAGAGAGCCGGATTTCTCGCTTAAGTGAATTTGTGGTTTCATATCTATTAGCTATATTATCTCTGTTTTTATATGGATCTTATTCTGTAACCTAGCCTAATGACTTCTAAGTGACTTACTGTCAACTTACTGGTTTGTGGTACTATATTATTTACAAATGTATGTAAAAGTAGATGAGCTCTAAAAATTTACTAACTATATATCAAAAGAAAAATGCCTATTTAATTTCTGTTTTATTTTTACTTTTTTATATATTTATTAAATTAATTGCCAGTTTATGGATAAATACATGTCGTTTACTATAAATTGTTCTAACTTTGCCACTTGTTGATCTTAACTCAATTTATTGATGGGCAAAAGTTTTGCCAAAAGTAATTTATATATTTGTTTCACATTTCTATGCCAAATTCTCTTAATACAACAGAAATATATGTAAAAGTAAAAATAGCTTACACGTAAAATATGAAGAAAAGATAACGTAAATACTTACTTTTTTACTTGTGGCATTAAAATCTGTTCGGTACGTTTGAAAGCCTCAACACATGTTCGCCGTAATTTACGAATTTTTTCACGTAATTCCGGGCTGTCTTTAGATTGGCCCACATGTATTAATAGATCTCGAAATAATGCAACTTGACTATTTATTTCAACAATGAGCTAAAACAAAATAAACAAAGAAAATTAAATTCCTATAATTAATATTAAATTAAATTCTAGAAGATACATGGGCCATATCATACTGTTACACTTTTAATTCTGTGTAGCAGCAAACATTATTCTATGAACTTGGCTCTTTTATAAGTTTTTTACACGTGCTTAATTCAGTTTATTATCCTTATAAAAGGATTTTCTTAAGGAAATACTTTTAAATGTGCAAAGCACAAAATAAGATTTTCTTCTTGTTTGTTTAAGTGTGAAACAAAAATATAATTAAAATTCTTAAATTCTAAATAAAGAGGTTTAGTAAAATAATATTAAGATTTCACTGAATTTTAATTAGTTTTAAAAGAATTTGTTTAAAGAAGCTACGTGTACGTACTTATTTTTCCTGCTAAATTCGAAGGTATAATTAAAGAGTTTTAATGCTAAGCGAAAAATTAATTTTGTATATCATAATTTATATATTCCTCTTTAAATTTTTGGCTTAATAAAATGAGAATATGATTGCGATTTTAGGTATTTAAGATTTTAACTCTTAAAAACTGCAAGAGTTTAAACAAGTTAAGAAAATAAGAAATTATAAGGAAAGTCAAACAATGATCTACTCGGTGATATCATTAATGAGCGCACAAGTTACATATACATATTCGGCTGTGCCGAATTTTTGATACCCTCCACCTGCGTCTTAAAATCAGTATTACACCCAATGTTGAGTACGGCGACCACTTTAAAACTGTTGCCGTTACTGAAACATTAATTCCGAATGCCAATTAAAATTTTAATTTTTAGTTTTTAATTTTTAATTTTTAATTTTTAATTTTTAATTTTTAATTTTTAATTTTTAATTTTTAATTTTTAATTTTTAATTTTTAATTTTTAATTTTTAATTTTTAATTTTTAATTTTTAATTTTTAATTTTTAATTTTTAATTTTTAATTTTTAATTTTTAATTTTTAATTTTTAATTTTTAATTTTTAATTTTTAATTTTTAATTTTTAATTTTTAATTTTTAATTTTTAATTTTAATTTTAATTTTATTTTAATTTTAATTTTAATTTTAATTTTAATTTTAATTTTAATTTTAATTTTAATTTTAATTTTAATTTTAATTTTAATTTTAATTTTAATTTTAATTTTAATTTTAATTTTAATTTTAATTTTAATTTTAATTTTAATTTTAATTTTAATTTTAATTTTAATTTTAATTTTAATTTTAATTTTAGTTTTAATTTTAATTTTAATTTTAATTTTAATTTTAATTTTAATTTTAATTTTAATTTTAATTTTAATTTTAATTTTAATTTTAATTTTAATTTTAATTTTAATTTTAATTTTAATTTTAATTTTAATTTTAATTTTAATTTTAATTTTAATTTTAATTTTTAATTTTTAATTTTTAATTTTTAATTTTTAATTTTTAATTTTTAATTTTTAATTTTTAATTTTTAATTTTTAATTTTTAATTTTTAATTTTTAATTTTTAATTTTTAATTTTTAATTTTTAATTTTTAATTTTTAATTTTTAATTTTTAATTTTTAATTTTTAATTTTTAATTTTTAATTTTTAATTTTTAATTTTTAATTTTTAATTTTTAATTTTTAATTTTTAATTTTTAATTTTTAATTTTTAATTTTTAATTTTTAATTTTTAATTTTTAATTTTTAATTTTTAATTTTTAATTTTTAATTTTTAATTTTTAATTTTTAATTTTTAATTTTTAATTTTTAATTTTTAATTTTTAATTTTTAATTTTTAATTTTTAATTTTTAATTTTTAATTTTTAATTTTTAATTTTTAATTTTTAATTTTTAATTTTTTGTTTATAATTTTTAATTTTTAATTTTTAATTTTTAATTTTTAATTTTTAATTTTTAATTTTTAATTTTTAATTTTTAATTTTTAATTTTTAATTTTTAATTTTTAAATTAAATTTTTAATTTTTAATTTTTAATTTTTAATTTTTAATTTTTGATTTTTAATTTTTAATTTTTATTTTTTAATTTTTAATTTTTAATTTTTAATTTTTAATTTTTAATTTTTAATTTTTAATTTTTAATTTTTAATTTTTAATTTTTAATTTTTAATTTTTAATTTTTAATTTTTAATTTTTAATTTTTAATTTTTAATTTTTAATTTTTAATTTTTAATTTTTAATTTTTAATTTTTAATTTTTAATTTTTAATTTTTAATTTTTAATTTTTAATTTTTAATTTTTAATTTTTAATTTTTAATTTTTAATATTTAATTTTTAATTTTTAATTTTTAATTTTTAATTTTTAATTTTTAATTTTTAATTTTTAATTTTTAATTTTTAATTTTTAATTTTTAATTTTTAATTTTTAATTTTTAATTTTTAATTTTTTATTTTTAATTTTTAATTTATAATTTTTAATTTTTAATTTTTAATTTTTAATTTTTAATTTTTAATTTTTAATTTTTAATTTTTAATTTTTAATTTTTAATTTTTAATTTTTAATTTTTAATTTTTATTTTTTAATTTTTAATTTTTAATTTTTGATTTTTAATTTTTAATTTTTAATTTTTAATTTTTAATTTTTAATTTTTAATTTTTAATTTTTAATTTCTAATTTTTAATTTTTGATTTTTAAAAATTTAATTTTTAATTTTCAATTTTTAATTTTTAATTTTTAATATTTAATTTTTAATTTTTAATTTTAATTTTAATTTTAATTTTAATTTTAATTTTAATTTTAATTTTAATTTTAATTTTAATTTTAATTTTAATTTTAATTTTAATTTTAATTTTAATTTTAATTTTAATTTTAATTTTAATTTTAATTTTAATTTTAATTTTAATTTTAATTTTAATTTTAATTTTAATTTTAATTTTAATTTTAATTTTAATTTTAATTTTAATTTTAATTTTAATTTTAATTTTAATTTTAATTTTAATTTTAATTTTAATTTTAATTTTAATTTTAATTTTAATTTTAATTTTAATTTTAATTTTAATTTTAATTTTAATTTTAATTTTAATTTTAATTTTAATTTTAATTTTAATTTTAATTTTAATTTTAATTTTAATTTTAATTTTAATTTTAATTTTAATTTTAATTTTAATTTTAATTTTAATTTTAATTTTAATTTTAATTTTAATTTTAATTTTAATTTTAATTTTAATTTTAATTTTAATTTTAATTTTAATTTTAATTTTAATTTTAATTTTAATTTTAATTTTAATTTTAATTTTAATTTTAATTTTAATTTTAATTTTAATTTTAATTTTAATTTTAATTTTAATTTTAATTTTAATTTTAATTTTAATTTTAATTTTAATTTTAATTTTAATTTTAATTTTAATTTTAATTTTAATTTTAATTTTAATTTTAATTTTAATTTTAATTTTAATTTTAATTTTAATTTTAATTTTAATTTTAATTTTAATTTTAATTTTAATTTTAATTTTAATTTTAATTTTAATTTTAATTTTAATTTTAATTTTAATTTTAATTTTAATTTTAATTTTAATTTTAATTTTAATTTTAATTTTAATTTTAATTTTAATTTTAATTTTAATTTTAATTTTAATTTTAATTTTAATTTTAATTTTAATTTTAATTTTAATTTTAATTTTAATTTTAATTTTAATTTTAATTTTAATTTTAATTTTAATTTTAATTTAATTTTAATTTTAATTTTAATTTTAATTTTAATTTTAATTTTAATTTTAATTTTAATTTTAATTTTAATTTTAATTTTAATTTTAATTTTAATTTTAATTTTAATTTTAATTTTAATTTTAATTTTAATTTTAATTTTAATTTTAATTTTAATTTTAATTTTAATTTTAATTTTAATTTTAATTTTAATTTTAATTTTAATTTTAATTTTAATTTTAATTTTAATTTTAATTTTAATTTTAATTTTAATTTTAATTTTAATTTTAATTTTAATTTTAATTTTAATTTTAATTTTAATTTTAATTTTAATTTTAATTTTAATTTTAATTTTAATTTTAATTTTAATTTTAATTTTAATTTTAATTTTAATTTTAATTTTAATTTTAATTTTAATTTTAATTTTAATTTTAATTTTAATTTTAATTTTAATTTTAATTTTAATTTTAATTTTAATTTTAATTTTAATTTTAATTTTAATTTTAATTTTAATTTTAATTTTAATTTTAATTTTAATTTTAATTTTAATTTTAATTTTAATTTTAATTTTAAGTTTAATTTTAATTTTAATTTTAATTTTAATTTTAATTTTGATTTTAATTTTAATTTTAATTTTAATTTTAATTTTAATTTTAATTTTAATTTTAATTTTAATTTTAATTTTAATTTTAATTTTAATTTTAATTTTAATTTTAATTTTAATTTTAATTTTAATTTTAATTTTAATTTTAATTTTAATTTTAATTTTAATTTTAATTTTAATTTTAACTTTAATTTATAATTTTTAATTTTTTATTTTAAATTTTAAATTTTAAATTTTTAATTTTTAATTTTTACTTTTTAATTTTTAATTTTTAATTTTTAATTTTTAATTTTTAATTTTTAATTTTTAATTTTTAATTTTTAATTTTTAATTTTTAATTTTTAATTTTTAATTTTTAATTTTTAATTTTTAATTTTTAATTTTTAATTTTTAATTTTTAATTTTTAATTTTTAATTTTTAATTTTTAATTTTTAATTTTTAATTTTTAATTTTTAATTTTTAATTTTTAATTTTTAATTTTTAATTTTTAATTTTTAATTTTTAATTTTTAATTTTTAATTTTTAATTTTTAATTTTTAATTTTTAATTTTTAATTTTTAATTTTTAATTTTTAATTTTTAATTTTTAATTTTTAATTTTTAATTTTTAATTTTTAATTTTTAATTTTTAATTTTTAATTTTTAATTTTTAATTTTAAATTTTTAATTTTTAATTTTTAATTTTTAATTTTTAATTTTTAATTTTTAATTTTTAATTTTTAATTTTTAATTTTTAATTTTTAATTTTTAATTTTTAATTTTTAATTTTTAATTTTTAATTTTTAATTTTTAATTTTTAATTTTTAATTTTTAATTTTTAATTTTTAATTTTTAATTTTTAATTTTTAATTTTTAATTTTTAATTTTTAATTTTTAATTTTTAATTTTTAATTTTTAATTTTTAATTTTTAATTTTTAATTTTTAATTTTTAATTTTTAATTTTTAATTTTTAATTTTTAATTTTTAATTTTTAATTTTTAATTTTTAATTTTTAATTTTTAATTTTTAATTTTTAATTTTTAATTTTTAATTTTTAATTTTTAATTTTTAATTTTTAATTTTTAATTTTTAATTTTTAATTTTTAATTTTTAATTTTTAATTTTTAATTTTAAATTTTTAATTTTTAATTTTTAATTTTTAATTTTTAATTTTTAATTTTTAATTTTTAATTTTTAATTTTTAATTTTTAATTTTTAATTTTTAATTTTTAATTTTTAATTTTTAATTTTTAATTTTTAATTTTTAATTTTTAATTTTTAATTTTTAATTTTTAATTTTTAATTTTTAATTTTTAATTTTTAATTTTTAATTTTTAATTTTTAATTTTTAATTTTTAATTTTTAATTTTTAATTTTTAATTTTTAATTTTTAATTTTTAATTTTTAATTTTTAATTTTTAATTTTTAATTTTTAATTTTTAATTTTTAAATTTTAATTTTTAATTTTTAATTTTTAATTTTTAATTTTTAATTTTTAATTTTTAATTTTTCGTTTTTCATTAGGAATTATATATATTTTTTTTTCATATTGTTAATTTTTGTTTTTATTATATCGTGACAACGATAAAAAAATATGTGGCACTACTGACATAGCTCATGGTAGTTGAGTTTGTTGGTATGATTGCAAAATTTTTTTTGTGGCTTTTTTTGAACTGTGAATGTTGTTGTACAATTATTATGTTCAACCACTAAAATATTACAACAAAAAACACTGGGTTTTTTATTTTTTAGAGGTGTTTACATATTTTTATTCGTATCTAAGCAAAGTGACACCCGATTTACCCGATTTTAAACATCTGCCTAACCTGAATAATGGCAACTGATAATGTCGGAACTCTACGTAGGAAAATGGTCAATTTTGTGAATGAGCGTGATTGCAATAGACAGGCTGACAGACGGCCATCGCTACAACGATTCGAGCTGTGATAAGGACCAAGAATACATATACCTTATGGGGTCGCAAATTGGTTTTTCGATGGAATGACAAACCTATATATATCTGCTGCCACTGAGTTGTGGATGGTATAAAAATGAACAAAGCAAAAGTTTAAACAAAGTCGACGAACTTGTAAACAGAATAAATAATGATTTAACTAAAGACAAGTTCAACGACTTCTTAAATAAAATAAGTCAAACTTAATGAAATTAAAATTGTCAAACTATTAAATATGCAAAATTGTAAAATCAATAAACAAAGTTATATGAATATGCTTACACTGTAAAATAAACAAAGTAAATTGTAAAATTGTAAAATTTTTAATATGACCTTATTATCGTCAATTATATACAACACTGTGCGACAGCCAAAATCGAGATGGGATGAAACCATCGGGGAAAGTTATATCGGTAAAAACAAGTTATACCTGTCCTGGCGTTTCACTGGATCACGTCTAGGAATCGAACTTAGTAAGTTCGTATAGGGGAATTTGTGAAGTTTTGGGCTATTCTGTTTGACAAAACTCGAGAACTTCTGGTCTGATTTTGCTGAAACAAACTTAAAATATTAAGAATTACAAAAACTTTATTCTATAACTCCTATACTATTTCTCAAAACAATCAACAGTTTCGCAGTTATTAATAAATTTATGAATAAAAAAAAATTTTTTGCCTAAAAAATTAAAATTTTGAATTTTAAAATCATGCAAAATCTAAAGCGGGAAGAGTGTCATGTCTTATTACTTTGGCATAAAGTCATAAAACCTGTGCAGAAAATAAGATATGGATCATGAAAATCGACGGACGCGTTTCGCTTTTATTCACAATTAAGTGAAGGTATCTATCTCATTTAGAAGTAAAGTCTTCCCATTAGAAAAAAACGTTGATGACTTCACATTTATTTATTACTGCGAAACTGTTGCTTATGCAGCAAAACATTATATAAACTGATTAAAGGAATTTTAATTCTTAATTTTTCTATATGTGCTTCAGCAAAATCGGACTAGTGCTTCTCGAGTTATGTCAAACAAAAGTGCCCAAAACGTGACAAATTCCCCTATACTTACTAAGTTGAAATCGATATATCTCGATTCTTTTTAACGATATAACTTTCCCCTGTGGTTTTATTCCATCCCGATCACTGACCCCTACCATTTATCGCACAGTGTAGTCAACAAAAATAATTGTAACAGGTGATTTGTTAATAAAGAACTTTTTTAAAAATTAAAAACAGTTGCAAAACTTCTCTCATTGAAGACAGACGTGACTTTTATCGCTCCGTGTTTCTTTTTAATAATTTTGAACAATACAATAAATATATTACATATTACATATATTAAACAGTACTAAACATGAACAAGCCGCCTGATGAATTCAACTACACACAAACACTAATAATGTTAGATCAAAAGAAAACGCTAAATATAATCTCTCCTGGTGAAAAATATTTGTTGATGTCACGTGTGAATAGCACTGAATCTCTCGCAAATGTCTCTCCCTTCTTAATAAAGAAAGTAGTGGACAGCATAGCTGGTGGAGAAGTTGTTCTGTGCAAAAAACTAAAAACCGGCTGTATACTTATAAAAACAAAAAACTACACTCAAGCAAGACAACTAATAAAATTAACTTCGCTATCTCCCGAAATAAAAGTCGAAGTAACCGAGCACAAAACCCTCAACTACGCAAGAGGAGTTATTTACTCCAACGATTTGCGGGGTATTGATGAAGAAGAAATTCTATCGGAATTAAAAAAACAAAATGTTTGTGCAGTGAAAAAAATAATGAAAAAAGTGGATGACAAGCTTAATGAAACTGGTCTTATAATTATAACCTTTGCACTGCCTTCACTGCCGTCTGAATTGGCGGTAGGTTATGAAAAATTACGCATAAGACCATATATTCCCCTCCCATTGAAGTGTAATAATTGCTTTCAATATGGCCATGTCTCGAAAATATGTAAAAATGATAAAATTTGTTACAACTGCGCACAATCATACCACCTTAATGCCGAATTAAAGGAGAAATGCACCCGACCATCTCATTGCAGCAACTGCAAAACACTAAACTATGAAAAATGCGATCATGCTTCTGTCAATAGATCTTGCCCAGTATTTCTTAAAGAGAAAGAAATACAAGCAATAATAACTATTGAAAAAGTTAGTAAAAAAAGAGCATCAACAATTTATCAACAAAGACACAACAACCAAACTACATCTTACTCTGCAGTAGTAACACAAAACAACAACCACTCAATTGGAATAAACAATAAATATACACCAAATACATCGAATATTATGCCACCACCGAACTTACCAACAAATTCACGCACAATCAAAAAGTATGACGATGTAATGAGTGACATCTCCACCGACATCTCTGACACTGATAAACAAAACACATCAAATAAAAACTCACCAAATAAAAAAACTATACTGCTACCTAGAAACACATCTAAGAGAACAAGATCGCAAGTAAAAAAACAACTGGAGCTTGAGGCTAAGCGCTCGAAAAATTCCTCGTAAATATTTACAATAATAACTCTTAAATTTTATTTTAAAAACAATAACAAAGTATTATATTATTTTTATATTATTTTTAATATTAACTCTTACAAATCTCTATTATTCATTATTTCTGCTCTCAATTATTTATTTATGTTGTTCTTTTTTTACATATTTAAACTTAAATCAGATACCTTACCCAAGTGCCCCACCTTTTTGGCTAACTCTTATAAAATTAGTTCATTACAAATTAAAATTATTTATTATTTTAATACTAATTGTATATTTAAACTTCAATACCCTATCAAATGATATTTAACATCCTCCAATGGAATATGAACGGCTTTAAAAATAATTATAATGAACTTCAAATTCTCATAAAAACCTATTTGCCTAAAATTGTATGTATTCAAGAAACACATTTACATGACCTGACACATATAAACATACCAATTAATTATACCTTATACTCGACCAATACATCTAACACAAGTTACGGAGGGGTAGCCATATTGGTTCATAACTCCATTCAACATCGACAAATAATATTAGGCAACAATATAAACATAGACACTATCTGTGTTGAAATAACTTCAAAGCTGAAATTTAATATATTCTCCTCATATATCCCGCCACACCAACATTTTTCTGTACAGAATCTGGAAAATATTTTTACAGTATCTACAACACCTAGTATTATCACAGGAGACTTCAACAGCTGGCATGCCAGTTGGGGTTCACTTTCAAATAATAGGAGAGGGACAATTCTAACTAATTTTATTAATGATTCGGAATATATTATCCTTAATGATAACTCTCCCACACATTTTAGTACACATGGCACCTTCTCACACATAGACTTATCATTCTGTAGTCCTTCAATTGCAATTGAGTCAGAATGGCAAATTCTAGATAATTTGCATGGAAGTGATCACTACCCTATTATAATCTCGCTCTTTCACAATTCAAATACTACCTCTAGCTGTCCAACCTATAGACCCAAATTTAAGACAGAGTCGGCCAATTGGAAACTATTTCAAAGTAAGTGTCTGTACTTTGATTCTTGTCGTCAAATTAGCGACAATGTCAATATAGAAGCAGCCAACATTTCTAAAATAATCCACGAATCAGCAAATATTGCTATACCGCAGTCTAGAAATATTTTTAGCAGAAAAGTTCCATGGTGGAACAACGAACTCCACAAACTTAAAACCGAAAAGAACAGATCTTGGCACATCTACAAACGTGATATGAGCCTCGAGAACCTAATTAATTTCAAAAAAATTAGAGCGCAATTTAAAAGAAAAATCAAACTGTCAAAAGCGAAATCAATTAACCAACTTGGTTCCACTATCAACTCATCTACACCAACCGCTAAAATTTGGCATAACATCAGAAGCTTTACGGGGCTTAAAATAATGAACTCAATTCACTGTATATCTAAGTTAAACAACCCGAATCTTATGTTGACTGATAAGTCAGACATGGTTGAAGAATTTGCAACCTTTTGGTCAGAAAATTCCTCAGATTTGATATTTAACGAAAGTTTTAGAACACACAAAGCTAGAGTCGTTCGACAAAACCTTCCAGCAACTCCCTCTTGTAAAGCACTAATAATTGAGAATCCTATATGCATGTTAGAACTTTCATCAGTTTTGACTAGAATGAAAGGAAAAACGCCAGGGTTAGACAGAGTGTCCTACCCCATGCTTAAAAATCTACCGCTAACAATGAAACAACGGCTACTATCTTTGTACAACACAATTTTTAATACATATATTCCACAACAATATAAGAACAGTATTGTAATACCAATATTCAAACCAGGTTCTAATAAAACTCTGTTAAAATCTTATAGACCAATTTCGCTAAACTCGTGCATATCAAAAGTAATGGATAAAATAATAGCTAACAGACTCTGGTGGTTTATGCAATCACATAAACTCCTAGATAGCCGTCAATTCGGTTTCGAAGAGGAAAATCCACAATTGATTGTCTATTGTATTTAGATTACCATATTGCAACTAGCCTATCAGCACGTAAACATGTCTCAATAGTATCACTAGACTTTGAGAGTGCTTTTGATAGAATTGGTATACATGCAGTAATCGATCAGCTCACTATGTGGAAAATGGGCCCTAATATAATTAATTATATTAGAAACTTTATGTCTAATAGGAAAATAGTAGTACGTATAGGCAGATGTCACTCTACCCTCCACCCTTTATCTAATGGTATACCACAGGGTTCACCATTGTCAGTTACACTATTCCTAATTGCCTACAATAAATTATGCTCAATTTTTTCTATGCACAAGGAAATCGATTTTGTGGCGTATGCTGACGATTTTAACCTAATTATAAAATCAAACAAGAGGAAAAATCCGACAATCAACCTAAACCGTCTATTTAATGATATAGATGAATGGTCAACGATATCAGGTGCAATTCTTTCTGTCTCAAAATGTAAAACTATCCATATATGCCGAAAAAAAAACTGTATGTGCACTATAAACTCTTCTTCAACAATTTTAAACCAAGTTGAATCTATGAGGATACTTGGTTTACATATAAACAAAAGATACAGTTGGAACCACCATATCGATTATTTAGTTTCTTCTTTATCAAATCGTCTTAATATCATAAAGTCCTTCTCAAACCCCAAAATGAACTGTAATACATTCACTATTATCTCAATCATCAAATCTATTCTCCTATCAAAAATTAACTACGCGCTAGTGATCTATGGTCATTCTCCAAATTCAAAATTACGCAAGCTTAAGACCATAATTAATTCTGCAGTGAGATTTGCACTGGGTGCTTTTCGTTCAACCCCAATCAAAAACATGCTTTTTGAATCTAACATAGCAACTCTAGAAACACAGACAACTATTTTAACTACCAAACTTTTGAAATCACTAGCTTTCAGCATAAACACTCCTATTTTTAAATTATTCAAAAAATGCAAGACTTCCAAAAAAATTCCAAGAATACCGTCGTCCATATATCGCACAATAGAAAATTGTATTGAACTACAGCTTCCTCTCAGCATAATAAAGTCCAGCGGCAAACAATATCCTCCATGGTTTCTCAAAGAAAACACTATTAACACTTCCCTTCATTACTACACCAAATCTATTTCTAGCCCACACCAATACATAATGTTATTCAATGAACTAAAAGATACACTTTATGATTATAAATTCCTTTACACTGACGGATCAAAATCTGATACGTCCACTTCCTTCAGCATAACTACTGATGATAGAGTAATCAAATATGCTATCCTACCCAAATTTAGTTCTATATACTCTGCCGAACTAATAGCTATCTATGAAGGAATTAAATATTTGAGTCAAAACAATGGTAAATTTGCAATATGTACTGATTCCCTTTCTTCACTACAATCTATTGCAAATATAAACGATTTTAATCACTATATTAACGAAATAAGAAACCTGTTAATCGACAAGCAACCAAATATAAAATTGATTTGGATTCCTGGCCACTGCGGTATCCAAGGTAACGAATTAGCTGATCTCATTGCAAAAAGGGCTAATATATATCCGTTAATCACAACACCTAATAATAATCATTATGACTGGGAAAAACTTATCACAGAACATTACATTGATGACAAAAAAAAATCCCAACTTAGCAACACTACAACATGGTACAAAACATTAAATCATAAAATGAAAGACATTCGATCTTTCTTAAAAAGAAACATTGCTGGCCTTAACAGATTAGATATGATAAAATTTGAACGGCTAAGACTCGGACATTCCAAACTGACTCACGGACACCTAATGAACATTACAATCCCTCAAATTTGTAACTGCATATCTCCCACCCCAAATCCTTCGCACATCCTCTCGAACTGCCCAAATTTCATTACTCATAGACAGAATTGTTTTAAAGGTATTGATCCTACTGGGTATTTATCCAATCCGACCCCAGATAATATAAAAAAAATAATAAAATTCCTAAAAAGAACTGGCACTTATAATTTTATATAGAATTCAATTACTATGTAACTCATAATATTAAGAAATAATGTTATTGTTATTGTTTAATACTATTTTGTGCTGAAGGCCATAGTAGCTATTGCACTAATCCTAATATTAGCTTATAATTTGTAATTGTAAGTTAATACATAAATAAATAAATAAAAATAAATAAAAATTAAAATTCGAAAACTAATTTTAAAATTTTATATAATAACCATAAATTAAGTTTCTGTTTATTAAATTTTGATTCGATCAGTCGTCTAATTAGTATATAGGTCACGTGTCAAATATCGGACAGCTATTTCATTGGATGACTATAATAAAAATGCTCCAACATTGTATTAGGGTCTACAATGTTTGATAAGATCAGGATAAATCAAGTATGATGGTAGAACAACAAATCTGTGACTTTTGAATGACAGTCAGCCTTTGTAGAAAAAACAAGAGTATTAAATTTGGAAATGCCCTCCACATGTTGCTCAAACTCCATGTTTTAACCAATGTTGGGTACGGCAACCATTTCATTAGAGTTGCCGATAATTAACCTTTACATTCTAATGCCATTTGAATTTAACTAATTGCTTTCCATTTTTATCCGTATTTATTATTTATTATTAATACTTATTTACGGTTTTTTTATACAAAACAATGACAGTTTTTTTTATAGAAATCTTCTAATATATATTTACGCTGATCCCTGACTGACTGACTGATTCTGTAACGCTGAAATAATACACACACATAGCGCTCCCTACAAAGCTATGGGAAATACACAAACAAAATTTAATCTTTCTCATTTTATACAAACCCACACACAATTTTCTCTCTTCTTTGTTACCGACCAGTGCTGCTAATAAAATCTTCTGAAAATCTACAATTTTGGAAACTAAATCGCCAAAATTGTCATTTTAAAACAAGAAATTGTCAAGAAAATTTTACCGCTTATAAAACACGAAAAAATATTACAAAAGGAAGCAATAAAATTTGTTTATATCATTCATATTACGAATACTATTACAGCATTGGTTATTTCGATATATAAAAATCTATTAGTGATGAAATTTCAACGAAAAAAATTTAACACAGCAATCAACTAAATAAAACTTAAATCTTAAATGGAGATGCTATTCAAGGTGTTTCCGTTTTGAAACGACTTGACCCAGAATTAAATCTATACATATTTTGTAATTTACATTTACACTGAGCTAAAACTATCAATTTTCGATTTACAACCAATTAATTGTTAACCCTTGAAATCCTAATTTTTATACTACTGAAAATTTAAAATCTTCAATCATCATTTTAACAAATTTAACAAATCATTTTAACAAATTGAAAAATCGTCGAAATTAAAATAAGTTGTCAAAATTAGCAGCACTGCTAACGACAATAGCACTACATATGCAGATTTCGTGTTACATATGGCTTAAGTTGAACGCAAAAAATGCATCAAATTCAAATTCTTCTTTAAATTCCCTATGTTGATCAATGAAAAAATTCTGCAAAAAAAAGTAATGAAGGAAATGCATACATACTTCTTTTATCAAACTAAACTTCTTTTATCAAACTAAACTTTTCCGTTTGTCTGTTTTTCATCTCAAAATGGTTTTGAATTGTTAGGAGTGCTTTCGCTCAGGTTCTCTGATGGCCAGCACTTACCAAAGAGTATGCTTTTTTTGATAAATATTTGAGAAAAACGAGATCTTCAATGTGGATTTTGTTGTTGTCCAACGTATGATTTCGTTTAAAGCTCTGTATTGAAAAGCACTTGAAAAAATAGTGCAATATTAAGTTTAAAATTTAAATTATTCTGACTTTGCTTAATTAAATTACATTGTAATTTCAGAAGAGAGGTGTGAAAATAATTGTTTTTCACTTATAATATTAATTTTTGCATAATTTGCTTTCAAAAAAGTTAGACAAACATAAATTACGTAAATAGGTATATTAAAGATCTTAATTTGAATAATTTATTAAAATTATCATGGAAGAATTAAAGGCGGTTTGGAATAATAATTTTGTTTTTTAAGTAAAACTAATACGCCC
This sequence comes from Cordilura impudica, assembly GCA_963682025.1. NCBI lineage: Eukaryota > Metazoa > Arthropoda > Insecta > Diptera > Scathophagidae > Cordilura > Cordilura impudica. The sequence continues at coordinate 135,782,691 of OY821518.1, forward strand.
TTATTTTTTATTTTTTTTTTTTGATTTATAGATAATTGGAAAAAACGTTCGCTTTTTACAGTTTACATTTATGATGACATATAAAATATTGTTTTCTCTTTTTTGTAGGTGTATTGGTGTTTGCACTTCCTTAAGGGGTGGTAGGTTTTAAAACCCTTTTTTGCATTTCTCTTTCTGAGTGTACAACATATTGAGAGTGTTGTATCAAAATTTTAAGTAGATCAGAGCAAAACTTAAGAAGATAGAGCCTTTTCAGCGGCCGGCCTCATACGGTATATAGTATATAAGTCATAGTATATAAATTCATAGTATATAATTTTTAATTCCATTTTCTTTCCCATTTTTTAACAACAAATTCCCAAAATTTTAATTGAAATTTTTTTCAAAGATTCTTCAAATATAATGCTATAACGTATATATGAAATAAATAATCCAACATTATTCATATCTCCAAAAAAGAATTATGAAAATACGACTTTTTTTAACTTTAACAAGTAAGAAAATTATAGTCGGTCTAGACCGACTATATGATACCCTATACCATGGTTTAGAGACCCTATCTTTCGGTCCAACTACTTCGATATAGAAAATAAGCATAAACCAAATTTGAGTGCGATTTTTATTAATTTTTTTGGCTGCAGATATGAAAAAGTTCATATCGGATGCTATATCTATAAAGGGACTAGGTCCAAAAATGGACCGATCCTGATCATGTTTGGTAAAGTCTCTTGTATTTTGCAAAAATATGTACAAACAAAATTTGAGAAGAATCAGTGCAATATTTTTGTTTTTAATAGATTTAAGTGAAGATCGGGAAGCAGCTCTATATGGGGTCAAAGGCATCATTTTTGGACTACTCACTAGTGGATGTAATGAACGCATACAAACCCAATTTGAGTAAGATCTATATGACAATTTGGATCTTATGGCAATTTATGTCGATTTCATATGGGTAATTTGTATGGGGGCTAGGTCTGAACATGGACCGATTCTCACCAGTTTCAACAGCGTTCATCCCATGGCCGATAAAAGCTTATATACCAAATTTCATCAAAATATATTCATATTTGCGACCTGCAGTTTGATTACAAGTTTTACATGGACACACAGACGGACGGACGGACGGACATTGTTAAATGAACTCAGAAAGTGATTCTGATTCGATCGGTATAATTAAAGATGGGTCTAGGTCAAATATTTTTGGTTGTTACAAACAGCAGCACAAAGTCATTAACCAAAAGCACATAGTGGTATAGGGTATAAAAACCTTACCCCCCTTAAGAAACTTTTAGGAACCTTGATCTGAAACGTTTTTTTTATGCTATTCCATTTTCTACAACAAAATGGAGTTAGGTTATAGCGAACTCGGCGGGACCGGCCAAATTAGTTCCTTATAGACTAAGTTCGTTATAACCGTAGTATTTTTTTGATTTGTCCGAAAGGTTTAAAAAGTTTTTTAGTTGAATAAGTTTATTTATTTTGGGGCATTTTAAAAAGTTATGAAACATAAATTAAATTACTAAAAAAATACATATTAATTGTTTGTCTTAATAAGACTAAAATTACCGAGTTTCTATCAAAATAAAATATTTTTTTAAAATCATATAATAATAAAAACTCCTTATGTATAGAAGCAGAAAGTACAAAGCAAATGTTGGCTACTGGCAAACTTTTACGAAAGTATACATAAAAGGACCTTTTACAAAACTTCATTTGAAAATCGAAGTTTTTGTTTTGTATTAAAATTAAATGAAAATAAAATTAAATTAAAATGAAATTAGTTTTTTTTAAATATATAAAATATACGAAAATTCTGAAATGGAAAAAAAATTTGTTTGTTAAAGTCAAAAGTTTGATATAACCACTGTTCGCTATAAGAGAAGCAATTTGTATGAAAAATGTGATTAAAACTCTTGGGACCGAAGAAATTCTTCGCTTTAAACAAAAATTTATTACAACCAGGGTCCATTATAAGCGAACTCCATTGTATTAAATTTTAATAATTTTGGGAATCTCAAATCTCCTCACTTTACCCGTCCTTACCACGTTCAAGTCAAAATGATCACACATCCAATAGTCAAAAAATTGTTAAGCAACTGTCCCATTGAAAAATCGAAAGAGAGAATTGAAACGTATGATTGTTTAGTAAAAAAGTGTGAGTGCATTAAAACCTGAAAGCCAAAAATTTAACGTTTGAAGGCCGGGTAATATCTTAAATATATTTACGCTGATCCCTGACCCAGTGACTGACAAATTCTGTAACGCTGACCAAAATGATACGGTTCTAATTCCTAGGATTTATCTCGCCCCAACCGACACCACATTACCTCTCATATTAAAACGCCGCCAGTTTCCAGTAGTTCCTACATACACAATTACAATAAACAAGTCTCAAGGCCAGTCATTTGATTTGGCATTAATTTGGAGACCGCGGTATTTTCACACGGCCAACTATGTGGCTTTGTCACGATCAAAAGTTGCAAGCCAAGTTAAGATACGTATTCAATCGAACCCACAGCAAGGAAAACTATTAAATGACCAACGATATTTCACACGAAATATAGTTTTTCAAGAGATTCTAAATTGAAAAACTTTTTTGCCAAATATTTCTTATCTGTTTTGATACTTATGCACATAATTTCTACAGACACAATCTTTTTTCACATGTACAATAACAATATAATTTTCAATTTACTACTATATTAAAAGAAATATAATTTACTATAAATTTTTCGTGTATTTAAATTTAAACTGTTTTATTCATAATTTTTAAACGGGCGCCTAGGCGCCACACAATCAACTAGTATATGCATATCGAACGACGATAAATTAGAAAAATAAAAATGTTTAAAATTTCCTTCATTACTTTTTTGCAGAATATTTTCATTGACTAACATTTTTTGCGTTCATCTTATTCCATATGTAATACGAGATCTGCATATGTAGTGCTATTGTCGTTAGCAGTGCTGCTAATTTTGACAACTTATTTTTGAATTTCGACGATTTTTCAATTTGTTAAAATAATTTGTTAAATTTGTTAAAATGATGATTGAAGATTTTAAATTTTCAGTAGTATAAAAATTGGGATTTCAAGGGTTAACAATTAATGGGTTGTTAATCGAAAATTGATAGTTTTAGTTCAGCGTAAATGTAAATTACAAAATATGTATAGATTTAGTTCTGGGTCAAGTCGTTTCAAAACGAAACACCTTGAATAGCATCTCCATTTAAGATTTAAGTTTTAATTACGGCGATACTTTAAACCTATATTATATATTTCAGCTATAGATACATGTCAATAAAATTATTTAGTTGATTGCTGTGTTAAATTTTTTTCGTTGAAATTTCATCACTAATACATTTTTATATATAGAAATAACCAATGCTGTAATAATATTCGTAATATGAATGATATAAATAAATTTTATTGCTTCCTTTTGTAATATTTTTTCGAGTTTTATTTGCGGTAAAATTTTCTTGTCCATTTCTTGTTTTAAAAATGACAATTTTGGCGATTTAGTTTCCAAAATTGTAGATTTTCAGAAGATTTTATTAGCAGCACTAGTCGGTAACAAAGAAGAGAGAATATTGTGTGTGGGTTTGTATAAAATGAGAAAGATTAAATTTTGTTTGTGTATTTCCCATAGCTTTGTAGGGAGTGCTATGTGTGTGTGTATTATTTCAGCGTTACAGAATCAGTCAGTCAGTCAGTGAGTCAGGGATCAGCGTAAATATATATAAGAATGTTAAATGTAGTGCATTTTTATGTTAAAAGATTAATTTCACTTTAAGTCATAATCTGCTCTTTGGTGCATTTTTGTAATAAAATAATATTTTTCTTCTTAATTAAAGTAGACAAAAAACCCTGATAAAGTCAAAAATAAATATTGACGGAACGTTGGTATAAACTATGTAATAAAAATCTTTTATTTACATTAAAACTTTACTTCAGAATAAACTCAAATAAATAAACTACAAGAAAACTATTAAACTTGGCCAAAAAAAATAATAGAATAAAATAGTTCACTAATCATGAGTTGAAGTAATCGAAAGACGGATGCTCCATTTAGCTGTCAAATTTTTTCGTGTTTCTCCTATATTTAAAAAAATATGTCTTTTCAACTATTAGAAAATAAATACATGATCTCAAACCGAAGGAAGAGAAAGACTTATTTCAAATTCAACATTTCAAATTTCAAAATGCATCAAAATGTAATTTGGTTGGGTTCAGCTTAGAGCTTCAGATTCCCTGCTGATTACCGTGCAAAAAATGTTCCGTTATGTTCTGGTAATCATTTGCCATTGTCAGTGTTATATAAAGAAATCTGATATTAAGTGGACACATAAATCACACAAATTACTTTAAAAATTCAGTACTCGAGCAAATTTGAAAATGTGACCAGGAAAATGTACAACAATTGCAAAATGCACAAAGAAGGGGAAAAAAAAGCGGCGGAACTTGCTAATATTATGCATAATTCTCTAAAAAAAAAGTACAATGCAATTTACCCATGTGTAGAGAAGCCGGAAGCCGATAAAATTCAGAAGCCAAAGCCTCGAAAATCAAATGTGTGTATGGATGCAGCCATAGTAAGAATTGCGAAAAGTGTTCCATTCAAGTCATCACTGCTGATGGCATCTGATATTTATCGGTCTTGGGACTTATAAATATCTGGCCTTCGACAAACTCCATAACGAAGACATCATTTGTAAAATCTTTGCTCATCATATCAACCGTTAATAGTATAACCCTACGTTCACCTAGAAGACGATAAAACAAAAGAACTTCGTAGTTGACTTGCTATGACAATGTAGAGAAACTAAAATTTGGAAAGACAAAAACTCAGTTTCTCCTTACTAACTCTCGTATACGGATGAACAATTCTCATGTTTTCTAGTAGTTTATTTATTTGAGTTAATTTTGACCTAAAGTTTTAATGTAAATAAAAGATTTTTATTACATAGTTTATACCAACGTTCCATCAATATTTATTGTTGACTTCATTAGAGTTTTTTTTTTTTTTTTTGTCTATTTTAATTAAAAAGAAAAACATTATTTTATTACAATAATACACCAAAGAGCAGATTATGACTTAAAGTAAAATTAATCTTTTAACATTAAAATGCACTACATTAAACATTAACAGAACTGGCCATACAGCTGATGTGAAAAAAATCAGAATACTGGGCAAAGAAAATATTCAGAAGAAAAGGTATATGATAGAAAGTTTACGTACAGTTACAACAAAGCAAAGAAATAATAATGAATTAGAAGGAAGATAAAGATGGAATAAGCGCGAGTTATATAGTTGCAATACACTAAATCAGGAGTGATTTTATTTATAAGTTGTGATGTATTTAAATTATATACAATTTATGCTTTAATGTTTTTATTTAAATGTACATTTAACATAATGTGATACGTTCATACATTCACCCAGAAGACGATAAAACAAAAGTACTTCGACCATATTGAAACACATGGCAATTAAGTGGAAATTAATGTAAGATAATGACCACAAACACTCCTCCAAACTATTAAAGAAATTGGTTTTGTGAAGAGAGGATCGATGTTTTGGATTGGCCAGCCTAAAGCCCTAACTAAAAACCAACAGGAAACCTTCGAAATGAAGTCAAGGGTTAAATTGCAAAGGAAAACTTAAAAACATGTACTTTTTGCTATACGGAAAGCCTGATATGCCATACACAAAAGAAAAAAATGCCAAAAACTAGTATTGAGTATGGGCCGCGGGTGTGAATCTGTCATCAAAACCAAATTATTAATGATTTATATATTTATTATGTATTCTATAATATTAGTAAATGCAATTTTAATTTTAATTTTGATTTGATATTTACATATATTAATTTTTGTTTTTTTTTTTTAATAATGAATTATAACCAAAGTTTGCATTTTTTTTTTTTTTTTTTTTTTATTTATTTATTTATTTATTTATTTACATCAGCTACAGTAATTTATAACATCAGCTGGATTTGAAATATATTGTTACACGATCATTTAAATAATAATAATATAATTATAATCTAATAATAATATTGATAATAAATAATAATAATAATAGTATTACAAACGGTCATTTTAATTGAAATGACTAACATTATTAATAAAAAATACTACAAACATAAGTTCAAAATTGTAACGACTTAAAAGTAGAAGAAACACAGATCACATACCAAGAAGACATAACAAAAAAAAAAGGACACATTACAACATAGATACTTTACATATAATGGTAGACACAAACAAATAATTTTGAAATAGACAGAGCAGAGGTAGAAATAATGAACAGCAACATCCGGGCGACAGAACATCAGGAACATCAAAACATCAGGAACATAATTACCATGATCTGAAACATCAGGACACCAGGAAACATAATTAAATTAGGACTTCAGAACATCAAGAACTTAATTATATATGTCTGGAACATCAAGAACATAATTATATTGCACAGAAATATCAAGACAAAATATCATCAGAAACATCATTAGATTGATCTGGAACATCACGACATCAGTAACATGAAATTGATAAGGAACATTAGGATATCAGGGACGAAATTAAAGTTGACATAACAAGAAACACATAACCACATGGTCACATTACAAAACGAACACATTACAACACAGATAGATTACATATACAGGTAGACACAGAGATAAAAGAGGTGGAATAAACACAAAACAATCAACAAATAACTTATAATAGCCAGCAAAGTAGAGTAGTGATCAGGAACATCAGGAACACATTGAAATTGATCTGGAACATCAGGACATCCGAATATCAGGAACACAGATAAATTGATTAGGAACATGAGGGCATCAGGAATACAAATAAATGTGATCAGGACCATAATTAAAATTGACAGTAGAGTTAAACACGCTACAGATATTGTAGTTCTAGTTGGCAACCAATAATCAAATATTACGCAAGAGAGATTTTTTAATTTTATGAATTGGGTCAGAAAATGAAAACATATCATAATAATCATTATACAATTTACACAGGACACGTAATGGATTAAAAAGTTCATAGTTAGATCTACAAAACGGTATTTTCAATGGTATATAATATCTTGTGACCCGATTAGGAACGTTAAAATTTATTTCGTTAAGAAGAAAGCATGAATTTATTTCACCATTAATTAATTTTACCATAAATGTAATATTTAACATCATTCTTCTAGTTTTAAGTGTAGGAAGATCTATAAGTTTCAATCTGTGCTCATATTGTGGCAAATCAGTGTTATTACTCCAACCTAGGCCACACAAAGCAAATAAAAGAAATTGTTTCTGAACTGATTCGATACTATCACTATAACAAGAATAATTAGGTGACCACACAACAGATGCATACTCAAGGGTAGGCCTAACGAGGCAAGTAAATAAACGTTTAGTAACATAAGGATCATCAAATTCCTTAGACCACCTTTTAATGAAACCCAAAAGAGATTTTGCCTTATTAACACAAGAATCGATATGTAAGTTAAACCGTAATCTATGGTCCAATAACACACCCAAATCAAGAAAATTTGTAACATTTTCAAGACATTTACTATCAATATAATAAACTGTAGGAATCAACGCTGCTTTAGTAAAGGATAACTTTTTACATTTCCTGAAATTTAAGGACATATTATTTACATTACACCAATCTGTCAGTCCTACCAAATCTTCCTGCAATAATTTCGAAGTATCAATATTTTCAAATGATAAAAAGAGTTTAACATCATCTGCATACATTAATACTTTAGAAAAACGAACAACGGAAGGAAGGTCATTAAGGTATAATACAAAAAGAACTGGACCCAAGTGACTACCTTGTGGAACACCTGAAGTGACAGAAATAGAAAATGAAGAACAATTTCTAAAAACAACTTTCTGAGATCTACCTTTCAAGTAAGACGATACCCACTTCAACAACCTAGGTGGGAAGCCCAAAGAATCAAGTTTAAATAATAAAAGTTCATGATGAACAGCATCAAAGGCTTTACTAAAATCAGTATAAATAACATCTGTCTGAAAATTATATGAAAAAGCTCTACATATGTGGGTAGACAGCTCAAGTAAGTTCGTCACTGTTGACCTACCCTTAACAAAACCATGTTGGTAGGGAGATATTAAGTTACCCACCATATGTTTCAATCTGGCAGTAACAATCTTCTCAAACAATTTAGGTATAGCACTCAGCTTAGCAATGCCTCTGTAGTTATCAATACAACGCCTATTACCATTTTTATGAAGAGGTATAATAAAACTCTCCTTCCAATAAGTTGGAAAATATCCAGAAGAGAGAGAATAATTAAACAATTTAGTGAGTGGAATGTATAGCTCATTAGCGCATTTTCTAAGAATAGATGATGGAATACCATCAGGACCAGGAACATGAGAGAATTTCAAAGATTTTAAACTCTGTAAAACTTCACTCTCCGTTATGACTATGTCAGAAAAAACGTTAAAGGTTTTTATATTATAAGGATAGCCTGAACTAAAACGACTATTGGCAGAGTATGTGCTCTGGAAAAAATTTGCAAATAAATTCGCAATTTCGACAGGCTTCGACGATTCCGTATCATTTAGTTTCATCGACGTAGGGAACCCGCTAACTTTCCTCTTTGAGTTAACAAAATCGTAAAAACTCTTAGGATTTACCCTGAATTTCTGTTTGATTTTACTCAAATACTCAGAATAACACTTACGATTCATAACGTTATATTTATGTCTAACGATTGAGTAACACATGTAGCTAATTGAACAACCCTTTTTCTTGTATTTTTTAAACAGTCTACTCTTTTCATTTCTAAGCTCCCTTAACTCCTTTGTAAACCATCGAGGACCTAAGTCAGAATCCTTTCTAACTACTAAAGGAACCGATTCGAGAAAATAAGATTTTATAATGTTGTAAAAAATGCTTGTCAAATCGTCAAGATCGCCATTGTTAGCCGGCCATATCGAATTAGATAGTCTGGTCTTCAATATATGAAAATTCGTTCGGCAAAAATTAAAACTTTTTTTAATTTCTGGTATAGCAACTGGGTCTGAAATAATGCCTTCAAGGCAAATATCAAGAGTCGGATGATATCTATCCTCCGGACAAACAAAAGGAAAAGATCTATTGAGTGAAATATTAATTGTATTTGAAAAAACAAGATCAAGTAGTCTTCGACTTGAATTATAGACATTATTGAACTGAAAAAGACAATATTCAAAAATATTATCAAAGAAAACCCTCATACGTTCTGAAAGTGAATACGGTAATAAATGACCTGTATCTGGGCACAAATCCCATGAAATATCCGGTAAATTAAAATCTCCTAAAACTAAAATAGTATCCATTGCACCCAGCTTACCAACTACATCACCTATCAATTTCATATGATCAAGATAAATTTTTGTATCTGACTTCGGAGGGATATAAGAACAAGTGACATATACATGATTTTTCAATGATGTCAAGTGAACACATAAAAATTCAATATCAAAGTCACTGGAGAAATCAAAATTTATACACTCAGATGAAATTGAACAATGTACAGCTATTAAAACACCACCACCGTCATTAACTGAACGATCCTTCCTGTAAACTTGATACTCATTACAAAAAACTTCAGAATCATTAACCCCAGATTTAAGCCATGATTCTGTAAAAGCTAAAACATCATATCCACATCCAACACTTTTCCTGTATGTACTAACTAATTTTGTATTCAATCCCCTAACATTTTGATACAAAATATTTAACGCCCTACGGTTACCCATTAGTTTTTTGGAAGCACTGCTACTCTTTCACTTCGTGGCCTATCTCGATGTACAAATTCTCTTACTAAGGCCCCATTAGGCCAAAAGGATTTATCTATTAAGACATTAAATAGTTTAAGTGGAACAATTATTCTAAAAGATGAGATATCCCTAGGTCGAGAAAATCTAAATTTTAATACATTATAATCCGAATCATTTATATCTACACATTTCGATTTAATGAAATTCCTTAAATTATCAACTGAGGTATCTGGAGCAAATCTAGATACAAAAACGGTTTTGCGTGGTGGAACCACCACTAGGTTATTATCTATATCCACAGAGGGAATGCTAGATGAATGTCCCGGTTCTTCGTACACTGTATTAAGGTTTACAGAAGATTGAGGAAAACTGGCATTTTCAAGCTCAGTAGATAGAGTTACAGAGTTAGGAAACAACAAATCAGGGGATGTACCATGCACATCCTGCTCCATGGGTACATTTACGTTAATAGTAGGTGGCAAATTCGGCACAATGCTATCCACACCCAAATTACTTGATTGTGTAGACAACGAAACGCTATGCTGACTGCAAACATGGTTTGCCATTTCAGTTTCCAAAAAAACAGGAGGAACTGCAATCTGCATAGGTTCAGCTAAAAGGCCCGAATACGAATTCCTGTTAAGTGGGTCAGACACCGCCTGCTGATTAAGAATCGGCGCTGAAAAATCACTAGCTGCACATCCAATGTCAGCCGTCAAATGATTTGATGATTTTTTCCTTTTAGGAGAGGCATCAGATCCATAATCCACTTCAAATTTTGAAAAAAGCTTTTCTAAATTCCTAAACTTATCAGTCAGTTTATGCATGTCCTTTGCAATATCGGAAAAACCTATCTTAGTTTCCTTAAATAGCTTATAGAAGTTAATATCCAGAGATCTACACCCCCAGCATGACCACCGAAGGAATATAATGGAATATAATGTTTTATTCTATTGAAAAACCAAACATTTGTTTTTTGATAATTCAGTATATGAAAAAAATACAGGAAGAAATGTGCCATTAGTATTTCCAAAGCTGTATGTATGTATATTAACTTTAAAGAACTTTTTGTTATTCTTTAGTTATTTTATGGTTATGTGGCTCAATTGAACGATATAATTCCAGTTATTTATAACTTAAGTTATTAAATTAGCATTCTATCTAAGGATAGATGCAAATAAAGAATGACAGTTGAAAAAATTAATTTAACTTTATAGATATTTGCATTTAGTGAAAAAAAATGTTTGCTAGTGCTTGGTATTAACACAAGTTTTACTATTGTCTTAAAAATGAAATAAAATATCGTACTTAAGCATTGAGATTTTTTTCTCCATATCCGTAGAAAATAAGAAAATACACTTATTTATTGTACGTTTTTTATTGCATCGATTTATTTAAGCTTTAAATAACCGTCAATAAGTTATTCATATTGCTAAGACAACTTCAATGGTTTTGTAGATAAAAAATAGTTAGACATATGAAATTTAAGCAGTTCAGCAGCCAAAATGACCGGGCCATTTTCTCTTAATAAGCTATGTATATACTGTGTGTGTAAATGGTTACAATTTTAATTTTAATTTTAATTTAATTTATTTCATTATTTTTCCATTACAACAAGATTTACAATCTTATAATTAAAGTAATGGATTTTTACAAAGTAATGATGAATAAGTACATTTGAAAATACACAGTATATAAATAGTACACAGTATAACAGAAAAAAATTAATTTAATAAATAAAACCTAAAAAGATAAAAAATTAATAATAAAAAAAAATGGTTAATACATATGAAGCATAATGGGTTAATTTAATAAAAATATATAAATAAATAAATATAAATATAAAAGAAATAATTTTTTTTTTAAAGAAACAAAATATATATGTATATATGAGAGCTGAAATCAATTACATTTAATTAATTATGAGTGAAATTGAAATAGTTCTTTCCTAAATTGCTGAGCGTTGCTTATAAATTGAATGGACGAGGGTAGCATGTTCCAAAGACGAACTGAATTAATATAGAACTGCCACTCAGATATTAAGCTTCGATATCTTAAGTGTATGATATCGTTCGATCTTGGTGAACGTGTAAAAAGTAATCTTTCGAACAAGTAAGGCGGTGCACGTGTATATATAATTTTGTGTAGCAGTAATAGCGTTCTTATTTTCATTAAATCAGTAAGAGTCACACCATATAGTTTTTTGGAATATTGAGATATATGATCATATTTTCTTAAATTAAAAACATATCTTAATATTGCATTATACGTTGATATTAGTTTTTTTGGACTTGTAAAATCGCAACTTGCATATATTTCACATCCATATAGTAGAGTTGGTATTAAGTAGGTTTTTGCTAATAAACTTCTAATCTTAAGTGGTGTAACATACTGGGTGTTCCACAGTGTCCGTAGTATTGCATAAGTTTTCCCTGTAGCAGCATTTATATGGTCGCACCATGTGAGAGTGGAATTAAAAGTGATACCAAGATTCTTGGCTGTTGATACAATTTCTATTTTTTGATCATTAAGCATTACAATCGGCTCAAAAGGTAACTTCAAAGTTTTCTTAGCTATTATTAAATACTTAGTGTTTGCGTATGTAGCAAAAAATATATAAAAAATAAAAACACAATATAGTATAAGGTTTTTAGCAAGAGAAAATAAAATCTCTATTTTATTTGTATATACAAATGTATAAAAGATGTATTACCTTTTTTTAAAAATATGCACAGCGGATGGTGTTTATGTGTACGAATTTTACGAAGGTACCAAAACGATTGATTTTATAAGTTAAAAAATAAAGAGAGAAGGTGGCGAGCAATATCTAAGTACCGCTAACGGTTTTACTAGTTAAAATCTATGTAAACACTCCTTTCAACGATGTATAAAAAAAGGAGTTTCATAGATTTTAACCCAGAATTAACCCAAAAATGGCTAATTGACTCAAAGGCGGAAAAGTACAAAGAAAATATTAAATTGTACTTAAACATTGCCGGCCACCTTGCAACATCAAGGTGTGTTGCAACAATAATACTTTAACAAATAACTTAAGTATCCTAAAATAAGGCATAGTTCAGTTTAAAAATGTGAGCTTGAATTCAATTTATTTTTTTTTTTTTTTTTTTTTTTTTTTTTTTTTTAACACTTAAATTGGCCAGTAGGGACCTCGACGTAACAATTTTCCATAGGCCAGTAGGGACCCCAATGGAAAATTGATTATAAATAAGTATGACCCAGTAGGGACTCTACAATTTGAGCCAGTAAGGACTCTACATATGAGCCAGTAAGGACTCTACAATGGAGATGGGCCAGATATGACCCATCCAAAAACGGTGTATTGCGCCATAGCATCCTCATAATCGAGCAGAGCATCTCAAAAAGGTTAGGGAGAGATTCCATATTTCTATGAAACAATAAAAAATTTAAAGAAAATATCGAAGAAAAAGTGTAAATTATTCGGTCAAAATGACCAGTTTGGTTATTGGTCGTTTTACAACCCCATTAGCAGTACGAATATCCGCGACCCTTACGCGACCGTCACTTCCCGGATAAACTTTTATGACCCGGCCTAAACGCCACGATGTTGGAGGTAGATTTTCATGTTTGATAACGACTAAGTCGTTTTCCTGTAGATCGCGTTCCGGATATTTCCATTTATAGCGCTTATTTAACGTCATTAAATATTCTTCTTTCCATCGGCGACAAAAAAGTTGAGACAACGCTTTCATTTTTCGAAATCGATTAACAAGACTTATCGGAGATTCATTAATTTCAGGCTCCGGGGGAGCAAGTATTGGTCCACCTATTAAAAAATGACCAGGAGTCAGAGCTACTGGTTCCCGAGGGTTATCCGCCATAGAACAAAGAGGACGTGAATTTAGGCAAGCTTCAATTCTTGCGAGAACTGAAGAAAGTTCTTCAAAAGTATATTTAAAAGATTGCGCTTCCTTACGAAAATGGTGTTTAAAACTCTTGACCCCGGCTTCCCAAAGGCCACCCATATGAGGTGCCCCGGCCGGTATAAACCGCCAAGTTAAACCCTGAATACCATAAATAGAACCCACTGCAATCTGACTTTCCTTAAGAAACATCTTAAAATCCTTCTCTAATTCACGCGATGCACCTACAAAATTTGTGCCATTATCCGAAAATATAGTGTAGGGCAACCTCGTCGAGAAATAAATCTGTGAAAGGCAGATAAAAAAGTAGGCGTCGATAAATCAGACGTTGCCTCTAAATGAATTGCTTTCGTAGAAAAGCAAACAAAAATACAAACGTAGCCCTTCGTTATCCTACAAGCTCTGCCCGTGAAACTTTTGATGTCAAAGGGACCAGCAAAATCAACGCCCGTTGTCATAAATGGTCTAGTAAGAGTAGTTCTTTCAGGGGGCAGAGCCGCCATAATTTGACGACAAGATACTTTACGGTCAATAATACACCGTTTACAACGACCAATGACTCGACGAATTTTCGACTTCAAGCGTGGAACCCAATATTCAATGCGCAGTATTCGCAACATCAACTGATTTCCACCGTGAATGGAAATCATATGAACAAATTCTATTAACAATTGAGTAAATCGGCTCGAATAAGGTAAAATAATAGGATATTTCTCCGTATATGAAAGGGAAGGTGATTTAACCAACCGACCATTCAATCTTATCGCACCGTCTTTATCGAGAAAGGGATTCAAAGAAATAAGGCAACTCTTTGAACTTAACGGTTTTGTGTCTAACAGGCACTTATATTCATCTGAATAGTGATGTTTCTGAGCCACAATGGCTAAATGCAATTTTGTTCTTCTGATTTCATAACCAGCAACGATTTTATCCACATTCATATAACGATTTGACCTATGAGCTGGATGACTATTGTAAAAGAACCTCAAAATATATGAGATTATCCGAAGAGCTCGATCAAGACGAGAGTAATTATTCAAAATATCCACATATATATCTTCCCCCTTAACGTCCGTAAAGAAGGAAGCATGAGTTTTGACAACCCGACCCTCAATGTCAGTGTCAAGATAACTTAGATCCGTTATATTCCAGTGCACTTTATCTTGACCCAACCATCTTGGACCATGCCACCAAAGCTCACTATTTTCCAGCTCAGTGGGAGAGGTACCACGACTACCTAAATCTGCAGGATTATCCTCAGAACGAACATGATACCAATTATGGTTTCCTACATTTTCTTGAATGCGGCATACTCTGTTCGCTACAAATGTGGTCCAGGAACACGGCGTTTTCCTTAACCAAGAAAGGGCTATCGTCGAATCAGTCCAACAGTAAATTTGATCAATTTTAATATCAATTTCACCTATTACCGTCTTCAAAAGTTCAGAGGCTAACACCGCCCCGCACAGTTCTAAACGAGGTAGAGAAATTGATTTGATGGGGGCTACTTTGGTTTTCGATGAAAGTAGGTGAGTATGAATTTCGCCGTTAGAGGCCTGAATTCGAATATAAATCACCCCCGCGTATGCCTTTTCCGAGGCATCAGAAAAAACATGAAGCTCAACAGAATTTCCCGGCGAATAATTAACCCATCTTGGAATACGAATAGTATTTACCTCATGATAAGAAGTTACAAATCTTTTCCATTCAACTTCCGTCGAAATTGGAAGCATATCATCCCAATTTATATTATCAAGCCAAATTTTTTGCATGATAATTTTAGCAACCACAATTACAGGACCTAACCAACCTACAGGATCAAACAATTTCGCGATAGTCGATAAGACTTCCCTCTTAGTATACCCAGATTTTAATGAAATAGGAGTCACACTAAAATAAAACGAGTCCAACTGAGCGTTCCACTGAATTCCTAAAGTCTTTGAAGCACTCGATTCTATAAAGGTCAATAATTTAGCGTCAACTAAATGGTCCAAAGGTATGTCTTTCAAAATACTCCGTTCGTTTGAAGTCCATTTTCTTAGCTGAAACTTAGCAGAGGCCAAAGCAGCGACGAGTTGATCACGAGCCATTAATGCAGTCGAAATGTCATGAGTCCCTGTCAAAACGTCGTCAACGTACATGCACTTTCGTAGAATATGTGCTGCGAGAGGGAACTCAGCCTCAGAATCGTCAGCGAGTTGTAATAACGTCCTAATGGCAAGGTATGGAGCGCAGTTAACGCCAAAAGTCACTGTCTGTAATTCATAGTCCCTTACGGTCTCCGTCGGAGAATCCCTAAACAAAATTCGTTGAAAAGGGGTATGAGAAGGATCAACCCGAATCTGTCTATACATTTGAGTGATATCACAATTGAAGACGAATTTAAACAGACGCCACCTAAGAATAAGTAGAACTAAGTCTGCTTGTAAGGTAGGTCCTACGTAAAGGCAATCGTTTAAACTAATTCCATTAGAAGTTCTATTTGAAGCGTTGAAAACAACTCTCAATTTAGTTGTCTTACGTTCTAGTTTTACCACCGGATGATGAGGTAAATAACAAAAAGAGGTAGGAGATGAAAAATTTGGTAATACCGGTCTCATATGTCCTATGTCCAAATACTCCCTAACGACGTCATCGTACATCTCCTTAATTTCAGGTCTACGCAGTAAAGATGATTCGGTCCTAAGATATTGTCCCATAACACCAGGTCTTGAAGTCCCTAAAGAAAATTTTTCAGGAAATTCAGGCTTAAATGGGAGAGTCACTACATATCGACCATCAGATTCGCGACGAGTAGTCGCTTTATAATTTTCCTCACAAAATTTGTCAAATGGAGACAGAATTTTTCTTTTAGGAGTTTCCTCAAGTTCCCAGAATCTCAAAAGATTTTTGTTAAGGCAATCTTCCTCTGAAAATTCGACATTCGTAGAATATACCTGAACTTGAGGTTGTACAACTGGACCAGTAATAATCCAGCCAAAAATAGTGTTCTGAGCTAGTAAAGAGCCCAAAATATTGCGACGGATTTCTCCCAACAGAATTCTGGGATATAAATCCGCGCCAAGCAAAAGATCAACAGGTCGACTGTCATCAAAATTAATATCGGCCAAACGAAGGTTTGGCAAATTTTCCTTTAAATACGAGTGGACTGTAAATGATGGTAAATTACCCGAAATATTTGGCAAAACAAGTGCCAATGTTTCCAATACAAGGGATGAATCGAAGGTGGAGCCAATTTTTAATGAACAAAGTTTTCTAGACATTGCCGTAACTGCCTGATTAACTCCTGAAATTTGAGCATTCGTCGAATGCGTCGAAATTTTCAGGCGATTTTGCAAACGTTCAGAAATGAACGATGCTTCAGAAGCAGGGTCAATAAGGGCCCGGGCTGGGTACGTAGTACCCTGATGAATAAGATTCACCATAGCCGTCCCTAAAAGTACAGTCCTACTTTGTGCTGTATGAAATACTTGACGATTTGTAGGAGCTGTGGCATGATTGGCATTCGAAGATGATGCGATTGCAGGTACGGAGTTTGAAACCCGAGAAACAGAAACCGAACTAACACCCGAATTCGACCGATTAGTATCCCTAGAAACTTCAGAAGATGGTAATTCACGGTGTAACATAGTATGATGTCTCTTGTTACAAATGGAGCAATTATACGAACTGCTACAATTTTTAGCTTCATTTGGTCCTGCGAGCCGGATATTGAGGAAAAATTTGGAAAATTTTTAAAAATTATTAATTTCAACATTCCCACAGCCTTCATCTTGTCAACACCAGCAAGAACCTGCAAAAACAACCCTTCGCTGCAACTACAATTTACATCAAATTTAAACTAAAGGTGCGTATAGTTCAGTTTTTTTTATGTGTGAGCAAATCAAAAAATTTAAAATTTAAAAAGTGTATAATAAAAATTAATTTAAAAATAGGTCACTGGTTCAGATCCGGTTCGAAGGACCAAATGTTTGCGTATGTAGCAAAAAATATATAAAAAATAAAAACACAATATAGTATAAGGTTTTTAGCAAGAGAAAATAAAATCTCTATTTTATTTGTATATACAAATGTATAAAAGATGTATTACCTTTTTTTAAAAATATGCACAGCGGATGGTGTTTATGTGTACGAATTTTACGAAGGTACCAAAACGATTGATTTTATAAGTTAAAAAATAAAGAGAGAAGGTGGCGAGCAATATCTAAGTACCGCTAACGGTTTTACTAGTTAAAATCTATGTAAACACTCCTTTCAACGATGTATAAAAAAAGGAGTTTCATAGATTTTAACCCAGAATTAACCCAAAAATGGCTATTTGACTCAAAGGCGGAAAAGTACAAAGAAAATATTAAATTGTACTTAAACACTTAGACTTTATAGGATTAAGACACAAACCGTTTATATTTGCCCAGTCATGAATGTGTTTCAGATCTCTGTTTAGTTTTTCCAAACAATCGTTTATATTGCTTAAATCACTACTTATATAGAGTTGTACATCGTCAGCATACATGTGGACATTACAGTATTGTAAATTTCGCACTAAATCGTTGATGTAAATTGAAAATAGTAGTGGTCCTAGTATTGATCCTTGTGGAACTCCTTTCAGAACAGGCAATGGACTTGAAATTTTATTGTTTGCAAATACAGATTGGCGACGGTGGCGATGATAAATATGATGACATTAAACGTGTAGATAGAGGAGAAAAATTGAACAATTTAAGCAACTTCAGGCAGAGAACTTCATGATCCACAGTATCAAATGCTTTGGAGTGGTCAAGAAGAACAAGGAACGAGATATTTCCATCGTCAATTTTGCTACGTATTTCTTCAGATACATCAATAAGGGCTGTTATGCAGCTGTGTTGTGGTCGAAATCCTGATTGCCTATTTGTCAACAAATCATTATTATTGACGTAATTACTTATTTGACCATGGAGTAAATGTTCAAAAACTTTTGACAAATACGGTAGTATTGCAATTGGTCGGTATTCGTTGTTTGGTTTTGGGGTGGGTATGATTTTCGCATATTTCCAATTTTGGGGATAAACGCTCTTAGTGATAATATTATTGAAGATGTACGTGATATAGGGTAACATTAGCGGAATAATAGTTTTCAGAAATTTTGGATGAATGTTGTCAACCCCAACTGCATTTGATTTAATCCCGAGACAACTATATAGAACATCCGATTGATTTACACAGTTAAAGTTAAAACAATTACCAGAAATAGTTGGACAGTGGTCATAAAAGCTTTTATTCGGACGAACATTGGGAAGATTTGTAAAGGACTCGTTTACTTTCTCTACATCTATGTCACTGGTAGCCACACACGATGATTTGCCAACACCAACTTCACGTATAGCTTTCCAAGTCTGTTTGGATCCAACAGCTGATAAAAAACGACTAGAATAATACTCTGATTTCGCACTTTTTATCATTCTATTCACATCTCTACGTGCATTACAATATTCAGTATGTAAATTGGGAATTTTGAAAGTTTTCCAACGTTTGTAAGCAAAATCTCTGCGATCAATGGCTGATTTAATTGCTACATTGAACCATGGCTTTTCCTTAGCTTTTCGTTTAACGATTTTGATTGGGACGGATTTCCTAAATACATCTAACAGGTTATTTTCTAAAATATCCAGCTGACTATCTACTGAAGGCATGTAATAAACAGATTCCCAGTCAATATTTGATAGCTCAGATGACATAATGTTATAGTTAATATTCTTGAAATCATGGAAGGTAACCTCATTACAAACATACTGCAATTGAAAATCAAATGCTAAAAATATTAAATCATGTTTGGAGAAGCAAGGTGCTGATAGCTGATCATATAACAGAACTTTATCAATGTTGCTGACAAAAAATATATCCAATAACGTGTTGGTTGTAGAGGTAAAATGTGTTGGGATTGAAGTATTTGTCGGCGACAAACCAATCGACTTCATGTCATTAGTAAGATGGCTTTCAGTGATGATGTTGGAATTAAAGTCTCCACATATTATGACATCGTCATATTTGAGGGTAAGCGTTTCCATTGTTTTGTTAAAAAAGTTTGTACTGACTCTACAGTTAGGTCTATAGACAGATCCTACAAGTAATTTACGATTATCGGCTACAACCTCAACTAATAAATATTCAATTTTATTATCAGTGGAATTACCTGGACTATCAATAAACTTAGAGCTACAGCAAATTTTACTAACAATCCCTTTTTTTACATATATAGCCACACCACCACAAGGACTTTTCCTTGTGTGGTGTGTTTTTAATATGCTTATATCCAAACATCACTGCTGCATCATTTAGGGGATAAAAGGCAGTTAGTTCAATCGGATCCAGAGGCGAAACTTTGATCATATGATTACTAAATAAGTACGAAATAGCTTCATCATTGCGAGTTATTTTATGATCCCCCTCTTTTGTAATGTAAAATAAGGTAGTATTTCTAAAGTGCCTTTAAATGTTCTACTTGTTACGATATTTTTTGCTATGCAAATTTTTAACAGTGTAGCACCTCAACATCGCCAATCCTCTAATACTTTATTTTTTGTATTTCGCGATAAACATAAATAACCAATGCACTTTTTTTTAACTTATTTTAATCTCCTAAATCTTCACTTACACTGACACTGACATCCTCTTTAAAATCTATATTACACTGGATTCGTTGACAGATTGGTAAGTTCGGATTAGCAACAAACAGCTGCTTTCACTTTTTCTAGAAATATTTATTTCAGATCTAGTAGGTTGTCACTTTCATTGTGAATGGGAAATCTTACAGTTTATAACTAGATTAAATAAATGCACGAAAAGGAAAAAAATTTGGTTGTTATCTCTGCTGTCAAAAATTTAAACAATAACAGCTGGGGTCTTATCAGCTTAAAAGTAGAAAGCGACTTGAACAGTGATGGTTTTTAGTGAGTTAAGAATGTTAGTATATTTCTTTGGAAACTTTTTTAAAAAAAGTATTTTTTTTTTTTGCAATATTTAAATTACTTTTTAATACGAGTGCGTTATGTGAAATTAGTGAACTTAAAATTTGTCTGTAAACATTTTTATTTATTAAAAAATTGTTTACTGCTCAAACTTTTCTTCTTCACATAAACAAAATCCGAAATGTTTTGTTTATCTTCGCATTTTTACTGAATTCGTTCCAGTCCAAAAAAAAAGAATATATAATATATTACTACGATATAAGATAAAAGAAAAAGTATACATTTATTTTACAGACTAACATTCATTGGTTATGTTCATCTTAAGTGTAAAAAATATGCGGAATTTTCAAATTACAATCCAACTAAGAACTGATTTTGGTCCGACGCTTGTGCTTTTGTTAGCTCAATATTGGAAAAAAGTAGGAAAAATTATTATTTTAATTATAAATATCCCGATAAAGTTATTCGGAATTAGAGTTTAGGGTCAAGCTCGAGTACTGGAGCTATTCGATAATCGAGCTGCTCAAGAAGTAAATGAGCTACTCGAGCCAAACTTCTTGTAAGCATAATCACTTGAATCGGACTGTCCTACTGGTGTTGGGAAACTACATCTGGAAAAAGCTCGACCACTTTCCAAAAAATATATGAAAATATTCACTTTATAGACGTTTGATATCATTTTAAAAAAAGTTTACAAAAATTCATGGCATGATTTTATATATTTTAAGTCAGTTATGTTGATAGATTACGCTCCCGAAATATTGAAGGATTCTGATAAAAACTGTGGAGTGGATTAGCTACTACTCGAAAAAGTTAAGCAAGTTTCCTTACAAATTTATGAAAATATGTTGTATTTGTATTTGTATTTACTTATTAAATGCGATTTTCCATTACAACAAGACACAGTATCTTATAAATTACAGTAATTGAATCAGATAAGTTATCCACTCTATATATATATATTTAATATCAGTACCTCTTAATCTAAATTTAAAATATTATAAATTACAATTAAAAAACATTAAAAAAAATCAAATAAAATCAATTAAAGTATTGGTATATTAATTTTCTAAACCCTATTGCGTTGCTTGTATTTTGCATGACATTAGGAAGCTGATTCCAGAGACGAATAGTTAGAATAAAAAATTGACATTCAGAGGCATGGTCCCGGTATTTAAATTGAATTATCCGATTCCCTCTGGAAGATCTTGCGAACTTTAATCGTTCAAAAGGATATTTTAGAGCCTTTGTTATAATAATTTTATGTAGGAATATAATGTTCTTGAATTTAATATAGTTGTCAAATGACATGTGTAAGACATGACACGAGTATTGGGATACATGATCAAGTTTTCTTAATCCAAAAATATAGCGAATAATGTTGTTGAAATTTACAGTAAGTTTTCTGTTATCCTTAGAGTTGCAGGCTGTGAAAACATCAGATGCATATAGTAATGTTGGTAAAAGATATGTTTTTAGCTAGTAGCAATCATTAACCATTAACCATAAACTTCTAATCATGCTATAAATTCTGCCACAGGATTGATTAATATCAGACCAAGTCAGAGTTCCATTAAACATAACTCCGAGATTTCGTACAGAGTCCACGATGTCAATTTTAGAGCCCCCAAGGAAGACATTAATCTCATTCTCCAAATGCATCACTTTCTTCTTTATTATAATACACTTAAATCGATTTGGATTAAGTCGTAGACCATTTGCCGTTGCCCAATTTAGAATACGTTTGAGATCATAATTTAGTTCTTGAGTTTTGGAAATAATTGAATCCTTGGTACTACTTAAATATAGCTGAATGTCATCAGCGTACATCTGAACCTTAGAAAATTTAATTTGTTGTGGAAGATCATTGGCATATCTCGAATGAAGTAGTCGTCCGAGGATTGAACCCTGTAGTACCCCTCTTATAACTTGCAGTGCGTTTATGATGGAGCTACCATTAGCAACAGATTGGGATCTGTTTGTGAGATATGAAAACATGAGTCTAACTGCTAATGTAGAAAAGTTGAAAAACCTCTTCTGTTTGAGGCATAAAATTGAGTGGTGCACCATGTCATATGCCTTTGAGTGATCCAATAAAACCAAAAAAAGATATTTTTCCATCATCGATGTTACCTCTTAACTCCTCAACTACATCAGAAAAAGCTGTTATACAGCTATGTTGTGGCCTGAAACCAGATTGACGCTCTGTAAGTAAGTTGTTGTCGTTTAAATACCTAAAGATTTATCTGTGTAAAAGGTGTTAAAAAACTTTTGAGAGATATGGAAAAATTGCAATCGGGCGGTATTCGTTACCCGTTTTTGGTATTGGTATAATTTTGGCATGTTTCCACTCCATTGGAAAGATGCTAGTAGTGATTATGGAGTTAAAAAGTACATTATGAAACAGACAATCCATGGTAAAATCATTTTTATAAATCTGGGGTGTATGTTATCAAAGCCCACTGCATTCTATTTAATAGCATTGAAACTTTCAACTACCTCTGTTAGTGTTACACACTGAAAGTTAAATTTGAGTTTAAATTATTACGGGGAAAATAATCATAAAATTCGTTATTTACGGCTGGTAGAGGAATATTTACAAAAGCTTCATTTAGCGCATTAATGTCAACATTCATTGATTGATTAATTGTCTTATTTATTCCAATTTCGCGTATTGGTTTCCAGGTTTGTTTACTTCCAATAGCTGTATTAAATTTATTAAAATAATAGGAGGACTTATCATGCCTTATTTTGGAAACAACCGCTTTCCTAGCCATCTTATATTCGTCGTGATATTCTGATATCCTGTAACTTTTCCACCTCTGATACAGATTATCACGGTGTTCGATTAGCATCTTGGTTTCCATTGTGAACCAAGGACCATTAAGAAATGACTGTTGTTCTCCAACAGTCGGTAAATAGAAAATTTGATCCCATGGAGTAGAGCAAATATCATATCTCAAAGCCAAGATATCAATATTATTATAATCACGATTAGTAAATGTTTGGGGCTGGGTTTCTATTGCAAAATCATATGATAAGAAGAGTAGATCGTGCTTCGAAAATGCTGGTGCTGCTAACTGATCATAATGAAGAACTTTACTTTCATTACTGGTAAAGAAAATATCAACCAAAGTGCTATTTGTTGACGTGAAGTGTGTAGGTCTCGTTGTGTTGACAGCTGACAAGTTAAACATCGGCATTGTAGTGGTAAGATTTGAGTCATCTTTTGATGTTTATTTTCACTTTTAACTTGGCAATTTTAAGAAGATTATGTCGATGTATTTGCAACTGCAAACAGTAAGATAATTATAGCAAGTCGTGACGGAAATTGTTTTGTAAAATTTATCAATCTTGAAATAAGAGTAAATATTCATACATTTGTATGGCAGGTGGCTGATCCTTATCGAGAAGTGGTTCGCCCAGAGATGAATTATATTCTTAATAGCTTAATCCTTTAAATGAACCACCTGTCAATATGGTCGACTACAGGCAGTGAAGAACATTTTTATTTTTTTTTATTTTTGTAAAATGTTGGTTTTATTTTCTGCTTTTTTCGTCCACTAATTTCTCCTGTAAGCTTCAATTTTTGGCGTTCTCTTTATATAAATTGGAGTAAGGAATATAATTAAATCCCATACCACTTTGTTGTCAGGCTATAATGACTTTGTGCTGCTATCTGTAATTAAAAAATTTATTTTTGAGTCGATTTAGCTATGTCCGCCTCTTGTCCGTCTGTGTATCTATCTAACCTTTTTAATTAAACTACAGGTCGCAGATATGAATATGGTTTGATGACACTTAGTATAAAAGCTTCTATCGGCCATATGATGAAGACTATTGAAACTGGTAAAAAATCGGATCATTTTTAGACCTAGTCCACATACAAATGACCCCTACGAGATCGACTTAAATTGCCATAATATCAAAATTATCATAGAGATCTCTGTCAAAGTGGGTTTCTGTATGTTTAACACATCCATTTATAAGTAGTACAGAAAAAAAACCCTATAGATCAATTATCAGTCATTGCCCCCCATATGAAGCTAGTTCCCGATCTTCGCTTAAATCTATCAAAAAACAAAAATATTGCACAGATTTGTCTCAAATTTGGTTCGTTTATGATCAGGATCTAGCACCGATATAAATATAGTATCCCGATATAAATATAGTATCCAAATGTACTGTAATGCGTATGCCGTATTTCATAGATCCATTTATTGATTCTCCAATAGAATTTTGTAAACTCACTTCTATTTTAAGACCTTTAAAACAAAATAAAGCACCCCGTCTCGTTGGCATATCTTATGAATTTTATTCAAATGCTCCGATCTGTTTTGTAAAGGAGATTTTATCGGAAAAGAAAAATACCAACATGTTATATGAAAACTGTTTTGCTACCGCTTTTGAAGAAAGGTGGCCCTAGTTGTCCGCGAAACCACCGAAGATTGTCACTAACTGATGCTATTTGCAAAATCTATATTATTAACAGGCAAGGCGATTTCTTGTGACCGATGTAAGTTTCACAGTTTTACCCCGATTTTGACAAAAAAATTATCATTTGAAAGGTATTTCTTTTCAGCTTTTACCTAGATTTACAGATATTCATCGTCTGGAATATTTTTTTTGGAGTATGATCGTTTAAAGTTGATACTAACACATACATACATAAAATTATACAATGTTATGTGTGTGTTTATTAAATTTGTTAATGTGTTTATGTTAATGTGTTGAGTTTGTTTTCTTCATTTAAAATGAGTTGAATTGTGAACCATAACTTTAGGGTCTTTAGTAAATGAAAAAATAAAATTTCCTATAACTTGCACTCGAATTTCGAGTGCTGGTATCTGCTAGTTTTTATTAACATGCTTTTAAATTACCTCACAGCATGGATTGAGAAGCACAATATGAATGAGTTCCAAGCTGGTTTTAGGACGTCTAACTCTACGTCTGACATCGTTTTCAATCTTGTGCATTTAGTTCATCTTAATAAGATAAGTGGTAATAACACTTATACATTTTATATGTGCCCCTGACATGAAACCAATGAACTCTCTGTTTTAGAAACTATCGCACAGTGGGCGATTGGGCCTCGCTAGCGGCATTTAATTGAAATTTTCAAATTTGAAAAAGCGTTAATTTTTTTTCACAAATCGATAACAGATGCTTTGATTAGATTTTTGGCGGTTTTTTATAAGCTCTACGATCAGCCGATCATCAGCTGTGAGCTGTCAAACACAAAATATGTTTTAGCAAGTGCTTTACAATATTTTTTCTTTGTTGTGCGCATTGATTTCGAGCTCCTTGGAAATTTGCAATTTTTACTTGTTTTATTAAAAGTGTGGCTTTTTATTAACTTCAAGGTATGTATTACATAAAAAATCAGTGTTTGTGACCGGTCTATAAATGTGTTGTTCATAAAACGTAGTGGTAATTAAGTGTATTAACAACTAGCCCGCACTAGCGTGCACCTGTCGTTCGTGGAGTAGAACTTACAAGATTCGCACGGATTCGGTCTAGCTCTTTTTTTAGCTAGAAGTATGAGTCATTGTGCGTCCAAAATGTGTAATATGAACTGCTATTACCTGCTAACCTTTAAATCATGGCACTTTTTAAGAACAATGTCGGTAGCAAAACGGGTACTTTTTTTAGTATGGCATGAAGAAGCGATCCCAACCAAGAAGTTTCTCACCATGGAAAACTTTGTATTTGGTACTGTTCTCAAAAACCTTAAATATACTCAGGAGGAGCAGTACGAGATTGGCAAAAAGCTGCGAAATTTTAATAGTAAGCTTGTAGAAAATGGAAAAACTGTAGAAGAAATAAGGTTTTTTTTGAAAACAAAAACCAGGAATGGCTATATACGCCGTTAGTATTGATTGAAAGATCATCTTCCGAAATTATTGGACGTCCACAAAAAGATATTTCGGAGTGTTGCAAAAAACCGTAATTTAAGAAATTGTCAGGCCTTACTGAAGATGTGCCATCAAGTACACATGGAATTTGTCAAAGAGAGCCGCTAAAGGGCAAAACGCCGATATATATCCATGCTAAGACAAACTGCGTTGTGCGAAAAAAAAAATGCTATCCTAGTGTCATCACGGTCACTGATCATTTCGCTGAAGTACCATTACAAAGCTTAGTAGACCATACGATTGCTAGGATTATTGAAGCACACCCAGAAAGTTTTCAAAACCATATTGAAAATAATAATAACACCCAATTAACTGCTACCTACAAATGGGGTTGTGATGGCAGCAGCGGCCATTCTACTTACAGGCAAAAATTTAATGACTTCGATGGAGACATGATAGATCAATATTTATTTTCAATTTGTATGGTACAATTGATAGTGCAGAAAGGACCGACAGTTTTATGGAAAAACAATCGGTCTTCTTCTACCCGATATTGTCGACCCATTAAATTACTTTGCGAGAAAGAATCGGCAGACTTGTCTCGCAGAGAAATTCAAAACATTAACAGCCAAATATTAAATATTTTTCCAACATTTGTGAGTACCTTAAGAATTGATCACCAATTTCATATGACCATGCTTGATGGCACAACGTTCAGTGCCATATCGGAATCGGCTTCGCAAACATGCGGAATCTGTAGCGCGACTCCCAAAAATATGAACGATCTAAATTTGGTGAAAAGCTTTCCTATTAATGCAAACCTATTTGAATATGGCTTATCAAGTCTCCACGCATGGATTAGGTTTTTCGAGTGTGTTTTGCACATTGCATATAGAATACCAATACAAAAGTGGCAAGCTCGTGGTGCTGACAAGGATGTCGTTGAACAAAATAAAAGAAGTATTCAGCAGAAGCTAAGGGAAGAAATGCATTTGTTGGTGGATATACCAATGGCTGGTACTGGCAGCTCGAACAACGGAAACACTGCAAGGAGGTTTTTCCAACAACCAAATTTGGCTGCTCGTATAACAGGAGTAAGCTATGATTTAATATATCGATTTAGCGTAGTCTTACGAGCATTGGCCTGTGGATACGACATAAATTCGGACGCATTCGGATCGTACGCATTGGAAACTGCCGAAATTTTTGTTAAAGCATACTCCTGGTTTTACATGCCATCGTCTGTTCACAGAATTTTAATTCATGGAGCAGATATAATAAACCATTTTTCCCTTCCGATTGGTATGATGTCCGAAGAAGCTCTTGAAGCCAGGAACAAGGACTATCGAAACATACGCGAGAGCAATACAAGAAAAAATTGCAGGAAAAATACAATGGAAGATATCATAAATGCTTTATTAGTTTCGTCTGACCCTTTGATATCTTCATTGTCAAATGGGTCTTCAATTTCGTCTGCAAAAAATATTATTATGGACGATGATGTTAAGATCTTGCTTTTACTGAAGCATCTAGATATGCCTGATTCTGATTCCGAAGATAATTTTGATTTATAAAATTTGTTTATTGAAGTTAAAAAAAAAATTTTGAAATTAAAAAAAAATTTAAAAAAATTAAAAAAAAACAAGTAAGAAAATTATAGTCGGTCTCGACCGACTATACGATACCCTATACCATGCGTTTAGAAACCCTATCTCGTAGGCCCAACTAACTGGACATAGAAAATAAGCAAAAACCAAATTTCATTGGGATTTGAATTAATTTTTTTGGCTGCAGATATGAAAAAGTTCATATCGGATGCTATATCTATATAGGGACTAGGTCCAAAAATGGACCGATCCTGATCATGTTTCGTAAAGTCTCTTGTATTTTGCAAAAATATATACAAACAAAATTTGAGAAGAATCAGTGCAATATTTTTGTTTTTTAATAGATTTAAGTGAAGATCGGGAAGCAGCTCTATATGGGGTCACAGGGATCATTTTTGGACTACTCATTAGTGGATGTAATGAACGCATACAAACCCAATTTGAGTAAGATCTATATGACAATTTGACAATTTTGGCAATTTATGTCGATTTCACAGGGGTAATTTGTATGGGGGCTAGGTCTGAACATGGACCGATTCTCACCGATTTCAATAGCGTTCATCCCATGGCCAATAAAAGCTTATATACCAAATTTCATCAAAATATATTCATATTTGCGACCTGCAGTTTGATTACAAGCTTTACATAGACACACAGACGGACGGACGGACGGACGGACGGACATTGTTAAATCAACTCAGAAAGTGATTCTGATTCGATCGATATAATTAAAGATGGGTCTAGGTCAAATATTTTTGGTTTTTACAAACAGCAGCACAAAGTCATTATACCCAAACCACATAGTGGTATAGGGTATAAAAATAATGGTATCCGATGAGAACTTTTTCATATTCAAATGAAAAAAATAAAAACAATGACACTCAAATTTGGTTTATGCTTATTTTCTATATGCAAATAGTTGGAACTAAGAGATAGAGCCTCTAAACGCATGGTAGAGGTTAGAATTTAGTCGGTCATGACCGACTATAATTGTCTTGTTTTTGATTATGTTACTGGTGGTCGAGTTTTTTCGAGAAGGGAAATTTTAGATATATGAATTCAAAGGTATATACTTGTTGTTACTAAATACACATGTCTTCGAACATGAAAAATTTTAGTTCTTACTACTCGAGTAGATCGAGCAGCTCAAAAATTTGTGAGTATACATAACAAAGTTAAATTAAGTTTTTCAGATTTTAATCGGGAATATACCCTTCCCTGTGAAGTAGGAAATTATAGATTTTTTATCTAAAATTTTGTAAATGTAGCTCTATCTGTGTTTCACTCCTAGAGTAACAGCTTTTCATATATGAAATTTTATACGATCAGGAAAATCGTTGCTAGGTCCCAATCGGAGTTTTACCGAATTAATATTATTTATCATAAAGATACAATGTTTCTAGACTTTCTGAGCATAAAATTCAGTCAAGACATGAAAAAACTCTTTTCCATATTTCCACACACCCTCCCACTCACACGTTACATTTTTGTAAAAAAAAACTTTTCCAATTTGTTACATAGGAAGAACAAAACACACAAAAAAAAAATAAAAAAAACTTTTTCTTTAAAGGATGAAAACAAAATTGTATTATGTGAAACAAAAACAAACATGTGTCACAAAATAACAATTTAATACAGCGCTGGAGTATGAAGAAAAATGTGACAGATATTTGTTCATCTACACACACACACACACAGAATTACGATGGCACACATGTATGATTGTGAAACCTGTTTAATTTATGGCTAATGTTAGAAAACAGAATCTCTTAACAGAACCACACACACTTATAAGTGAACATCGAGAAAAAAGACAACAGTTCAAACGACAAGACATATTTATTTATGCTTTAAATTTAATAAAATTGTGAGTAAAAATAATGAACTTCATTATGTGCCAGTATAAAGAAATAAAAACATACAAACATCATTAATCCAAAGATTTCACTGTATGATTCTATTAATTTTAGCTATTTTTTTTGTTTGTTTATCTACAAGTATTTCATTTCAAGTTCAGGCTACACGTACTGTTGTGGTTTTCAATAAATTACTGTGTTAAAACTCAACATGCCTTGCATCATAATTGTGTCAAGTATTTGTTGAAATGTTAATATTAACACATTTAAAGAGGTGTTGATAATAACTCAAAAACTTGTGAAACTTTGCAACATCCTTAAAATGATACGTGTACAGCAGATAGACAAAATATGTTGTCAGAGCTATCATTGCCTTTTGAAATGATGCCACCAGCACTCTTTGCTTTGCTTTGTTTTCATATGATTTTAAAGTACCTAAAAAAAAAAAAAAGAAAATTCGTACTAAATTTGAACCAATTTCATTTGCGAAATTAATTTTCATATTAAAAAAAATTTTTTTGGGATTGATATAAAATAATACCTATAAGAAAGAATACAAATTAGAATAAGTTACTACAAGGCCTGGCTCTATACTTTATTTATATATTGCATTTATGTAATTCATTATACCCTATACCACTATGTGGTTTAGGTATTTTGACTTTTTGACCTACTCCCATCTTTAATTACACCGATGAAATCAGAATCACTATCTGATTCGATTTAACGATGTCCGTCCGTCCGTCTGTGTGTCCATGTAAAGCAGGTCGCAAATATGAAAATAATTTGATGAAATTTGGTACTTGATCTTTTATCGGCCATACAATGAACGCTATTGAAATTGGTGAGAATCGGTCCATGTTCAGACCTAGCCCCCATACAAATGACCCCTATGAAATCAACATAAATTGCCATAAGGTCCAAATTATCATATAAATCTTAGTCAAATTGGGTTTGTATGTGTGTATTATACCCATTAATAAGTAGTCCAAAAATTATCCCTATTGTTTGTATATAATTTGCAAAATAAGAGAAACTTTACCAAACATGGTCAGTATCGTCCATTTTTGGGCCTAGTCCCTATATAGATATAGCATCCGATATGAACTTTTTCATACCTGCAGCCGAAAAAATTTATACAAATCCCACTCAAATTTGGTTTATGCTTATTTTCTATATCCAGTTAGTTGGGCCTGAGAGATAGGGTCTTTAAACGCATGGTATAGGGTATTGTATAGTCGGTCTAGACCGACTATAATTTTCTTACTGGTTTTATTTATATTTTTTGTTTTCATAGTTTATAACATAAAAACAAAAATTAAATTTAAAATAAAAAAATTTGCTTTTTTCTTATGTATACAGTATAAATGTATATATGTATGTATAAACAGCTAAGAAAATAAAAGTCATTCTATAAAAAAAATATTACTGATATATATTTTTTTGGGCATGAAATAAGAGTTTTAAAATTCTTTTGCGGTATATTTGTAAAGGCAAACATTTTTAATTACGCTACAAGTAAGGAAATTACAGTCGATAAAATACATAATGAGTTCAATGAATGGGACTTAGATCAAGCTAATTAGATATATAAAACAAGTAAGAAATTATAGTCGGTCTAGACCGACTATACGATACCCTATACCATGCGTTTAGGGACCCTATCTCTCATGCCCAACTAACTGGATGTAGAAAATAAGCATAAACCAAATTTGAGTGGCATTGTTATTAATTTGTTTGGCTGCAGATATGAAAAAGTTCATATCGGGTGCTATATTTATATGCGGACTAGGTCGAAAAATGGACCGATCCTGACCATATTTGGTAAAGTCACTTACATTTTGGAAAAATATATACAAACCAAATTTGAGAAAAATCCGTGCAATATTTTTGTTTTTTGATAGGTTTAAGTGAAGATCGGGAAGCAGCTCTATATGGGGCCTATGACTAAGAATTGTCATATAGGGATTGTTTTTGGACTATTGCTTAGTGAATATAATAAACACATACAAACCCAATTTGACTGATATTTATATGATAATTTGTATCTTATGGCAATTTGTGTCGATTTCATTTGGGGTCATTTGTATGGGGACTTGATCTCAACAAGGGCCGAATTTCACCAGTTTCAATACCGTTCATCCTACGGCTGGTGAAAGCCTACATACTAAATTTCATCAAAATATATTCATATTTGCGACCTGTAGTTTGATTACAAGGTTTACATGGACATACAGAGGGACGGACGGACGGATATCGCTTAATCGACTCAGAAAGTGATTCTGATTCGATCGGTATAATAAAAGATGGGTCTAGGTCAAATATTTTTGGTAGTTACACTATGTGGTTTGGGTATAATGAGGAAAATTCAAATATGTGTGGCATTGCTATGTATTTGTTGTATACAGAAATGAACAGTTAAATATCGAATTATATGAATAGGTCGAAGTTACTTGTTTTTGGAAGCAACAGAACCAAATTGAGTAAAATCTATATATATATACATATATTAGACTGGTCGCAAAAAATTTTTTTCTTTATCTGTACTTATCTATAGTATATTATTAATTTATACTAACATAATAAAGAGGTAATGTGTCTTTGTTTGTTTGTAGGAGGTAATCTCCGTAACTACTCATCTGATCTTCCTGAACTTTTCACAGAGTCTTACTGCGGATATAGGAAGTACTATAGGCTATTATTTTTTAAATATTTTTAGTGGGCGTGCCACCTCCCACACAAAGTAAATTTTTAATATCATATATATTGAGTACTATGATAGGGTGAGCTTTGCAAATTTATGTGAGGTCACCTATTGTTTATATTAGTATCTACGCCGGAAATGGGCGGGATCAGATAAGTGGGCGTGGTACCTCCCATACAAGTAATAATTCAATATTATATATCTCAAGTACTGTGATAGAGAGGGCTTTTCAAATTTGTCTGATGTCACTTATTATTAATGTGAGTAGAGGGACAAAAATGGGCAGTATCGGACCAATAGGCGTGGCACCTGCCATACAAAGTAAATATAAAATGCCATATATCTGGAGTACTCTAACAGTGAGAGTCTTGGGACTTTGTGGGAGCCCATAAGTTATTCATGTAATTAGTTATATAAAAAAGGGCATGAGCGGAGCAGAGGGCATGGTACCACCCGTACAAAGTAAATATATGATATCAAATAACTGGTATACTAAAAAAGGGAAGCTTTGACACTTTGCACGACCCCATCAGATCTTAGTATGAGTAGTCCCCATACAAAGTAACAAATTAATGTCATGTATCTGGAGTACTGTAAAAAAGAGAGCTTTGTGGCGTTGCGCGAGCCCATAGGTTCTTTGTATGATTAGTCAAACAAAAAAATGGAAGTGATCGAAGCAGTGGGCGTAGCACCGCCCATTCAAATTAGATATCTAATATCATATAACTGGTGTATTATAAAAGGGAAAGACTCAACGTTTTGCAAAAGTCGATCAGATATTAATGTAAGTAGTCCAATAAAAATTGAGCGGGATGGGATAAGTGGGCGTGGCACCTCCTATATAAAATATATGAAGTACTACGACAGCGACAGTCTTTTGACAAGTACATTAGTTATCAATGGATTTATCGTGGAAAATATATCGCCAAAATCAAAAATCGCCAAACCAAAAAATCCCGAAAAATAAAAATCGCCCAAAAAACAAAAATTTCCAAAATAAAAAATGGGCAAAATCAAAAATCGCTAAAAAGAAAAATTGGCAAATGATATTTTAAGTTTAAGGCCAAGAGTTTAGTGTTGCCAGATCTAATTTGGAAAATCCATGTTCTTCTCATGGGCAGCTACATGCACCTCGCTCCAGGATAGGAATGCCGAAAAATCTGATAATTGTTGTACCGAATGAAAAAACAAAAAAACGTTGTACTTATATGAGCAAGTGTCGAAATAAAACAAGTAAGAAAATTATAGTCGGTCTAGACCGACTATACGATACCCTATACCATGCGTTTAGAGGCCCTATCTCTCAGTCCCAACTAACTGGATATAGTAAATAAGCATAAACCAAATTTGAGTGTGATTTTAATTATTTTTTTCGGCTGCAGATATGAAAAAGTTCATATCGGATGCTATATCTATATGGGGACTAGGCCCAAAAATGGAACGATTCTGACCATGTTTGGTAAGGTCTCTTGTATTTTGCAAAAATATATACAAACAAAATTTGAGAAGAATCAGTGCAATATTTTTGTTTTTTGATAGATTAAAGTGAAGATCGGGAAGCAGCTCTATATGGGGCCTATGACTAATAGTTGTCCAATAGGGATCATTTTTGGACTACTAATTAATGGATGTAATATATACATACAAACCCAATTTGACTAAGATTCGTATGATAATTTGCATCTTATGGCAATATATGTTGATTTCATAGGGGTCATTTGTATGGGGGCTAGGTCTGAACATGGACCGATTCCCACCAATTTCAATAGCGTTCATCCCATGGCCAATAGAATATCAAGTGCCAAATTTCGTCAAAACATATTCATATGTGCGACCTGCAGTTTGATTACAAGCTTTACATGGACACACAGACGGACGGACGCACGGACGGACGGACGGACGGACATCGTTCAATCGAATCAGATAGTGATTCTGATCAGATAGTGATTCTGATTCGATCGGTATAATTAAAGATGGGTGTAGGCCAAATATTTTTGGTTGTTACAAACAGCAGCACAAAGTCATTATACCCACATAGTGGTATAGGGTATAAAAATATATACTACTAATCTATACCAGCATAATAAAGGGGTAATGTGTGCTTGTTTGTTTGAAGGAGGTGATCTCCGTAACTACTCACCTGATCTTCCTGAAATTTTCACAGAGTCTTACTGTGGATATGGGAAGTGCTACACGCTGTATTTATACCCTATACTACTATGTGGTTTGGGTATAATGACTTTGTGCTGCTGTTTGTAACAACCAAAAATATTTGACCTAGACCCATCTTTAATTATACCGATCGAATCAGAATCACTTTCTGAGTTGATTTAACAATGTCCGTCCGTCCGTCCGTCCGTCCGTCCGTCTGTGTGTCCATGTAAAGCTTGTAATCAAACTGCAGATCGCAAATGTGAATATATTTTGATGAAATTTGGTATATAAGCTTTTATCGGCCATGGGATGAACGCTGTTGAAATTGGTGAGAATCGGTCCATGTTCAGACCTAGCCCCCATACAAATTACCCATATGAAATCGACATAAATTACCATAAGATCCAAATTGTCATATAGATCTTACTCAAATTGGGTTTGTAGGCGTTCATTACATCCACTAATGAGTAGTCCAAAAATGATCCCTTTGACCCCATATAGAGCTGCTTCCCGATCTTCACTTAAATCTATTAAAAAACAAAAATATTGCACTGATTCTTCTCAAATTTTGTTTGTACATATTTTTGCAAAATACAAGAGACTTTACCAAACATGATCAGGATCGGTCCATTTTTGGACCTAGTCCCTTTATAGATATAGCATCCGGTATGAACTTTTTCATATCTGCAGCCAAAAAAATTAATAAAAATCCCACTCAAATTTGGTTTTTGCTTATTTTCAATGTCCAGTTAGTTGGGCCTAAGAGATAGGGTTTCTAAACGCATGGTATAGGGTATCGTATAGCCGGTCTAGACCGACTATAATTTTCTTACTTGTTTTTTTTTTTAATATTTTAAGTGGGCGTGGCACCTCCCATACAAAATAAATTTTTAATATCATATAAATATATTAAGTACTATGAGAGAGAGAGCTTTGCAAATTTGTCTTAGGTCATCTATTATTAACGTGAGTAGTCAGACAAAAAAAAAAAAAAATGGGCGAGGTTGGACAAATGCGCGTGGCGCTCCCATACAAACTTATTATTACAGCACACCGGGTTACATCTAGTTTGATATATATGCACCCACTAATATATGAGGTTTACTGTCATAAATTCGGTCTCCATTTTTTAGCTCGATCTGACTCCCCAACTTTGAAAAATTGACTTATACTAAAGTTTTTTTGTCCCTTTACTCAGATGTAAAGTATTGTTTTATTACGAGGTTGTTAACCTATTGCGCAATGAGACCGAAATTTCGTAAAATTTTGATAAATTTTTGAAAACTCATTTTTCAAGTTTAAAAAAATTTTCTTAAACAAAATTTAAAAAAATGCATCTGGCACCTTAAAGTTTTGTTAAATACATATTAAAGTTTAACAGTGTGCATTTTTAGGTAAATCTCTGAGCTACAATTTTTTTTCAATGATTTATTTTTTGTGGTTTTCGAGAAAATTAAATTTTTGTGAAATGTGCAGTAAATGAAATCTTTCGAAATACTTTGTATCAGAAATCAGTTTTCTACTTTTAGATGTTATTTTTTATTTTATTAGCCTAGGGTTTCGGAAAAAAGCAATATGACTCCATTAACCCTTTTGAATTTGACCTTTAAAATATAATACCCAAATGCGCTAAAAATTTGGGATAAATACGAGGTCGCTAGCTCATTATATGCCAGGGCCAGCTTTGGATTTTAAGATATTTTTATTTCGTTTTATTATTTTTGTTTTATTTATTTTGTGTACCACCGCGGCAGTATTGGAAATGTTAATCAAGTTACAAATATCTTATGCCTCGCCTAAGATATTTAGTGTTCAAAAAATACAGCGTATTTCATAATTGCAGCAGCTTGATTTACTTAGCTATTAAGAAGTTTAATTTTAATAATAAGTAATACTGTGTACCTTGCAATTGCTTAAGGGAGGTAAGGCTTTAAAGGCGAAAAAAGGCGTATTTTTATAATTTTTTTAAGATATGAATACTGGTGGATTATTTATTTCAGATAGACGTTATAACATAACATATTTTTTTTTTATTTTTGGCAGCATTTTGAAGTAAAAAACAATAAAATTTCAATACAGATTTTGAGTTATGATGTTCACAGACCTCAAACATGTTGTTTGCGAGAAAATCAATTTTAATCAGTACCTTGTAGCTTCGGTACTAGACTCGTTACTAAATCATGACGCTAATATATAATATTTTGTTTAACCTAAAAATCATAACACTGTTCTAGACCGGTTTTATACTAATCAAATGACCCACTAGATGTCATTACAAAACCTCGTTTAAAAATTATCATAAGCCCAAAAGTTAGCGAAAAACTCCTTTTTGTGTAGCTGGCATACTATACAGATTTGAAGCTTACATGGAAGGTAGCTTGTGTGGAACCCTCATTTCTGTAAAAAAAAAGATTAAAAGAAACGAGTAAGATTTTTAGCTAAATAAAGGGTCCGCCAAATAACTTTTTTTTTCTTTTTGATGTGTAAACATCTATACGCGCAGGGGGGTAAATTTCTATCTCACAATACAATCACAAAAACAGCGTAACTCATATCGGTGTGAGCTGAAGCAGATAACGCTGTGTGAATTATGATTGTATTGGTGAAAAAATTATGATATAAAATTGTTTTTTTATGCCACTTATTTAAAAGCGTCATCTATGTATCACTTATATACGTTTATATTAGATATTTTTAACGTTTTACAGCAAACGGTTGTTGAATTAGCTGAAACAGTTTTTGCTATAAGTGATACATACAGGCATGTCACAGAAACAAATTCCGATCGAAAGTGGAATTGAAACCGTATTTGGCTTCTTCAGAAAACGTAAACCGACAAATGTTATCGATATGAAACCACTTTTAATTTCTTAAGTGGAATTGATATTTTAAGTAGCATAGATACCAAAAAACTATCCAGAACAACTTAAAATTAATAAAAAAAAACTATTGGTTTATTTATTTTAGCAAAATATAGACATTTCAATCTTTAAAATGAATTTTATTACCAATTTAAAAGAAAATGATCTTTAGATGACGAAAAATACAAAACGTCGTAAACTAATTATTGCCACCTTTTTATTTCATACAAACCACTTTTTGTTTAGTGCAAAATATTTGTTTTTTCTAACAAAATACAACGCTGACAGCAAAATGGCGAAGCAAAACAAACGAAAAAGAAAAACTACTGATTAAACATGTATTAGAAAATTTATTTTTAAAATTTTTTAATTTTTTTTATTATTAAAGGGGAAAACATCGCAGTTCGGCATAAGAGAAAATTTTCCTTGAATATATGGAGTGCCATCAGGATATAGCTAGGGGGTTTGTGAAGGGATATCAGGCTGTTGTGGAGAGTCATTGGGAAGACCTGAGAGGAAAATTAAATTCTTTTGGCCCACCATCTAAAGATTTTTCAACGGAATGTTGGTTTCGTTCCTCTATTACTGCAACAATGGATATGCCGGGCATTTTTATATTTTTATTTATTTATTTTATTTATTTAACACAACACAATCTTAAAATTTCGCTTTATATTATTTTTCTTTCCAACAATCAGCTGTGTATTTGTCGTTACGTTGCCATATTTAATACACAAAAATATCTTTTTCATTTTTTTTTTTCGATTTAATGAAAGCGACAAATTTCTGAAGAAGCTAAAACGAAACCGATCGATTTGGCAATACGGAATCAAATCGATTTCGGTTTTGTTCTGTGACATGCCTGATAGATGACGTTTTCTGTTTGATTTTAAAAAATTACATAAAAAAATCTTTAATTACTAGATTTTTACACATCTTCCCTGTGATCGGACTCACATGATTTTTTTTTTTTGAAAATGCTGTAAAAAAAACTACTGACAATTATCTCAAATTTCTTTTTTTATTTGAAAGCACAATCCTTCCGGTTAATAATGGAAAATTATTTCATTCAAATGGCTGCCTCGGCTGGCCATGCAGTAGCCTACACGATCGGTCCAATTTTTAAGCACATTATCGATTGTGTGCAGCTGTATTTCACCAATGGCTTCACCAATATTGTACTTTAGAGCGTCAATTGTCTC
The DNA here is from genome assembly GCA_963682025.1 of Cordilura impudica. NCBI lineage: Eukaryota > Metazoa > Arthropoda > Insecta > Diptera > Scathophagidae > Cordilura > Cordilura impudica. Next base: position 135,821,580 of record OY821518.1, read on the forward strand.
TGGCTTGTTGGCGTAACACTTATCTATGAGGGCACCCCACAAATAGTAGTCCAACGGTGTCAAATCGCAGCTCCGAGGTGGCCAAACGACATCAGTTCTGCGGCTGATAATGCGATCTTCAAAAACAGGGCGCAAAAAATCGAGTGTAGCTTCGGCTGTGTGGCACGTAGCGCCGTTCAGTTGAAACCAAATGTTGCCAATATCCTCCTCTTCAATTTTTGTGAACAAAACTTCGTTCAACATGGCCCAATAACGATCGCCAATGACCGCATGACAAAATCCGCACCAAACGACTCATTTTGGGTGTATCGGCTTTTCAATGTATTCGTGCGGGTTTTCTGTGCCCCAAATGCGACAATTTTGCTTCTTTACATACCCGCTAAGATCAAAATGAGCTTCATCTGAAAAGATGATTTTTTATTGCAAAATCGGCATCTTCTGTAAGTCGATCACAGGCCCACTTAGCGAAGCGAATATGCATTGGATGGTCAGTTGGCTTCAACTCCTGAATCAATTGGACTTTGTATGGTGTCATACCAAGGTCTTTATGCAAAATTCGTCTCAATGATGCCTCCGAAATGTTCAATTCTTGAGAACGACGGTGAATTCATGTTGATGGCGCTTCACGCACACTTTCTGCCACAGCACCAATATTCTCGGGTGTACGCACTGTTTTTTGGCTTTTCACGCTTTGGTTTATCGATGAGGATGCCAGTTTATTTCACTTTTTTCACATGATAACACAACATACGGAGCTGACGGTGCTTCTATTCTTCCAAAATCCGTACGCAATTTTCGCACACATTCTGCAACATTACCATGATTTTCAAAGTAATGTCCCAATATTTCCCAGCGTTGTTCAAGCGTATACACAACCATATTCGTTCAGCGGAAGGATAAAACTAATTATCTGTCAAATCAGATATGAGCTAAGTGTTACCATGCACGAAATATGCACTAGTTGAAAAAAAAAAACGTTAGATGGCGGATCCTTTATTATCTTAAATTCAATATTATAACCAATGCTGGGTATGGTTACCATTTTAATACATTAATACAGTTGTCAATAATTAATTTTTAAATTCTTTTTTTACAATAATTCTATTTATGTAAATTTCTCATATATTGTTTTTTTTTTATAAAAACATTGACGTTTTTTTAACAGAATGAATTAACTTCTATTTTAAAAATATTATTATTTTTCCATTAGTAGAGTAGACAACGTACAGTGCCGAAAATTTTTCCGGTCATTCTCTGAGGGTGAGAAATTCCAAGTCAAGATGAAAGTACTAGGCCAGTATAGTAAATCCTTCAAAGCGTTTACCACTCTCAGCCCAATTTTTTTTTATTTAACTTTTTATATATTTATATTTGTTTGCTTAATTTTTCAGGTATACACATTCAATTCGAAGCGAAAAATGGTAGTCTGCATCTGTAAAGTGGTTTCAGTGCATAAAACCAATGAAAAATCTTCGGTTCTATTCAATTATAGTACAGAAACGAAAGAAATATATGATGCATTAGGAAATATTTTAAAATGGTTAATTACGCTAAACATATGTGGCGTATATTTTTTTATAGTTACAATTCGTTTTTTTATATTTTTTTGACATAAAAATTACGTATTTCATTGACACGTGCTCAAAAATATTTTTAATTGTCTTTGGCTTTATTTTTTTAGTTGTTTATGAGCAAAATTTCGGAGTTTCTGACGTGTGATTGCTCAAGTTGTTCTTTTGCGGATAAAAATTGTTAATTTTTAGTTTTTTATATGAAATTTTTTAGGACGATCTTTAAATTTCGTACAGTCCGTTTGGTCCCCGGAATTTATTTATATATATACGTAATATATAAGTTACAAATAGATTGGCAAGGTAATATAAAGCTTCGCACAGCGGTGTGGAGGATACACAATTTTTGAAAATTATGTTGAGATTTCATTCTAAAAAAATAACTCCAACTTGATTTTTTCCAGGAATATATTAATAAAGATTATTTAATTAAACCTTAGCTACAATTTTGCTGAAGAATGAAATGTGAAACTATCAAATGATCTTGAGTTATGGCTGAAAACTTAATAAATATAAAGGGTCATCGCACAAACCTTTTGGAAGTTTTGCTATACTCAGGTGCTACTTTCACCCTGACATACAATTTCTCACCCCCCCCCCCCCACAATGGCTGTTGCACTATGCTGTTACAATGCTTTTATAAGAGTCTGAAGACTTTTTTAACGCAACAGGTCTTAGAATACTCAAAACTAAAGTAATGGATCATACCTGTAATGTTCAACTTCGGTATTTGCGGACTGGGAAATATACACTTACACCATAACCATTAGGGTGGCCCTTCATTATATGGAGGGAAAAAAAGTGTTCAAAATCTCGGTCAAACCCCCTATGCATATAGCAAAAAAACTGAGAAATACTAAGTTTTGGACCAATCAAAAAACATTTAGTCGTGCCTCAACGCGATTGAAAATTTCAAGTGTGTTTATATGGGGAAAATATGACTTTTTTCAGATTTTGCGCAAATTTCGTTCTATAGTTTAATTTTTCCGACATGTTATATAATTCGGGATCAGTATTAAATTATGCTCTCAAAAAGCTACAAAACTTCAAAATCGAATGAAACATCGCCAAGAAATAGCAAATGCCCCAGACCACTTTTGCGCTAAAAAAAACTAGCTCATGAAATTGGATGGCATTTTTTTCAACATTGAGAAATTGATTAAAGCCATAATGCATTTTTGGTCTCTATACTTTCAAGGACTCAGATGTGAAGTATTGTTTTATGACCACGCTGGTAACCTATTGCGCATTGACACCGAAAATGGGAAATTTTTTTGATAAAATTTTGAAAACTTCTTTTTTAAGTTTTAAAAAATTTTCTTAAACAAACTTTAAAAAATTGAATCTAAAGCCTTAGAGTCTTGTTAAACACATATCACAGATTAACTGTGTGAGTTTTTAAGTAAATCCCTGTGCCAGAATTTTTTTGACAAGAATTTTATTTTTGCGGATTTCGAGAAAAATGGGATTTTAGTAAAATATTCTGAAAATGTACTCTTTCTAAATACTTTGTATCAAAAATTCATAATTTTTCCACTTTTAAATGCTATATTTTATCTTAGTAGCCTGGGGTATCGGAACAAAATAATTTTACCCCCATTAACCCTTTTGTAATTGGGGTCACATATGACCCCAAATTAATAAAAGACAATTTATTCAAAAAATTCAATAATTTTGTAAGTGCTGTTAAATTTTTTGATGCGATGCTTAAAATATAATAACCAAATGTGACGAAGTTCCGCTCCAAAAATATGGGACAAGTCCGAGAACGTTAACCTATTATTTGCCAAGGCCAGCTTTGGATTTTAAGATATTTTTATATAAAAATGACCGAATCCGAGTTTTTCTATTAAACTCGATGAAACCACTATTTAGAATTTAAGAAAAATAATTCGGTTAATTTTTATTTATTTAACCCTTCAGTGCTCCTTGGATCAAAATAATCCATTGTGATATATCTTTGGTGCAATTATCTGCTTTTTGATCGCGACTATAAATTAAAACAACTTTTAACCAATTTTGTTATAAAGTTATTTTATATATAAAAACTATCTATATTTTTCTAAATAAAATAAGAAGACCCACAATTGATCCAAAGCTAATAAAAGACATTTTATTCAAAAGAATATGAAATATAAAATCAATACATAATATAAAATTAAAGAAATGCAATACTTATGCAAGTCGTAAGTGATTACAGAAAACAATTTGAATCGCACACTACATCATCCTTAAATACACCAAAATAAATAGAATTAATTTTGTGTATCATATTATTTTGAATAAATTATTTTTTATTATCTTTGGGTTATCTGTGGGTCCTCTTATTGTATTGAGAAAAATATAGATAGTTTTTATACATAAAACAATTTTATAACAAAGTTGGTTAAAAGTTGTTTCAATTTATATTCGCGAGTAATAAGCAGATAATTGCACCAAAGATTTACCACAATGGGTTATTTTGATGCCAGGAGCACTGGACGGTTAAATAAATAAAAATTAACCGAATTATTTTTCTTAAATTCGAAATAGTGGTTTCATCGAGTTTAACAGAAAAACTCGGATTCGGTCAGTTTTATTTTAAAATATCTTAAAATCAAAGGCTGGCCTTGGCAAATAATGGGTTAACGATCTCGCATTTATACCAAATTTTAGGAGCAGAAGTTCTACATACTTGGTTATTATATTTTAAGCATCGCATCTAAAAATTCAACAGCACTTACAAAATATTTGAATTTTGTGAATAAATTGTCTTTTATTAGCTTGGTGTCATATGTGACCCCAATTACAAAATGTTTAATGGGGTCATATTATTTTTTTCCGAAACCTAGGCTATTAATATAAAATATAGCATTTAAAAGTAGAAAATCATGAATTTTTGATACAAAGTATTTAGAAAGAGTACATTTTGAGAATATTTTACTAAAATCCCATTTTTCTCGAAATCCGCAAAAATAAAATCCTTTTCAAAAAAATTATGGTACAGGGATTTACTTAAAAACTCACACTGTTAATCTCTGACATGTGTTTAACAAGACCCTAAAGTTATAGATTCAGTTTTTTAAATTTTGTGTAAGAAAATTTTTTAAAACTTAAAAAAGGAGTATTCAAAATTTTATCAAAAAAATTTCCCATTTTCGGTGTCAATGCGCAATAGGTTACCAACGTGGTAATAAAACAATGCTTCACATCTGAGACCTTATAAGTATAGAAACTAAAACGAAATTTTGGCTTTAAACAATTTCTCAAAGTTGAAAAAAATGCCATAAAATTTCATGAGCTAGTTTTTGTTTTTAGCACAAAAGTGGTCTGGGGCATTTGTTATTTCTTGGCGCTGTTTTATTCGATTTTGAAGTTTTGTAGCTTTTTAAAAGGATAATTTAATAGTGATCCCGAATTATATAATAACTTGTCGGAAAAATTAAACTATAGAACGAAAAAAGTCATATTTTCCCCATATAAACACACTTGAAATTTTCAATCGCGTTGAGGCACGACTAAAAATTTTTTTATTGGCCCAAAACTTTGTATTTCTCAGGTTTTTTGCTATTCGAATATTTCCAGGGGGTTTTACCGAGAGTTTGAACACTTTTTTTATTAAGGGCCAGCCTAATAACCATTTTAAACGTTTAAATGAACATTTTATAATACAATTTTTCGTCATAATCTATTTTTACAAAAAAACAATTAAAGGAAAATAGTGATGTATATCAAATCGAAACAACCCGGATTTTCGATTATTTTCAAACTCAAATATTAAAAAAGCTATTCCCAAGACGTTTATATTTTGTGAAAATTCACAATATGTAAAATAAACAAATAAGAAAATTAAACCATAGGTCGGGAAAATCTGTGGCTCCTATTCTATATAATAAAATTTTAAATTTTTGTTGTTCATATTTTAATTTTATGAAACTTGAACTATTTAAATTTTTATAAAAAACGGTGGCTTCAAAACAGAGGAAAACTCTTAACTAATGCCTGGGTTTCATTACGTCATTTTCAATGGCAATTGTTGTCAATTATTGTCAGCTGTATGAAAACGGATTTTAATGTTTTGTCATTTACAACCCCTGGCAACATTTGACATCTAAAACTTTTCCCGACAAGGCTAAATTTAGAGGTTGCGGATTGTAAAATATTCGCTACAATTTTAAATTTATCTACAAGCCGTTTTCAGGATTTTAGAAAGTATCAAGTGTAATTTGAACTGTAGGTTCCCCTCTCGACGTAAAGATCCACTAAGAAGGGGGTAAAAGCGGACAAAAGGGGGGGAAATGGCAACAACTGAGTCCAGTAATATGAAATTTGGTGTGTAGACCTAGTTCGAGATACAAACATGGGCTCAGGATTATCATTTTCGAAATTCGGCCATTTAAGGGGAAAAACGCTCAAAAAGGGTAAAAATTTTTCCTTTAACATATTAATATATACTGGCATATTCCAGCCCTCGAAATTCGAGGACAAATTCTAGGAAATTTTATTTTTTCATTAAATAAAGACCCTAAAGGTATACTAATTATAGCCAATTCACAAATCTCAAAGAAAAACAAACTCATTTTAATACAAACACATTAACAAATTTAATACACACACATAGCATTGAATACTTTTATATGTGTTAGTAGCAACTTTAAATGCAATTTACTCAAAATAAAGGAACAAATATAAAAATCTGTAAATCTACGAAACGGCTAAAAGAAATATCCTTCAAATAATATATGCTTGGTCAAAAGCGGGATAAAAAGGCATTTGACTTGAAAAATGGTTCACTATGCTTACCAGGCGCTGAGTACTTAGTCCCCAATTAACAAATTCCCCAATAAAATGAACACTCTCCCAAAAAATTTGTATGGGCAGTAAATTCGTTTTTTATTTCAATTAAAAATTTTTGATTTTTTAATTTAGAAGTTTTTTATAAGATGGTGCAGCAAAAAGGCTTCAAAAATAAGCTGCGAAACCGCTTTAAGTTTTTTTTTCAGTTTATTTATAAACATCAAATATAACGGAATGGTTCGCAAATTAAAGAAATCAGAACTTTTAAAAATTGAATTACTTCATTCAATAAGTGATCATCATTGAGCAGAGAAGTCAAATATACCAAAAAAAAGAATATGAACTGCTTACAAAAAGTGGGCGTAACAGTAGGCGTGACCGGTACGAAGGATATGACGACCTTCCCTGGAGTAGAGAGATCGTGCGTGCCGCATTTCAAAAAATATCCGTTGAAAAATAAAAATTTTGTATAGCGAACAAATATACCAAAAAACAGAAAATGAATTGTATACAAGGTGGGCGTTAAAGTAGGCGTGGCTGGTACGAAGCTTATGGTGACCTTTCCTGGAGTACGTAGATCGTGTGTACCAAATTTCTGAGAAATCCGTTGAAAAATAAGAATTTGTATAGCGAACAAATATGAATAAAACAGAGAAATGAATTTTACATAAAAAGTGGGCGTAAAAGTAGGCGTGGTCAGTAAAAAGTATATGGCGACCTTTCCTGGGGTATAGAGATCGTGTGTACCAAATTTCAGGAAAATCCGTTGAAAAATAAAAATTAGTATAGCGGTCAAACAAACAAACAAACAAACAGAAAATGAATTTTATATATATAGATATATGAATTTTGGTATACACACTCCACCGAAGACGTGGGCATCAGTCCAGAATGAATTGATTGCTAATTCTAAAGTATAGGGAAGAAGAACGGCCAAAAAGGGCAAAATTCTACATTTGGTATCTTCTAGACAAACGAGTATAAAATATAGTTTGTGGATAGAAACATCAAATGAGACGAAATCCTTTGGAAATTCGGATGTTAAAACAGGGTAAAAAAGGCCCGGAAATATAAGAGTGTACCTTTTTGTATCTTCTTTACAAAGTAATTCAGGAATATTAAATTTGATATGCAGATTCCACTAGAAACACAAACATTAAAGTTCTGTGATAGTAGCGTTAAGATCAATTTGTGATATCTGTGTACTATGTTGTCAGCATTTATTTATTTTATTTATTTATTTACAACTTCTGTGTCGTGAAGTCCAGTTTTTTTTTAGATACAATTAAAAGGATGTAATATAGAATCAATTTAAATAAAAATATACACTCCTGCAGAAGTATGAAAAAACAGACGAAACGTTGGGTGAAAAATAAAAATAAATTGATATTTTTATTATCATTGACCATCATTGGCCATACAAACCGATTTTGAGAAAAATATGTGCAATATTTTTATTTTTGACTAGATGTTTTTACCCGGTGTTGCCCGGGATAAAAAGGCCTTTGACTTGAAAAATGGTTCACTATGCTTACCAGGCGCTGAGTACTTAGTCCCAATTAACAAATTCCCTAAAATGAACTTTCTGCCCAAAAATTTGTATGGGCAGTAAATTCGTTTTTTATTTCAATTAAAAATTTTTTGATTTTTTAATTTAGAAGTTTTTTATAGATGCTGCAGCAAAAATGCTTCAAAAATAAGCTGCGAAACCGCTTTAAGTTTTTTTTTTTCAGTTTATTTATAAACATCAAAAATTGAATTCCTTCACTCAATAAGTGATCATCATTGATCAGAGACGTCAAATTCAAATTTCAGAAATGAAAGACTAATGCGACGTTTATTATTGTGTCGCAAGGTTTCTTTAAGCAACTGCTTATAGTACATGTGTGGCCTATTTTGATCAACAGGTAATTATTTTACACACGTAGATAAAATTTATCATACGACATTTCACTAAGCTGTGTTCCGCGAGCGAGTCGCGTTCGCTTCCGCGCTGCCGCACAGCTGTTGTCAACTTATTTTAATTGTCAAAATATATTTTTCAGATCATTCCGATATTCTAGCTAAACTGTATTCCCCGTGCGCGTACCTTCCGCGCAACGAAATGATGCTATTGACAAGAATACTCATTTTAAATGCATTTATTGTAGGACATATGTTGAGAGCAGTATGCAAATGTTTACTAAAATAAATATTTAACAAAATTCATTAAATAAAAATATGTAAAAATTTAAGAATGAATTTGGGGAGTAAGTTCATTCTTTCTTTCGATTAAAAAAAAATGGGGAATTTGTTCATTTCTTTTGGGTACCTTTTTTTTAGTTTGGGGAATTTGTTCACCGTTTAGTTATTTCCGTGTAAGCCAAATTTCAGAGAAATCCGTTGAAAAGTACAAATTTGTATAGGGAAGAAATATACCACACAACAAAATATGAATTTTATAAGAAAATTGGTCGTAAAAGTAGGCGTGGTCGGTAAAAATCATATGGCGACCTTCCCTGGAATATGTACTAAATTTCGGAGAAAGCCATTGAAAAATAAAAGTTTGTATAGCAATCAAATAAAGAAACAAATAAAAGGAAAAAAATAAGTTTTATATACATAGAAGTTGGTGCAAAGTAGGCGTGGCCTGTAAGAAGCATATGGTGACCTTCCCTGTAGTATAGAGATCGTGTGACCATATTTTAGACATCCCTTGAAAAGTAAAAATTTCTATAGTGCACAAATATACCAAAAAACCGAAAATTAATTTTGTATAAAAAGTGGGCGTAGAAGTAGGCATGGCCGGCAAGAATCATATGGCGACCTCTCTGGAGTACAGAGATCGTGTGTAGCAAATTTCAGAGAAATTCGTTTAAAAAAAAATTGTGTAGTGAACAAATGTGTGACCGGTATGAAGAATATGTCGACCTTCCCTGGAGCAGAGAGATCGTGTGTACCAAATTTCAGAGAAATCGGTTGAAAAATAAAAATTTGCATAGCGAACAAATATACCAAAAAACAAAATGAACTGTATACAAAAAGTGGGCGTTAAAGCAGGCGTGGCTGGTACGAAGCATATGGCGATCTTTCCTGGAGTACAGAGATCGTGTGTACCAAATTTCAGAGAATTACGTTGAAAAATAAAAATTTGTATAGCAAACAAATATACCAAAAAACAGAAAACGAATTGTATACAAAAAGTGGGCGTAAAAGTAGTTGTGGCCGCAAGAATCACACGGTGACCTGGCCTGGGGTACAAAGATCGTGTGTACCGAATTTGAGAGCAATCTGTTAACAAATAAAAATTTGTATAGTGAACAAATAAAACAGAAAATGAATTTTACATAAAAAGTGGGCGTAGAAGTAGGCGTGGCCGGTAAAAAGTATATGGAGACCTTTCCTGGGCTATAGAGATCGTGTATACAAAATTTCAGGAAAATCCGTTGAAAAATAAAAATTTGTATAGTGGTCAAACAAACAAACAAACAAATAAACAAACAAACAAACAGAAAGTGAATTTTATATATATAGATAGGTTTAGGGTAATGCTCCTACTATTAATAAATGTAATAAATGCACAAAAACCCAAATCGACTGAGATCTATTTGATAATTTGAATCTTATGGCAAGTTAAGTCGATGTCATTGATGCCATTTGAACGGAGAGTAGGTCTGAATATGCGCCCATTTTAACGAATTTCAATAGCGTTTGTCCCATGGCTTAATAAATAAAATAATATTATTTTAGATCTTTGAATAATTTTCGAACCAATTATGAATAAAAAAAAGTGGTACTTAAATAGGGTAGGTGGCAATACATTTTAAACTTTTACAAAATTCTGAATTTGTCAATTTAGTTTTTTAATAATTTCACGCTTAGTAATAAAATTATGTATTTTTTTTTGCGAAATAACTATTTGCTGTGTTCTATATTGGAAGATAACACATTTGTTACAAAAAATACAATTAAAAAAAAAAAAAATAAATAAACGAACTAGAAATATTTTTTTAGAGATGTCAAAACAGTGGAAACTTTTAAACTTCTTTACCAAATTTGATTAAAATAATAAAAATAGAAGAACGAGTGAAAGAAACTATAAAAAAAATCTTTGGCGTTATTTAGATATGGATTATGACATTTTCTTTCAACTATTATAAATTAATGGCAAGAATAAAGTTTTATTACGAGTTGAAAACCAGAATAATAGATGATTTAAGTGATGGTCATCAGCAAAATAATATTTCTGAGAAATATTCTATGAACAAATCCATAAAATCGTCTAACTAGCATTAATCTTGCTTGAACTGGAATTAGAATACTGTTGGCGAATAGCGTTGACGAAAAAGTTGAATATTTAAATGGCCACAAAACGGTTATACGCTTCGGGGGTTTGCTAAAAAAAACAAGTAAGAAAATTATAGTCGGTCTTGACCGACTATGCGATACCCTATAGCATGGTTTAGAGACCCTATCTTTCGGTCCAGCTAATTGGATATAGAAAATAAGCATAAACCAAATTTGAATGGCATTGCTATTAATTATTTTGGGTGCAGACATGAAAAAGTTCATATCGGATGCTATATTTATATGGGGACTAGGTCGAAAAATGGACCGATCCTGACCAAATTTGGTAAAGTCATTTACATTTTGAAAAAATGTATACAAACCAAATTTGAAAAAAATCTGTTCAATATTTTTGTTTTTTGATAGATTTAAGTGAAGATCGGGAAGCAGCTCTATATGGGGCCTAAGACGAAGATTTGTCCTATAGGGATTATTTTTGGACTACTGATTAGTGGATATAATAAACACATACAAACCCAATTTGACTGAGATCTATATGATAATTTGGATCTTATGGCAATTTATGTCGATTTCATAGGGGTCATTTGTATGGGGACTAGGTCTCAACATCGAACGAATTTTACCAATTTCAACAGCGTTCATCCTATGGCCGATAAATGCTTACATACCAAATTTCATCAAAATATATCCACATTTGCGTCCTGTAGTTTGATTACAACGGACGGACATCGCTAAAACAACTCAGTAAGTGATTCTGAGTAGATCGGTACAATAAAAGATGGGTCTAGGTCATATATTTTTGGTAGTTACAAACAGCAGCACAAAGTCATTATACCCAAACCACAAAGTGGTATAGGGTATAATTAATACAAACGTTCGGTATAGGCATCATCTAGCACCCAAGACCATGTGTAATTGTGTAGTAGAGGTTTCCATTGTTTTGTCAACAGCTTAAAATAAATACTTTTAAGTTTTGTTAATTTTTTCTGAAGTCATGTTAATATTTCTTCATTGCTAAATAAATAAAACATACAAATGTTTAAATTAATAAAATAGTTTTTTATTTTATGATAAAATTTTTGGTATTCACCGTCCAAGTCGTCAAAAATATATTTTGTTAAAAGTTTCCATCGTATTGTCACTCACACTATTTTTCTTATTGGTTTTAAATATTATTATGGCTTAAATAATTGATATGATAATTACGCTAACAACGTAAGTGGTATACTGCTAGTAATCTATATTTAACAACATAAATAAAAATTAAGTTTTGAAGTACCTGCAATAAAATCTGTTGCATTTTCATTAATATAATTATAAAAAGATATAATTTTAAATTCAGACTGTATAAGTGATATTTTTGCGGCTGTTAAATTTAAAAGTTCTCTACTTTTTCTGATTTGCTTTTTGTATGGAAAAGGTTTCCGACCCATGCCCTATATCATGCGTTTAGAATGGGACTCTTGGACAGTGTTGCCATTTGTGAAGATTTATCTTTTTATTGAAGTTTTTTGAAGTGCTGAAAAGGTTTTCAGATTTTTTCCAAACAAAACAGTTTTTTCAAATTAATGAAGTTTTTATTTTTTTTTTATTTATAGTGAAATAAATATATAACTAATTTTATATGATATTATTTTAATATTCATTATATATTTATTTGTTACTTAGATTTAAACAAATTTAAATTATGATTTACCACTGATTTACTACATGCGTTCATCATTCCTTGGCTGCACTATTGAAACACGATTGCCCAAACCTTATAACATTCAAATGTATTTGCCATTCATTTGTGTGCAAATTATTCTTGTAGTTTTTTGCAAAATTATATCGAGCGTGGTGCAAAGAGGATAGATTTGTTTAAAGACCTGCAAATACTTTCAGATTGTAATCCTCGTAAAATGCTACACACTTCACAGACACGTTGCCTTTCGCTAGAAGCTACAGTTAACCAACTTTTAAGTCAATTTGATGTTCTAAAGTTATCTTTTATACCCTATATCACTATATGGTCAGGGTATAATGACTTTGCGCTGATGTTTGTAACTACCAAAAATATTTGATCTAGACCCATCTTTTAATTTTACCGAATCACTGTCTGAGCCTATTTAGCATATCGGTCCGCCCGTCCGTCTGTCTGTATGTGTGTCCATGTAAACAATGTAATCAAACTACAGGTCGCAAATATGAATATATTTTGATGCAATTCGGTACATAAGCTTCTATCGGCCATGGCATAAACGCTATTGAAACTGGTGAAAATCGGTGCATTTTCAGATCTAGTCCCCATACAAATGACCCCTATGAAATCGACTTAAATTGTCTTAGAGATAACGGTCAAATTGGGTTTGTGTATGTCTATTACTCTCATTAATTAGTAGTCCAAAAATAAACTCTATAGGACAATTCTTAGCCATAGCCCCCTTATAAAGCTGCTTCCCGATCTTCACTTAAATCTATCAAAAAACAAAAATATGGCACAGATTTTTCTCAAATTTGGTATTTATATATTTTTGCAAAAAAATAAGTGACCTTACCAAATGTGATCAGAATCGGTCCATTTTTGCCCCAATCCCAGTATAAATATAACATCCGATATGAACTTTTTCATATTCAAAGTCAACAAAATTAATAACAATGCCATTCAAAGTTGGTTTATGCTTATTTTCTATATCCAATTAGTTGGGCCTAAGAGATAAGGTCTCTAAACACATGGTATAGGGCATCGTGTAGTCGGTCTAGACCGACTATAATTTTCTTACTTGTTTATGTTATGTTTCAATAAAATTGAGTTAAAAGTGGATATACATATTTTATTATTATTATTATTTTTATTTCTTTTAAACAGTTTTTTTAACAAAAAAAAGTTTTTTTTTTTCAGAAATTGCCAGTTTTTATAAAAAAAAATTATGGCAACACTGCTCTTAACATTGTTCTGTATGATATCTATTTGAAAATATTGATATTCATGTTAAAATAGAAATAACTATTGCAAAGCTAACTAGAACAAAAATTGTGGCGCCATCTACTGTGGCATAGTCACGCTGAGCAAAATGAAGTGACACTCTGTTAATGCAAAATAAATGTATTTTCCCCACAACAAAATAACGCTGAATTTTATGTAAATAAAATAATATGCCGATTTATTTCCAACATGCAATTATTATGGATATACATATATAGAATATATGCAGTGCTATTTTTCTAAAAAAATTGGTTCCGGAACGCATGTTTTACTAAATATTTACCTTTACTTTTTTATAAAAGGGCATAATAATGAAGTATACAGTTTTTTTTAATTCAAAATAATTTTATTATTCAAATATTATAAACAAAAATAATCAAAAACATAAATCACAAAAAAAATATACGAAAAATTACAAAAAATTCCACACACACGCATATTTGCATCATGATCAGCATCCCTTCTTCGCTCCTTACTCTGAGTGCTGAAAGCAGAATGATGTCCTTTGACGATCCATGATTCAACATATTTAGTAGGGTGAAAAAAGATGAAGCGGCGGTCCAACAATACGCAAAAAAAGAAGCGATGAAACAGTCTTTGTGAGAAGGGATGCTCTTCCAGATGTGAGAATGAAATTCATTTGTGAAAAGCCACGTTCGCATTCACTTGAAGAAATCGGTATCGTATCCAGCGCATTTTTCAATAACATTAAATTATTCGGTAAAATTTTATGACTTAAATAATCTCGAAATCCACGGACTGCTTCTCTTTCATTTATTTGTAGTCTTTGTGCCAAATTTCGTATTTCCTCTTCTCCAAATGTGAGCGGTAGGTTTTCTGGCCAATTATTTTGATATAAAATACGAGTCCAATTAATAAATTTACTGTCATCATTACTTAGAAGTCGTTCTTCGATAGATCTTGACAGTTCACCGTAAAATGTATTTGGATCGATAGCAGGTTCATTTTTCTTATTATTTTTGTGTAGCTCAATCCCCTCAAAGTTTAAATTATTACTGGCTATGACTGCGTGTTTGTAATATGTTCCTGGCACGATAAGTCTTTCTTCGAAAATTTGAACGATCGACTTAATCTTTACATCCGCCTGGTAAAGATTAGTATTTCGATCTTGCAGCTCCAGACTTAATTTCGACAATTCCTGAAGGGCATCACACATCAATCCCAAATCCAAAATAAATTCGATTGATGTAATCTTTCTTTGCATGCCCTGGTACATGCAACGATCTTTCTTATCTCTTGTAAGATCATTTTCTGCTTCTCTAAAGTGTCGAACCAATGCAGAAAAATTTTCCTACACAGCAGAAACGGAGCGAAAACTTGATGCCACCCATCGAGTGCTCAAAACTCTACCAATTTTCAGAAGCTGAATGATTTAAACCTGTGTATTCCTGATAAAGCTTTCAAAGTATCAGCCACTGCTAACTCCAGCCTATGATTGGCACAATGCCAGATAATGATTGACGGAAATTCATCTCTTAATAATTTACAGACTCCACTATTTCGTCCTAGCATTACCGCTGCACCATCGCATGCCATACTCACCAAATATGTCCTTAATATTTGTTTTGTTATTCCATACGATTGTAAACATTTTAGTAAAGCCTGGTATATTCCATTTGCTGTAGTACTTTGGAGTTCTATCAAATCTTAATAAAGATTAACAGGAGAACTCATTCCATGGTTAGCAAGGCACACTCTAACGTAAATTATTAATGTTGATTTTTTGCTAAAAGTTGTAGACTCGTCGATAATTATTGATATTTTACTCATGGAACTAATTATTTTGGCCACTAAAGATTTTCTCATTTCGGTGCTGATATGAGTAATAATATTGCGCAAGCATTTGCGGAATGCAAAATTCTGCCCATATATATACCGTTAAGTTATTGTAAATCTATTTCCATTTCAAAATTATGAAAAGACTGATTTTCTTTTGCAACTTTGTATGCAGTCCGAAACACATGAGAGGTTATTTCCTTTTCAACAACCAAGTTTTTGTGTAGAATATTTGGAAGAGTTTCTTTTTCGGCCTCCGTAACTAACTTGCATGCAGCTTTGTGACCGGCTCTTTCCTTGTGCTCAAAAATTTTTTTTCTCAAAGATGTTAATTGTTGAGTTCGGTTTTCACCGTTACTGGTTACTTCATTGTTGACCCACTCTTTACTAATTCGCATACCAGATTTTTTCTCAATATTAAGACTTCCGATTTTTTTTGCATATATTACAGCTAAATTTCTTACATTCTTACATAGTAAGCCAATCATATTTCTTGGTAAACTCATTCTTTTGCTCCAATATCCAACAATCTGGCCAGTCATTGCATGTAGAAGTAGAGGAAGATGTAGAATGTAGATATGTAGTGTCAACTTCTCTGTTTCAGTTTGAATATATTCGGGTTTATCTTCTGTTGCCCGCGGTCTTTTGTTTGAATTTGAAAAAATTTTGTTCATGTTGTTAAAAGAGAACTATTATATAAAATTCAAATTTACTGAGATCTTTAAAAATATACATATGAACAACCGCCTACTCGATTGAATTATTTTTTTAGGTCTACAAATTAAATAGAATTCAAATTAACTGAGATCATTAAAAATGTACATATGAACAACCGCCTACTCGATTGCATTATTTTTTAGGGCTTTTCTAAGATTTTTAACTTTATAATTTTTGAAAGTGAAAATTTAAAAAAAAATGTGATAGGTAATTTTTTTTACTTTTAAAACATTAAAAATAGAAAAATAGGTCCCGGAACTAAGTTCCGTTTATGTATTTTCTGAAAAGAGCTTCCGGAACGTCGCACTGTGGTCAATATTTTGAGATAGCGGCCAAAACTCCTTTTGGTTTTTGTTCTCCGATTTTAAAGTTATTAGACTCATATGAAAGTAGACAGTAGTAAACATCGGGTGCCAAAAAATTAGAACTCTATTTCAACTATTTCACTGAGAACAGGGTGGTCCAAAATGGGCTTTTTCAGAATTTAGTAAATTTATGATATTTTTAGTTAATTTTTAAGGTTTAAATGATCGTAACTTTTTTGTTTTTCAAGATTTTTGGACGAAGTAAATTTTGTGTTGTAACTTATCTTATTTCCTATTACTGGTAAAAAAAATTGAAGCTCTGCTGTTTTCAGAACAATTTAAACTTTTTTTTTTAAAAAGGTCAAATTTCTCGGAAATTTCCTACTTCATAGAGCACAACTCCTGTGAGTCAAGCTGAGTCAAAACACAAATTTACTATTTTGTAGTTCTAACTCTCCCCTACATTCCTATAGTGGATATACATATTTTATTATTATTATTATTTTTATTTCTTTTAAACAGTTTTTTTTAACAAAAAAAAAAGTTTTTTTTTCAGAAATTGCCAGTTTTTCTAAAAAAAATTATGGCAACACTGCTCTTGGATCCAACTTTGCTGAGACAATAACAGGATACAGAAAATAAGCATAAAAGAAATTTTAGTGGTATGAATTTTAAAAAATTAAATATTTGATGTTGTTTCAATATGGGGCCTAGGCCACAAAATGGACCGATAATGCTTAAGTTTAGTAAAAGTCTGTTACTTTCCTCATGAACATAAATAAACCAAACTTAAAGAAAATCTATGCAATAATTTTTTTTTTTTTTGATATATTTAAGTTCTCTTAACTTAAAAGAGGACTATGACTAAAAATGGTCCTTCACGGTTTATTTTTGGACAACTGTTTGTTGGGAATAATATGCCCACATAACATTCATTAAATTCTATTTATGTGTACATGATCTTACTCCAAATTTTGTCTGTTTGATAGGGGTTATTTTTATGGGGGCTTGGTGAACATGCAATGACTTTCACCAATTCCAATTGCGTATGGCCAATAAAAGCCAATGTATCAAATTTCATTAATATACTACACGGAGTGAAAAGTACGTGGCAAGTGCAAAATTTTTGTCATTTACTCAGTAGAGCCAACGGTTAGAAAAACTGTGTCACAATTTCAGGACATTTCAATAATTAGAAAAAAAATTACCTTTATAAAAATGATACTGCTTTAAAGTTTGAAAAAATTAACAAAGAGTTTCATGTCCCGATTTTTTAGTAGGATAAAATATAGTAGAATAAAATATAACTCCGCCATTATATTCAATGCTTAAAAGGTGTCACAAATGATTAAGATCGTTCTGGTCGTCCAAATGAGGCAGTTACCGAAGAAAATATAGGAAAAGTGCATCAGGCTGTATTGGCTGATCGAAAGATTAAAGTGAGTGAGATCTTTGGCATCATAAAGATAACAAAAGAGCCAGTTCAGCATATATTGTAACGACGAGTTTTCCTCCGGTTGCTAGGGTATAGCTCGCGGGGGTCAAGGTCGTTGCAGAAATTTATATTCTTGCACGAGACAGAGAAGAATAAAACGAGTTCTTTCAATGTTTAGAGTGTCGTGGCTTATTTTACTCCTTTTCTGGTTATAATTAATGGTTTACAACTAATATTGGTAACTCATAAATTGAATAAATATAGTGGTTGGTTGGTACTCCTCCTGGGGAAGAGCGAGAAACGTGGCGTAGGTACTTCTCTAGATGTCAAAAATCCCGGACCCTTGTCGTCGTATAGCCAGACCTGGTGAGGATACTTCCTTAACTGCCGGGAGAAACCTGTGTAAGCACTTCGTTAGCTGCGGGAAGAAAGCTGTGTAGGCACTTTGCGGGGTGAAACCTGTGACCGCACTTCTCTTAACTGCGGAGAATCTGCGGAGGCACTTCACTAAACTGCGGGGGCAACCTGCGTAGGCACTTCTCTGAACTGCGGGGAGAAACGTGCGGAGGCACTTCTCTAAACTGCGGGGAGAAACCTGCGTAGGCACTTCTCTGAACGGCGGGGAGAAACCTGCGTAGGCACTTCTCTAAACTGCGGGGAGAAACCTGTGTAGGCACTTCTCTGAACGGCGGGGAGAAACGTGCGAATGCACTTTCTTAGAATTAAAAAACGCGCACTAGTACTGCGATTTGTATTCGACTACCGCCGACAATCGACTCCTCGACTTTGGTTGGTTGTTCACCTTTTATAGTATGTTGATGTGGTGAACTATTTTATTACTCACGTCGGAGCGGTGTGTTCATCTTCCTTCTCGCTCTTATATATAAAGGCTAGAGAAGTAAATGTGGATTGCAACTACTGTTAGTTACTGCTTTTATATATTAATATATAAATGATAAATTTATATACTGTAAGCGCCAAAATAAAGTAAACAGCAATTTTTAATCTTTAAATTGTCTTATAACAAAAGTATTATTGACTTACGATAAAAAGTAATATTACAGAGTTTAATACTATATCATGTAGAGATGAAATCAAATCAATTGGGAATATTGCACAAATCTCTCGAAAGTGAAAATGCATCAGATTTTACGCGTCAAAAAAAAGTAAACAGTGGTAACACTTACTTACGCTTTTTTATATTTCGGGGAAGAACCTAAACTTTTTGAACAAATGTGTACTGATCACGTGTTCTACTTTACTAAAAATCTTTTGAAGTTGATTTGTACTAATTAATAATAGCTAAAAAGGTGTAAAAGCAAATATTCTCACCATGGGAAAGCAAATATCGGTTTATACTCGGAATATATTTAAGTTTAAAAAGAAAATGTAAATCTTTGCGTGAAATTGGCGAAATTGTGGGTACGAACTACTGCACAATAAATAAAGTAGTTGATGAATGCGCCAAACAAAATCAGGTTGAAGATTTAACGAGATCTGGATGCCCAAAGCAGCTTAGTGGTACTGAAGTTAGAGCTGTAGTAAGAGAAGTAAAGACATATTCAGCCTAAAGTGCAGTTAAGTTATCAGAAAACAGAACGCAGGTATCAGGCAAACCAGTAAGTTCCGGTACAGTAAGGAGATCGCTTCACAAAATTGGTCTACATGGAAGGATACCATGCAAGAAACCATACATATCCAAGGCGAATAAGAGCAAGCTAATGAATTTCGATAAAAAGTAGAAAACTTAGGTTCTATCTTTGTGGGAAAGCATATTATGTACAGATAATTCGCAATTTTGTGGCGTGAAAAAGCCTCCAAAAATATGGCGTGCTAAGAATGAAACATGAAAAGAAAAGTGTGTTACCAAAACTTTTATATACAGTGGGAGTTCAGTTATGTTTTGGGGCTATATGGCGGGAACAGGTGTTGGTAGTTATGTTTTTATTTACTCCACTATGAACCAAATGGATTACTTAGCCATTTTGAAGGACAATGTTGGCCCTAGCGTCGAGAAATAAGGCATGGCTGGAAATAGGATCTTCCAACAGGACAACGATCAAAAGCTTACAACTAAAATTGTGAAATAGTGGCAACTGTATCGGACTTCTAAGATACCTGATCAACCGTATCAGTCCCCGGATCTTAACCCAATCGAGCATGTGTTGAAAAATCTTGACAGAAAAATAGGTCGAAGGGCTTTTTCAAGCAAGGCAAATTTAAAGATGCCTCAAAAGAAAGAATGGAGCATAATCTCCCCTGATATTACAAAAAAAATTGCCGAGTCGCTGCTTAGAAGACTACATAAGGGGCTTAAGGCCAAATGAAAAAACCAAATATTAAAAAATTTTAAAAGGTTACTTTTTGTATTGAAGTTCTGTTGCCTTTTCTTTGCTGTTTACTTTTTTTGACGCGTAAAATTTGGTAATTTTCTAAATAAAGTGCATTTATTTCTGTTTTGTAATGCTTCTGTTTAATTTTTTTATTGAGTTCAGCTATAATTAAAAAATTCTTGAAATCCTTATATTTATTTTTGATTTTGTGTTAATTACTGCATTTTAATAAAACTTTTAATATGAGAAACTAAGGTGTTGACTTTAATTTGACGCTCACAGTATATATAAAATTAAGTGAGGTGTAGGCAAAAAAGAGGTGTACCGACTTTCGTCGTTACAATATTACATGATCATTTAAATACAAAAAAGTTTTCTGCCCGATGGGTGCCGCAATTTTTAGCCGCTGAAAAAAAACTGAAACGTTTTAATGATTCAAAGTGTGCTTTTGAGATGTTTGAAGTAAATTAAACTGAATTTTTACGTTGATTTAGAACAATGGATGGGACATGGATTCATTATTATATACCGGACTGTAATAGACAGTCTGTGGAGTGGTTACCAGTGCCCGAAAGCCGTCCAAAGCGGTCAAAGACTCAACAATTTGCTGGAAAGATTATGGCCAGAGTTTTTTGGGATACACGTGGTATAAAATTCATTGATTATATGGAGAAGGGAAAGACAATAGCTGCCAAGTACTATGTTGCATTATTGGACAGTTTGGATGAAGAAATTATGAAAAACGACCCCACTCAAATAAGAAAAAAATCTTGTATCATCATGACAATATACCGGCGCATTCATGCGCTTTGGCTTCAGAAAAATTGAGGTCTTTACATTATGCATTGCTTCCCCACCCCCCGTAATATCTATATCTGGCCCCCAGCGATTATTATTTGTCCCAAACTTGAAAAGATGGCTCCAGGAAAAAAGATTTTCCACAAATAAGGAAATCATATCAAACACAGCAGCATATTTTGGAGAGCTTGACAAATCGTATCTTTTCAAGGGTATCAAGATGCTAATGGATATTACGTTGAAGAATAAAATTGATTTCAAATCCAAAAAAAATGGTTTTTCATTGTTACGCCACGAAATTTTCACTCCATGCAATATATTCATATTTTCGACCTAAAGTTTGATTACAAGTTTTTAGTGGAAACCCAGGCAGACGGACTAACATTGCCAATTCGAATCAGAGAGTGATTCTGAGTGAAGTGATGTAAGGTATAAAAGTAGAAATCAAATTCGATTCACAAGTTAACTGTCAAATTATTGAATGTGTTGCTGAGAATAACATGAGGGTAATTGTATATGGCGTTGCCAATTAAGAAAAGAAAATTAAATAAAAATGATTTCATTCCAATTTCCCGAGTATAGAGAAAAGCGAATGGTATTTCTAGTTAAGAAACAAGTTGCCGATGTTTTACTTTTGGCTTGACCGAAATTCTAACCACACTAGAAGGGAGATATAACTATATCAAAATCCCAAGAAGCCATTACTTATTAAAATAAAGAATACTACACAACAAGAAATAGAATTTTGAACACACTTTACTTTCAGTTATGATTATCAATACTTACATATGTCTATTCTCCTTAGATACAGTTCCAAGAAAGAATTTTTGTAATAATGATGTAATCAAAACTGAATTATTTATCCTTTGATCTAAATTAATTAGCTGCTAATACTCGTGATGTATGTTATCATATTCGTATACATTTGTTTTCTACTAAAGAGGTATGTCAAATATGTAGTTTGCCATAAGAAGTAACAATTTGTGTATGTTATATTCAACATCACCATTTTTATGAATAACTTTGAATGATTATTTTAGACAATAGTATATATTTAGTGATTGATACCAGTAAATGTATAAAAAGAAAATATTTCGATCCCATCGTACTTAGTTATTTAAGCAACCAATGGCCTTTTTCTTTGTGTCTACGTTTAAAATGTATAAACTTTTTTACACGAAGTTCTTGCAAAAACATACGTAGAACCCCTCGAAATTAAAAGTCGAGCATTTAGGGATTATAGCTCAAAAACACATGACTATATACATATGTACACTTAACCGTAAATACTTTATGGCCAACAATATTCGCAAAAACAAAAACAACCAACTATAAAAACATTTTGCATCTTTTATTACCTTAGCGCCATTGCGATGTGTATGTCGTTTTCACCAACAACACATAACACGGCCATTTTAGCCACAATCATGTATAGAAATGCTTAGGTTTTATAGGGATTCGAATCGAAAATAAAAGTGGATACATTTTATTCTTGAACATTAAACAAAATGACATAGATATTTAAAAAAGACATTAAATGGAAAGTATAACAAGTTAGATTTTACCTTCAACAAATGTAACTTAGCTTCTCTTGCATACGCAAAAGAAAAACAGCTGAACAGAACATGATGTTAATGAGAAAATAACAGACACACATACTGGCTCATACACACATGGCCGCAACCCAGTCAGCATTTGAAAGATTGTTTTAACAACAAGGCACCAAAATGGATTTTCTTTAAGCTCTTTTGATCATAATCTCATGTGGGATTAAAAAAAAACAAAAAACAATTCGCGTTTTCGCTAGGAAATGATTTATTGAATCGTAAATACTCGTGGATCATACAGGCGATTGACATGTGACTGAAAGAATATTTTGCGCAGCTTGTTATGCTTTTGTTTCTATTTATAATCGGACAATTATTTTTTACTAGCTTTGAAACAAATGTCCAACATATTGTGAATTTCTGTAAATTAATATCGGTTAATCTATATATATAAAATTCATTTTCTGTTTGTTTGTTTGTTTGTTTGTTTGACCGCTATACAAATTTTTATTATTCAACGGATTTTCCTGAAATTTTGTACACACGATCTCTATACCCCAGGAAAGGTCGCCATACACCTCTTACCGGTCACGCCTACTTTTGCGCCCACTTTTTATGTAAAATTCATTTTCTGTTTTATTCATATTTGTTCACTATACAAATTTTTATTTGTTAACAGATTTCTCTAAAATTCGGTACACACGATCCCTGTAATCCAGCTAAGGTCACCATATACTTTTTATCGACCACGCCTACTTTTACGCCCACTTTTTATATACAATTCATTTTCTGCTTTTTGGTATATTTGTTCGCTATACAAATTATTATTTTTCAACGGATTTCTCTGAATTTTGCTACACACGATCTCCGTACTCCAGGAAAGGTCGCCATATGATTCTTACCGGCCACGCCTACTTCTGCGCCCACTTTTTGTATACAATTCATTTTCTGTTTTTTATTATATTTGTTCGCTATACAAATTTTTATTTTTCAACGCATTTCTCTTAAAATTGGTTCACACGATCTTTGTACCCAAGGCCAGGTCACGGTGTGATTCTTGCGGCCACACCTACTTCTACGCCCACCTTTTGTATACAATTCGTTTTCTGTTTTTTGGTATATTTGTTTGCTATACAAATTTTTATTTTTCAACGTAATTCTCTGAAATTTGGTACACACGATCTCTGTACTCCAGGAAAGGTCGATATATTCTTCATACCGGTCACGCCTACTGTTACGCCCACTTTTTGTATACAATTCATAATCTGTTTTTTGGTACATTTGTTCGCTACACAATTTTTTTAAACGGATTTCTCTGAAATTTGCTACACAAGATCTCTGTACTCCAGAGAGTTCATCGTATGATTCTTGCCGGCCACGCCTACTTCTACGACTTTTTCTACAAAATGAATTTTATGTTTTTTGGTATATTTGTGCACTATAGAAATTTTTATTTTTCAAGGGATGTCTGAAATTTGGTCACACGATCTCTATACTACAGGGAAGGTCACCATATGCTTCTTACAGCCCACGCTTCTTTATTTGATTCCTATACAAACTTTTATTTCTCAATGGCTTTCTCCGAAATTTAGTACATATTCCAGGGAAGGTCGCCATATGATTTTTACTGACCACGCCTACTTTTACGCCCAATTTTCTTATAAAATTCATATTTTGTTGTGTGGTATATTTCTTCCCTATACAAATTTGTACTTTTCAACGGATATCTCTGAAATTTGGTTTACACGGAAATAACTACACGGTGAACAAATTCCCCAAACTAAAAAAAAGGTACCCGAAAGAAATGAACAAATTCCCCATTTTTTTTTAATCGAAAGAATATTTTTTAGGAATTAAAATAAGTTAGCGAGAACTAAGCGGAGGCACGGGTTGGAGCTGCGAAGAAGCGGCGCGAGGAGCGCGGACACGGACGCGACGGATGCGGAATACAGCTCAACTAAAATATCGCAATGATCTGAAAAATATATTTTGGCGATTAAAATAAGTTGACAACAACTGCGCGGCTGCACGGGTGTGGCTGCCAGCAGCACGGGTATGGCGCTGCGCGTGACCGCGGACTCAGACGCGACGGATGCGGACGCGATGCGCTTTTGGAACACAGCTCAGCTAAAATGTCGCAATGCTCTAAAAAATATGTTTTAGGAATTAAAATAAGTTATCGAGAAATAAGCGGCAGCACGGGTAGTTGCTGCGAGGAAGTGGCGCGAGGCGCGCGGAGCGTGGACGCGGCGGATTCGCGGAACACAGCTCAGCTAAAATATCGCAATGATCTGAAAAATATATTTTGGCGATTAAAATACGTTGACAACAACTGCGCGGCAGCACGGGTGTGGCTGCTAAACGCGCGGAAGCGAACGCGACTCGCTCGCAGAACACAGCTTAGCGAAATGTCGTATGATAAATTTTATCTACGTATGTGAAATAATTACCTGCTGATCAAAAGAGGCCACACATATACTATAAGCAGTTGCTTAAAGAAACCTTGCGACACAATATTAAACGTCGCATTTGTCTTTCATTTCTGAAATTTGAATTTGACGTCTCTGCTCAATGATGATCACTTATTAAATGGAGGAATTCAATTTTTAAAAGTTCCGATTCCTTTAATTTGCGAACCATTCCGTTATATTTGATGTTTATAAATAAACTGAAAAAAAAAACTTAAATTGGTTTCGCAGCTTATTTTTGAAGCATTTTTGCTGCAGCATCTTATAAAAAACTTCTAAATTAAAAAATCAAAAAAATTTTAATTGAAATAAAAAACGAATTTATTGCCCATACAATTTTTTGGGCAGAAAGATCATTTTATTGGGGAATTTGTTAATTGGGACTAAGTACTCAGCGCTTGGTAAGCATAATGAACCATTTTTCAAGTCAAAGGCCTTTTTATCCCGGGCAAGACCGGGTAAAAACAGCTAGTAATTTATATAAATGAACATATTAAAAGTAAAAAGCTACTTCCCGACCTTCACTTAAATCTATTAAAGAACAAAAAAAAAAAAAGTAAAAAAAAGAAGAAACAAATTTAAAAGTGAGAAGTGAATAAATTTAAATAAAAACAAGTAAAACAATTATAGTCGGTCTAGACCCACTATACGATATCCTATACTATGCGTTTAGAGACCCTATCTCTCAGGCCCAACAAACTGCAAATAGAAAATAAGCATAAACCAAATTTGAGTGGGATTTTTATTAATTTTTTCGGCTGCAGATATGAAAAAGTTCATATCGGATACTATATCTATATGGGTATAGGCCCATAAATGGACCGATCTTGACCATGTTTGGTAAAGTCTCTTGTATTTTGCAAAAATATATACAAACAAAATTTGAGAAGAATCAGTGCAACATTTTCGTTTTTTGATAGATTTAAGTGAAGATCGGGAAGCAGCTCTATATGGGGCCTATGCCTAAGAGTTGTCCAATAGGGATCATTTTTGGACTACTGATTAATGGATGTAATATATACATACAAACCCAATTCGACTAAGGCAATATATGTTGATTTCATAGGGGTCATTTGTATGGGGGCTAGGTCTGAACATGGACCGATTCTCACCAATTTCAAAAGCGTTCATCTCATGGACGATAAAAGATTAAATACCAAATTTCATAAAAACACATTCATATTTGCGACCTGCAGTTTGATTAAAAGCTTTACATGGACACACAGACGGACGGACGGACGGACATCGTTAAATCGAATCAGATAGTGATTCTGATTCGATCGGTATAATTAATGATGGGTCTAGGTCAAATATTTTTGGTAGTTACAAACAGCAGCACAAAGTCATTATACCCAAACCACATAGTGGTATAGGGTATAAACAGCTGAACCGAACATGATGTTAATGAGAAAATAACACACACATACTGGCTCATACACACATTGCCGCAACCCAGTCAGCATTTGAAAGATTTTTTTAACAACAAGGCACCAAAATGGATTTTCTCTTTTGATCATAAAAAGAACTGACTAATATCATGTGGGATTAAAAAAAACAAAAATGATTCGCGTTTACGCTAGGAAATGATTTATTGAATCGTAAATACTCGTAGATCATACAGGAGATTGAAATGTGACTGAAAGAATATTTTGCGCAGCTTGTTCTGCTTTTGTTTATATTTATAATCGGACAATTATGTTTTACTAGCTTTGAAACAAGTGTCCAACATATTGTGAATTTCTGTAAATTAATATCGGTTAATAATTTGTATAAATGAACATATTAAAAGAGAAAAGCTACTTCCCGACCTTCACTTAAATCTATTAAAGAAAAAAAAAAAGTAAAAAAAAGAAAAAAATTTAAAAGTGAGAAGTGAATAAATTTCAATAAAAACAAGTAAGAAAATTATAGTCGGTCTAGACCGACTATACGATACCTTATACCATGCGTTTAGAGACCCTATCTCTCAGGCCCAACAAACTGCATATAGAAAATAAGCATAAACCAAATTCGGGTGGGATTTTTATTATTTTTTTCGGCTGCAGATATGAAAAAGTTCATATCGGATGATATATCTATATGGGGACTAGCCCCAAAAATGGACGGATCCTGACTACGTTTGGTAAAAACTCTTATATTTTGCAAAAATATATACAAACAAAATTTGAGATGAATCAGTGCAATATTTTTGTTTTTTGATAGATTTAAGTGAAGATCGGGAAGCAGCTCTATATGGGGCCTAAGAGTTGTCCCATAGGTATTATTTTTGGACTACTCATTAATGGATGTCATAAACGCATACAAACCCAATTTGAGTAAGATCTATATGACAATTTGGATCTTATGGCAATTTAGGTCGATTTCATAGGGGTCATTTGTATGGGGGCTAGGTCTGAACATGTACCGATTCTCACCAATTTCAATAGCGTTCATCCTATGGTCGTTAAAAGCTTATATACCAAATTTCGTCAAAACATATTCATATTTGCGACCTGCAGTTTGATTACTAACTTAGTCAGGATCGGTCCATTTTTGGGCCTAGTCCCCATATAGATATAGCATCCGATATGAACTTTTTCATATCTGCAGACAAAAAATTAATAAAAATCCCACTAAAATTTTTGTATGCTTATTTTCTATATCCAGTTACTTGGGCCATAGAGATAGGGTCTCTAAACGCATGGTATAGGGTATCGTATAGTCGATCTAGGCCGACTATAATTTTTATACCCTATACCACTATGTGATTTGGGTATAATGACTTTGTGCTGCTGTTTGTAACAACCAAAAATATTCGTCCTAGACCCATCTTTAATTATACCGATCGACTCAGAATCACTTTTTGAATCGAAATAGCAATGTCCGTCCGTCCGTCCGTCCGTCTGTGTGTCCATGTAAAGCTTGTAATCAAACTACAGGTCGCAAATATGAATATATTTTGATGAAATTTGGTATATAAGCTTCCATCGGCCATGGGATGAACGCTATTGAAATTGGTGAGAATCGGTACATGTTCAGACCTAGCCCCCATACAAATGACCCTTATGAAATCGACATAAATTGTCATAAGTTCCAAACTATCATATAGATCTCAGTCAAATTGGGTTTGAATGTGTTTATTACATCTATTATCAGTAGTTCAAAAATACTCCCTATAGGAAAATTCTTAGTCATAGGCCCCATACAGAGCTGCTTCCCGATCATCACTTAAATCTATTAAAAAACAAAAATATTGCACAGATTTTTCTCAAATTTGGTTTGTATATATTTTTTCAAAGTATAAGTGATTTTACCAAATATGGTCATGATCGGTCTATTTTTCGACCTAGTCCCCATATAGATATAGTATCCGATATGAACTTTTTCATATCTGCAGCGAAAAATATTAATAAAAATGCCACTCAAATTTGATTTATGATTATTTGCTATATCCAATTAGTTGGACCGAAGAGATAGGGTATCTTAACCATGGTATATGGTATCGTATAGTCGGGCTAGACCGACTATAATTTTCTTACTTTTTTTTACTTGTTATACCCTATACCACTATGTGGTTTGGGTATAATAACTTTGTGCTGCTGTTTGTAACAACCAAAAATATTTGACCTAGACCCATCTTTAATTATACCGATCGAATCAGAATCACTTTCTGAGTTGATTTAACAATGTCCGTCCGTCCGTCCGTCCGTCCGTCCGTCTGTGTGTCCATGTAAAGCTTTTAATCAAACTGCAGGTCGCAAATATGAATATATTTTGATGAAATTTGGTATATAAGCTTTTATCGGCCATGGGAAATTGATGAGAATCGGTCCATGTTCAGACCTAGCCCCCATACAAATTATCCATATGAAATCGACATAAATTGCCATAAGATCCAAATTGTCATATAGATCTTACTCAAATTGGGTTTGTATGCGTTCATTACATAAACTAATGAGTAGTCCAAAAATGATCCCTTTGACCCCACATAGAGCTGCTTCCCGATCTTCACTTAAATCTATTAAAAAACAAAAATATTGCACTGATCCTTCTCAAATTTTGTTTGTATATATTTTTGCAAAATACAACAGTCTTTACCAAACATGATCAGGATCGGTCCATTTTTGGACCTAGTCCCTTTATAGATATAGCATCCGATATGAACTTTTTCATATCTGCAGCCAAAAAAATTAATAAAAATCCCACTCAAATTTGGTTTTTGCTTATTTTCAATGTCCAGTTAATGGGGCCTAAGAGATAGGGTTTCTAAACGGATGGTATAGGGTATCGTATAGTCGGTCTAGACCGACTATAATTTTCTTACTTGTTTTATTTATGCATTTTTAAAAACTTTGCTATTGTATGAATTATTTTTTTTTACAGATATTTTGTATTTAATTTTTACATACAATTTTATATTTTTAAACTCTTTCTTTTAAATCGTACTCTCTATCTGTCTGTCTGTCTGTGTGTCTGTCTGTCGTGGGTCGACCCCATTCCCCCTTATCCAATTGATCTGAAACTTGGCCCATAGTCTTATTGTGACTACATTAATTTTGGGGTAGTCACGCATAGTCACGGAGATATTAAAAACTCACATGCATAAGGAAAGAAAGAGTTTTAATAAAAACTTTGTTTTTATGGGTTATATTATTAATACAATAAAATAAATCTTTATTATACATTAATTAAAAATCTATAATATTTATATTTATAAAATCTATAATATTTATAGGCTTCGCGATTTTTGTGACCGGTGTTTTGTTCTACGGTTTTACCCCAATTTTGACCAAACGTATATTATTTGAAAGGTATTTCTTTTTAGCCGTTTTGCAGATTTTTACATTTTTTCCTTTATTTTGAGTAAATTGCATTTAAAATTGCTACTAACACGTACATAAAATTTTACATATGCTATGTGTGTTTTGTTCAATTTGTTAACGTGTTTGTTAATGAGTTTGTTATCTTCACTCACAATAATAAAAAAAATATACAAGTGTTGGTTTGTGAATTGGCTAATTTGGAAAATAAAGCTGCCTAAAAATTGGACTCGAATTTCGAGCGCTGGAATCTGCTAGTTGACATTATTAGGTGGCTAAACCAAAGAACCGAGTTTCCTGAAATTTCCACAGTGTGTAAGTTTGTATCGGGAAATAGGCAATATTTTTTAATATATGAGGTGGGCGTGGCACCTTCCATATATAAGGAATTGTTAACATCATACATCTGGAGCTCAGTTATAGCAAGAGTGCTGAAACTTTGTAGTAGTAAAAATGGGCGGGATCAAACAAGTGGTCGTGGCACCTCCCATACCAAAAAAAAAATTATCTGGGGTAATAAAAGTTGACAGTCCTAAAATAACGGTGAGTTCGCATAACACCAGTGGGCGTGGCACCTCCCACACATGGTAAATACATATCATCATGATGGACAGCAAAAATACTCACTTGAAATAAGTTATATGGCAAACCAACGTCTGCCGGGTCAGCTAATATAGATATATTTTTTAAACGAAATAAATTAGACAGATAAGAAATACGACTGAAAATTGACTCGAAATATTATCGCGAATGATTATAAATATGACAAGATAATGAGTATAAACTGATCAGAAAAGCGGGAAAGAAAACAAGCCTCAAGAATTTCCAAAAGAATTTTCTATGATCTGATCGCATTTAAGATTATTTTAGCTGTGCAGACGAGTCAAAAAAGACTTAAATGTGATCAATAATTACATAAATGCTGACTGGGAAAGTTCATACACACGATTAAGTTCATAACAACAATCATACAACAAAAAACACTTACCAATATTGTTTTCTGTTTTTTTTTTATTTTTTATTTTCATAGAAGTGAATTAGTTAAAACCAATAGACATGTAAGCCATAGCATGAAGTGGGTTTTTGCTCCTTCATCTGAATGTTTTGTAAAAAGAATATATTTTAAAAAATTCGTATATATTAAAATTTATAAAAGCAACATTTGCAAACGCAACAATCAGACACCTGCAGATGAAAAATTTTCATACTAATAAAAATTTTAATAATATAATTTGAATCACGAACTATTTTCCATTGACACTTAGGGATCTTTACGTTTTCCTAAGCAAAAATTACGGAATGTTTCTAATTTATTTTTATTTTTTTTTACGAAGCACAAAAATGGTGTATGGCATACTTAAGTGCCTGAAAATGTATTCGTACTTTTACTATAAGGGGAATCCCACAAATTATGCAATGACATACAGGTCTGTAATATCGAAATAGAAGAAAAAGTGGTTTGTACAAAGTTGATTTGACTTAATTATATTTCTTTCAGTCATTATATATTGAGATAAGTCCCAAAATAAAAGAAATTGGTACTGACAACGGAAAAATACTCCTAAGCTTAGGAATGAGGGTAAATCTTTTCGTGAAATAGCTCTGATCATAGGCAAAAACCACCCCTTATTATCATCAATACTAACATCCACACATTTCACATTCTTCCACCAGTAGAAATTAAATAGCTGGACTATATGCGGAAGCCAACACGTCGTTCAATATCACAAATCCAGCAATTCCCTTCGTACTAGTTACCCCTCCAAACTAACTGAGTGCGAAAATCGAACTTTTTTTGCGTCAGTAATTTATAATCGGAATTAGTGTTTCCGAAGTTAGTTTTAAATCAAATAATTCTTCCACAAAGACATCTATGCAGATATGTAACACGTAGAAAGCCATTGGTTTATGTTTTTTCACTAGAAAGAAATATGGACTTTACAAGTGAATATATAAATAAGGTTGCAGAATTTTAGAAACCTGTTTCCTGCCAACCTGTTTGCCAACTGCTAAAGACAGTGGAAGTGGCATTATTGTTTAGGGTTATATAGCAGTCGACGTGGTTGGTAAACTCGTATGAATTGAGTCTATAATGGATCAAATTGGGCACAAACAAAACCTAAAACAATTCGACCAACAACTGAGCGCTAGAGACGATTTTAGGTTCCAACAGGATAATGATCGAATATCAAGCTCTGGTCTCTCTACAATACTAAAGATCAATTGAAATCACCATCCCATTAACCCGATATAATCCTATAGAGCACTTGGGAAATTTACTGGAGCGCAGAATCCGTCTGCATAAAATATTCTCAATGGCAGTGTTAAAAAGCATCACTTCAAGTGAGTGGCGTACAATAAGTAAGGAAGGTAAGTTAAAGTTGGTTAAGCCGATACCAAATTGAATCGAAAAGGTCCTAAATAGCTAAGGATATCCCAAAAGTTGCTACCTTAGCAATATTTAATGTACATTTTGTTTGCTTGCCTTAATATTTCAACTGTATGAATAATTTTTCTTATGAATTATTTTTTCGTTTTTATCTGCATGAATTTAAATAAATTTAAAAAAATAATAAATAACTTAATAGCATAACATTTTGGATTCAACTTAGATACATGGGGTAAATCACATTGTTTGCATTGACTTTGCTTCTCGCGATGAACCGCTTTTAAAAATCAAGAAAGTTTCAATAATAGTCTGTACGATTTGGCTAGATTCTAATTCAGAACATCTATACGCTGTTTTTAATTAACAAAATAGTTTCGGAAATATTCAGAAAGTTTTTTCAAAAAAAATTTTTTATGCAAAACTTAATTTTTTGCGGTTATTTTAAAATTCATGTAAAATCAAAAACGACAAAATTACTCTATTTTGATTTTTAGTTATAAACGTAGATATGATGCAAATAAAACAAGCTTTTTTCCATTAAAATAGATTCGCAAGTTCTAGCATAATTCACAATTAAGTGACGGTACATCATCTTGATATAAATTTCTAAATGAATAGCGAAAACACAACGCAATATTTTCTGTCATTATTTCGAGCTGGTGGTTTTTTTAAATGGGGTGAATCGGGCATTACGGAGCCATGATATGATCCAAAATATGGAGACACCTCCACAAAATTAGAAGAATTCAGTGTGTTTGTTGTAAAAATTTAGTATTAAGTTTATCAAATTGTTTATTTTTTCAAATATTTTCTTAACATTTGTTATAAATGGAACAGTAAGTTCGGATCTTAATGTAATCTTAATACCCATGAGGTACCAACGAATTAATCCGAAACTATTGAGCTTATTAAGAACACTGTAGAGATAACTTGCACGCAGTGTAGCTGTGGACTTTCGGATTTTTATTTTACCAAATCAGATAAATTTTTCTTGAGTTGTTCTAAGATATGTCGCGAAAGCTCCTTCATTTTCCAAGTAGCGCTATCGGTTACAATACTTTGTAAAAAACAAAGTTTTGAATAATTGCAACAATAGAAAAAATTAACAAAAACTAAAAAAAAAAATTTTTTTTGTCACAGAAAACTTTCAGAATCTAAATCGCTCTACGAACCATAAGAAAAACTTTGCTGTTTTACATTTTTTTAGTTTTTGGTTTTTATGATTTTTTATTGCATAAATTTTATTAAAGGAATAATAATTATAAAAATAATTTTCCTTATAATGAAATGCAAATTTTAATATATTTTTTTTTGGTTAAATTAAAAAATTTACTAAAATTTAAAACAAAAGCCGGCCTTCGTATTGCGGCAATTCAATATGAATAAAACTCCAGGGTTAGCGCCACTCCACATAAGTAGTGAAATGATAATTTATAAAAAAGGTGCATTTTTTAAAACAGATAAGACGGCAATACCGATACATTGAAACGTTTATAGAACTTTACTAACCCAACTTATTTCATCTTTTATTTTTTTATGTACTTATATGGTTTTCAGCACAACTATACTAAATGCCTTGTAATTAAGGTATAAGATAAGTTAAATGTACAAAACAAATTAAGGTTAAACAATATTTAAATGTTGATTAAAATATTTGTAAGAGTTTCCTAATATGACCCGCGTAGTTTCAAAATTCTATAATTTCATTTTTCTAACGACAAATGCATTAACAAACAAGTAAGAAAATTATAGTCGGTCTAGACCGACTATAAGATACCCTATACCATGCGTCTAGAAACCCTATCTCTTAGGCCCAACTAACTGGACATAGAAAATAAGCAAAAACCAAATTTGAGTGGGATTTTTATTAATTTTTTGGCTGCAGATATGAAAAAGTTAATATCGGATGCTATATCTATATAAGGACTAGGTCCAAAAATGGACCGATCCTGATCATGTTTGGTAAAGTCTCTTGTATTTTGGAAAAATATATACAAACAAAATTTGAGAAGAATCCGTGCAATATTTTTGTTTTTTAATAGATTTAAGTGAAGATCGGGAAGCAGCTCTATGTGGGGTCAAAGGGATCATTTTTGGACTACTCATTAATGGATGTAACGCATAATGGATGTAACGCATACAAACCCAATTTGAGTAAGATCTATATGACAATTTGGATCTTATGGCAATTTATGTCGATTTCATATGGGTTATTTGTATGGGGGCTAGGTCTGAACATGGACCGATTCTCACCAGTTTCAATAGCGTTCATCCCATGGCTGATAAAAGCTTATATACCAAATTTCATCAAATTATATTCATATTTGCGACATGCAGTTTGATTACAAGGTTTACATGGACACACAGACGGACGGACGGACGGACGGACGGACATTGTTAAATCAACTCAGAAAGTGATTCTGATTCGATCGGTATAATTAAAGATGGGTCTAGGTCAAATATTTTTGGTTGTTACAAACAGCAGCACAAATTCATTATACCCAAACCACATAGTGGTATAGGGTATAAAAACTGCCATCCGGAGACCAACGACATGTGCCTTGGTCGAATTATATCATTATTTCTTCTTACATTTGAAACTGATATTATCGATTATAATCGATTAAAAATATATATAGCCTCGTGTAATCTCATGCATGAGTACCAATGATCCTACGTTTGAAAGATCGCAAGAACTCATTTCAAATTGGAGGCGTATCTTAGTACGGCCCTATGTTCCTTTAAGAATTAAAGGATTAAATATAATATCTTAATATAGAAATGTTCGTAAATATTTATTAATATCTTCGCATTTGTATAATAAAGTTCGCATTAAATATGTTTCTACACTCGTGACAAAAGTGATCGATAGTTGCACTGAATATGTTTTTCCTTCAGCGACAACTACATGATCAGACCTGATGAGATTTATATGGAGATAAAGATTTTTATTTTAAACCACTATGTGGTTTGGGTATAATGACTTTGTGCTGCTGTTCGTAACTACCAAAAATATTTGACCTAGACCCATCTTTTATTATACCGCTCGATTCAGAATCACTTTCTGAGAAGATTTAGCGATGTCCGTCCGTCCGTCCGTCTGTTTGTCCATGTAAACCTTGTAATCAAACTACAGGTCGCAAATATGAATATATTTTGACAAAATTTGGTATGTCAGCTTCCATCGGCCATGGGATGAACGCTACTGAAATTGGTGAGAATCGGTCCATGTTCAGACCTAGTCCCCATACAAATGACCCCTATGAAATCAACATAAATTGCCATAAGATCCAAACTATCACATAGATCTTAGTCAAATTAGGTTTGTAATGTTTATTGTATCCATTAATCAGTGGTCCAAAAAAAATACCTATAGGACAATTCTTAGTCATAGGAGAGCTGCTTCCCGATCTTCACTTAAATCTATCAACAAGTAAGAAAATTTTAGTCGGTCTAGACCGACCATATGATACCCTATACCATGGTTTAGATACCCTGTTTTTCGGTCCAACTAATTCGATATAGAAAATAGGCATAAACCAAATTTGAGTGGCATTGTTATTAATTTTGTTGCTGCAAATATGAAAAAGTTCATATCGGGTGTTATATTTATAGGGGGACTGGTCGAAAAATGGACCGATCTTGACCATATTTCGTAAAGAAACTTGTATTTTGAAAAAATATATGCAAACCAAATTTGAGAAAAATTTGTGCAAATTTTTGTTTTTTGATAGATTTAAGTGACAATCGTGAAGCAGCTTATATGGGACCTATGACAAAGAATTGTCCTATAGGTATTATTTTTGGACTACTGATTAATGGATATAATAAACATATACAAATCCAATTTGACTGAGATCTATATTATAATTTGGATCTTATGGCACTTCATGTCGGTTTCATAATGGTTATTTGTATGGGGGTAGGTCTGAACATAGACCGAATTTCACCAATTTGAACAGTGTTCATTCTATGGCCGGTGGAAGCTAATATACCAAATTGGATCAAAATATATTCATAGTTGCGACCTGTAGTTTGATTACAAGCTTTACATGGATACACAGACGGACGGACGGACGGACGGACATTGCTAAATCAACTCAGAAAGTGATTCTGAGTCGATCGGTATAATAAAAGATGGATCTAGGTCAAATATTTTTGGTAGTTACAAACAGCAGCTCAAAGTCATTATACCCAAACCACATAGTGGTATAGGGTATAAAAAACAAAAGTATTGCACTGATTTTTCTCAAATTTGGTGTGTATATATTTTTTCAAAATATAAGTGACTTTACCAAACATGGTCAGGATCGGTCCATTTTTCGACCTAGTCTCATATAAATATAGCACCCGATATGAACTTTTTCATATCTGCAGCCAAAAAAATAATAAAAATGGCACTCAAATTTGGTTTATGCTTATTTTCTATATCCAATTAGTTGGGCCGAAAATATAGGGTCTCTAAATCCTGGTGTAGGGTATCTTATAGTCGGTCTAGACCGACTATAATTTCTTTCTTGTTTTTTTTTTGTAATTTCGGTAGTCCGCTGGTTAAGAAGAATGTCTGGTATAGCACGGGGAAGCGCAAATCCTCGGGTAATAATAATGCATAAATCGAAATATAGTCCGTAGTCCATAGCCAATATATAAATTTGTTTAAGATTTGCATTAAGGTTTACAGTACATTCACTGAATTCTTCAAAATGACTACAAGTAGAAAGTTGTACAACAACAGCATTCATGTGAACCTTACAAAGTTGTTTCAGCACGTTATATATGTATATACATATATACATACATAGTAAACAGAAGCGGTGCTTGACTCGAAGCCATTTGTGCTGGAAGAGCATTTAACATTTTATTATTTGCATAAACGTGTTGTAGCCCATTTGCTAAATAAGAATATATTAGACGAGGAAAAAATTAAATAAATTTCCAATCTTCATGAAGTGCATTTAATGATTCACATCAATATATTCACGAATTTCCTCAGATACATCTATGCCCTCGTATTGAACAATTCGGTAACTTTTTGGATAAAATATATTTTTGATCGTTAACATAAATACATGCAGGGGGGTAAATTTATATTTCACAATACAATCACAAAAACAGCGTAACATGTGAGGCCGTAAGACAAAATCGGTGTGACTTATGATTGTATTGGGGTAAAAACATATGAAATCAACCGAAAATATTAACATTTGTGACCTCATAACCTCCAAATTTGATAAGATTTTATGGCCATTCCAAGTTGGCAAAAATCAATAAAAATGCACTCAGATGCCTTAACACAATTTTTAATATCTCGAAAAGTATTCATTGCATGTTAATAATCAAGGGCTCATTTTACAGACTAAAACATGCGCCATTCCAAAAAAAAATTTTTTTCAAATTTTCGATCAAGGATAATGTAAATAAAAAAGGACTAAAATTTCCAAAGGATATTTCTCGAAAATCAATATTTTTAAAAATTTCAAAAAAATATATGTTAATTCTTATTATGTTTTGTACAAGTCTGTCAAATTTCAATGTGGAGTCTTTATTATTAGTTATTAAGAAAAAAGCAGGCGAAGGTTTATGTATTTCATGAAATGTACCAAAATACAAAAAGGTGACAAATTACAAAAAGAAGGACAAATCAAATGTAACGGAACTTTTTCGACTTTTCTTTGCTTAAACTCTTTTTCTCCATTGCTAAACCTTTAATAAAAAGTACAACATAATGTATTATCATTATTAAACACTTTATTACAGCATATTTATTTATTTCTGAAGGATTTCAATTAAAAAATCTGCATCTGCCGCGTATCGTTTGACTTTAATTTTTTTTTATCTACAGGTTCAATAGAATGCAGCTTTTGAGTTCCAAGAATAGTACGCAAATCTTTAAAACGAATTTGAAGGAACCGTGCTTCTTCTTCGTGGTCTTCTAGAGTTAAAAACTCGAAATTACAGTTCAAAAGATTTTGCAGGCACCATTCATATAATTGTTTTGGAGTAGTTATTTGACCTTGTAATGGACGCTGTAAACTAGCTCGATGTGCCTCTCTCTTTACGGTACCTCCAAGACCGTCACTTGGGCCTTTTCCATGGCTTGTTGCAAAAAAATGCCACTCAGCATTACATCCGAAATCTTCCATATGATAACATAAATTGATAAAGTTCTTTTTATTTTTAAACTGGGCAGCACTACCGTCTGAAAAATATGTGATTTTCTTCGGGGTTGCTTTAAACTTTTTTCTCAAAAATACA
This sequence comes from Cordilura impudica, assembly GCA_963682025.1. NCBI lineage: Eukaryota > Metazoa > Arthropoda > Insecta > Diptera > Scathophagidae > Cordilura > Cordilura impudica. Next base: position 135,860,022 of record OY821518.1, read on the forward strand.
TTCAGGTGGCGATGGAACAGGTGAACAGCTACAGAATCGTGTACAAGACAATCAGATATTATTATGAAGTTTGTATGTTGTGTTTTTCCATCTGATTTAAAATAAATAGCAATTGGGTATAAAGTGGCCTGAGAGTTGTTCCAGTGAAATCCCTGGACTGCATCCTGAATAGTAAAAGAAGCATTTTCTGAAAAATCGCAAACTGCTATATACTCATTTTCTTCCAAATTTGATTTTCTTTCGCTCAGATATGCTGCCTGCTGTTTTGCAATAAATGAATGAGGTAATAGAATTTCAAGTTTTTCACATAGGGAATCCACAAAAACGTCGGCTTGGCCAATCATGGTCTCCAAATTATCCCTATCTACACTTACCCATTGTTTATATGTTATTTCATCAATATCATTTTGCTCTAGTAATTGATTTAGTTTTGCTTTTAAATTTTCAATTCCTGGAGACTTGTTACATTTACGTAGGTGACACTTTGAAGAAGATGGAATGCATGTCATTTGTTTCAAACAATCTTTGTAACATTCAAGCTGATAATTCGGAACACCAGCAGTTAATTTTTTTAAATTTATGGCATCAATCATCAGCTTCACATTTTGATGCTTTGTACAAACACATACGTTATGAGATCCACTCGCATTTGCTAGAATTATATTCCTCGGACGAAGTTGGCAAAACTTGGAAATACCTATTTTTATTCCATCATGTCGTTCCTTGAATAAGGCGTACATTTCTCTTAAGTTTCCAAGCAAAAGTCCTTTATTTTTCCTGACTTTTGTACCATTTTCAAAAAAAGACACGAAATCTTTCTGTCCGGGCATACACCTGCTGACGTCATCGGATTCATAAAAGGATTTTACTAAATTGCTTGTCACTGGTGAAATTGGACTTCCCAGTTTTGGGTTAGGCGTACTCATCACACCCTTTGTTTCAACCAAATGCTTAACTTTTCGCGCGATATAAAATACAACAAAGTTTAGTATTAAGTTTATCAAATTGTTTAATTTTTCAAATATTTGGTGCACATTTGTAAAAAATAGTAAAATTAGTCCAGCTATTGATATAAACGTAAAACCCAGGTGGAGGATATTAAAGATTTCATTATTCTGTTTCTAATGCATTCCGAAACCCAGGTGGTGGATACTAAAAATTTCATTTTTCTGTTTCTGGAGATTCTAAATCAGGATGCCCTACTTAGTGTGAAAGGAAAATATGTTAAAAATATTAAGTTACCTTGAAACTTTTGTTTAGTCTCTGAAAATTATATATACATATGTATATTAATTAAATTAAGCTTTGCTCATTTTTATAATTTCAATATCTTACTGTTTGCCTCATTAAATCTTTCCTCGAAAAGTTAGTTGTGGTTAAAACTCCTTGATAGTGACTTGCTTTCCTGTTATCTATAAAATCATTATTTATTATTTATTTACTAGCTGTTTTTACCCGGTCTTGCCCGGAATAAAAAGGCATTTGACTTGAAAAGTGGTTTACTATGCTTACCAGGCGCTGAGTACTTAGTCCCCAATGAACAAATTCCCCAATAAAATTAACTTTCTCCCCAAAAATTTGTATGGGCAGTAAATTAATTTTTTATTTCAATTCAAAATTTTTTAATTTTTTAATTTAGAAGTTTTTTTATAAGATGCTGCAGCAAAAATGCTTCAAAGATAAGCTGCGAAACCGTTTTAAGATTTTTTTTTTTTAGGTTTATTTATAAACATCAAATATAACGGAATCGTTTGCAAATAAAGGAATCAGAAGTTTTTAAAATTGAATTACTTCAATCAATAAGTGATCATCATTGAGCAGAGACGTCAAATTCAAGTTTCAGAAATGAATGACTAATGCGACGTTTAATATTGTGTCGCAAGGTTTCTTTAAGCAACTGCTTATAGAATATGTGTGCCCTATTTTGAACAACAGGTAATTATTTCACATACGTAGATAAAATTTATCATACATTTCACTAAGCTGTGTTCCGCGAGCGATTCGCGTCCGCTTCCGCGCGTTTGGCAGCCAAACCCGCGCTGCCGCGCAGTTGTTGTCATATTATTTTAATCGCCAAAATATATTTTTCAGATCATTGCGATATTTTAGCTGAGTTGTGTTCCGCGAGCACGTCGCGTCCGCGTCGGCGCGCCGCGCGCTTCGCGCAGCTTCCTTACAGCTACTACCCGTGCTGCCGCTTAGTTCTCGTTAACTTATTTTAATCACTATTTTAGCTGAGCTGTGTTCCGAGAGCTCGTCGCGTCCGGTTCCGTCGCGTCCCCATCCGCGTACGCGTTCGCGCGCCGCTTCTGCGCGTTTGGCAACCTCACATGTGCTGCCGCGCAGCTGTTGCCAACTTATTTTAATTGTCAAAATATATTTTTCAGATCATTCCGATATTCTAGCTAAGCTTCCACGCAACGAAATGATGCTATTGGAAAGAATACTCATTTTAAATGCATTTATTGTAGGACATATATTGAGAGCAGTATGTAAATGTTAACTAAAATAAATATTTGACAAAATTCATTAAATAAAAATATGTAAAAATTTAAGAATGAATTTGGGGAGAAAGTTCATTTTTTATTTAGATTAAAAAACAAAATGGGGAATTTGTTCATTTCTTTTGGGTACCTTTTTTTTAAGTTTGGGGAATTTGTTCACCGTGTAGTTTTTTCCGTGTAAACCAAATTTCAGAGAAATCCGTTGAAAAGTACAAATTTGTTTAGGGAAGAAATATACCACACAACATAATATGAATTTTATATGAAAATTTGGCGTAAAAGTAGGCGTGGTCGGTAAAAATCATATGGCGACCTTCCCTGGAATATGTACTAAATTTCGGAGAAAGCCATTGAAAAATAAAAGTTTGTATATCAATCAAATAAAGAAACAAATGAAAAAATAAGTTTTATGCACATAGAAGTTGGCGCAAAGTAGGCGTGGCCTATAAGAAGCATATGATGACCTTCCCTGTAGTATAGAGATCGTGTGACCAAATTTCAGACATCCCTTGAAAAATAAAAATTTCTATAGTGAACAAATATACCAAAAAACAGAAAGTAATTTTGTATAAAAAGTGGGCGTAGAAGTAGGCGTGGGCGGCAAGAGTCATGTGGCGACCTCTCTGGAGTAGAGAGATCGTGTGTAGCAAAGTTCAGAGAAAGCCGATAAAAAAAAATTGTGAAGCGAACAAATGCACCAAAAAACAGAATATGAATTGTATACAAAAAATGGGCGTAATAGTAGGCGTAACTGGTGCGAAGAATATGGCGACCTTCCCTGGAGCAGAGAGATCGTGTGTAAAAAATTTCAGAGAAATCGGTTGAAAAATAAAAATTTGTACAGCAAACAAATATACAAAAAAACAGAAAACGAATTGTACACAAAAAGTGGGCGTAAAAGTAGGTGTGGCCGCAAGAATCACACGGTGACCTGGCCTGGGGTACAAAGATCGTGTGTACCAAATTTCAGAGAAATGCGTTGAAAAATAAAAATTTGTATTTTTGGGCGCAGAAGTAGGCGTGGTCGGTAAAAATCATATGGCGACCTTAGCTGGAATACAGGGATCGTGTGTACCGAATTTCAGAGAAATCTGTTAACAAATAAAAATTTGTATAGTGAACAAATATGAATAAAACAGAAAATGAATTTTACATAAAAAGTGGGCGTAAGAGCAGGTGTGGCCGGTAAAAAGTATATGGCGACCTTTCCTGGGGTATAGGGATCGTGTGTACAGAATTTCAGGAAAATCCGTTGAAAAATAAAAATTTGTATAGCGGTCAAACAAACAAACAAACAAACAGAAAATGAATTTTATATATATAAATTATAATTTCCTGCTTCAGCATATTTGAATCCAAGACTCTCTAGAAACGTGTGATGTAGGGTATCTTATAATCGGCCTACACTGACTATTATTTTCTTTCTTGTTTTTATTAGGTTTTGTGCGCGGTTGTGCTAGGCTATGTTGCTGAGCTTTCAAAAATTTTTTCACTTTTTGATGGGTTACGTTTCAAGATCTTCAAAATTTTGAACCATTATTATTAATTTTTTTAGTTAGATTTCTGCCAAATTTTATCCAATTCAAAAAATATGAGGTATAAAGACATTATTTTCTGAATTTTGCATGTCATAGATTAAACTGATGTTCATTACCAGCAAAAATACCTTACCGATTGAATATGAATTATTTTCTTCTCTGTTGAAAGTAACACGTAAGAGCCATTATTGACTTGCTAATCCCTTTACATCCAAAGACGTGTCTTTATAAGAAAATCTCCCTACTTCCTCATACATTCGCAAAAAATCCGATAACAAACTCCGTAGAATGTCAATAATATTGAACATCTTTGAACATAACGATGTTGTACAACATGACCTTCGGGACAAGTTCTTAATTTCGGTAGCGGTCAGACTAAAGGCTCATCTGCCATCAAACAACCTACTTTGGTCAACATTTGTTTATACTTACATTAGTTCTACATATACTTTTGATATTGAAATGGTTTCCATGTGTACTTTGTAATTGTGTAGAAGTCTTAGGTCTTTAATTCTAATATGTTACAAATAACAACAGAGTAAAGTCGCACGTAAATTCCAATGACCTTCTATGTATTTATATTGTGAAAATAATACGTGAATATATTTTATTTTTTAAGTCGTTGTTACGGCAGCTGATATTTGATTTTGCTGACTTTTTTATAACCTGAGATACGTGATGAATATTTTATATATTTTGTTAGTGTTTTCTAATATAACTATGTACGTACGTTGATTTGTGAGTCGATTCAGACTCTGCAGGTAATCCGATTTAATGATAGCCGTTGAACCTTATGTTAATAAATAAGTTAATAAATAATAAGTAATTTTATACAAATAAAGTTTGTTCATTTCAAATTATGTTTAGAACGAAATTTCTTGGTCCACGACTTTCGAAGAGATCGTAAGGAGATCATAGTGCCAACACTTTTTGAAAGGCTGATAAATTATTACTCTTTAAATATTAAAATTATTTTTTTTTATAACCTCCACTCCAGTGTGCAGAGGGTATATATTTAAATTTTGTCATTCCGTTTGTAATAATTAGAAAAAAAAATTTGGACCCCATAAAATATATATATTTGTGATCCTTATAACAACCGGAGTTGATATAGAGATGTCCGTCTGTCCGTCTGTCCGTCTGTGGAAATCACGATGACAGCATCAATCGGGCAGCTAGGGTACTCGTTGAAAAATGATTCGCTAACATCCTGAGAAGTTTGCTGTGTAAAATCGTCCAAATCGGTCAATTAGGGCCCTAGATTTGAATGAAGAACAAAAAAAAGTCTTGAAAAAATGTAATTTTCTATGTTGTTCTTGTCACGGTCACGCCCTCAATAGGACAGCTAGGTGATAATTTTTAGTGAGAGTGATTCATCAAATTCATGGGAAGATTTCTGTTTTAAAAATCATTAAAAGCGGTGGAATACGTCCAGGGAAATCTCGGAAATGTAAAAATAAAATGAAAAACATGATGTTTCTATATTGTTCTTGTTGTTATTCTAAATATTGCATTGTTGTCATAGCTGGACTTGTTGTTTTTGTGGTCGTTTTGATAATAATATAATAAGAACAAACCCTTTGTACATTTTTTTTATCGACTCTGGTAGAAAAATTTAAAAGTTTCCATTGTTTTGGCATCACTAAAAAAATTTGTTAGATCATTTCTGTCATTTCCACGAGCCTGCCTGCAAAATTTCAGATAGATTGGGTCACGGGAAAGTGGTTAAAATCGATCCAAAATTTGTTTGACAAGCAGACACTACGAGTTAATATAAAGGGAGTAAAAAGTCACCAACATCTAAAGCAAATAATGCTAAAATGCCTAGTTGGTAATAAAAAAAACAATGTAAATTTAGCAAAAAAAAAAAATTTATGTATTTATTTAAAGAGAAAAACACAAAAATAACGTTTGATGTTGTATTTTTTGTGCGTAATATTTACATATACATACATACACATATTAAATAATACAAATAATATACATATATTCTATATATGTATATCCATAATAACTGCATGTTTGAAGTAAATCGGTATATTATTTTATTTACTTAAAATTCTGCAATATTTTGTTGTGGGGAAAATACATTTCTTTTGCATTTACAGAGTGTCACTTCATTTTGCTCAGCGTGACTATACCACAGTAGATGGCGCCACAATTTTTGTTCTAATTAGCTTTGCAATAGTTATTTCTATTTTAACATCAATGTCAATATTTTCAAATAGATATCATACAGCACAATGTTAAGAGTATACACGGACTGGTCTTTTATTTCATACATTTTTTCATTATTCTTTTACAAATATGAACATAAGTTTGGCATGTTAACTTTCTGTTGTCTTTACAAAATAGAGTTACCGAGTTCATCAATGAGTTTTTTGCTTTCAAAACAGTTCTACATAGTTATATAAAATTATTATTCTGCTTTACCTACAAAATATCTGATTGCGATTACATCTAATTTTTAAAAACTGTTTATAATTAATAAAGCATTATTATTCACATAAATACAAATTTGCACTTTTTAAATTTTCCATTAAAATTTAAGAAAATATCAATTCTAATAAAAACTGAAATTAAAATTTCCAATTATAAATTAGAAAATATTAACTGAATTTCAGAAAATCATATCAAAACGTCGGAAATAATAATTTTAAATTTAGAAGACATCAATTGCATCTTTAATATATAAATTTTGTTCGTTAAACACAAATTGAAATTCCAAAAAAAAAACACCAAATATGTTTACATTTAAAAAATGTTTACATTTAAAAAATGTTTACAATTAAAAAAAATATTGGCATTCAGGAGAAATTAATAGCTTTTCAGTGACTTCTTTTAACGATAGTCGAATCGTTAAAAAAAGAAAAGCAAAATTATCAGTTAAACTTTTAAACGATATTCGCTATTGTTAAAGTCAGCTGTTGTTGTTATCTACACGACAACCATTTTTGTGTTGTTTATTCAATCGATAAAAACTTAAATTTTTAAGGCCTGTACGCAGCTTGCTAAGGAATCATAAACTTCATATAAAAAAACGCTTCAGAAATGCTTAAGGAATTTTTCTGCCAAAAAATTTCTGTTGATAGTCCGCAGCTTTTTAAAAAAGTAGTATTGTTTTTACTACTTTTTTTTGACGTAAATGAAGTTAGGCAACCAAGGCTTTGAGCAGGAATAAATTTTTCGTTCTTTCTGAAAGGAATTTTGACAGGAGAGGTAAGCATAAACAAAATGTAATATGCTAAAAAAAAATAAAAGTTATTTTTCAGTTGCAAACCTGGGAAAAAAGGAACAAAATTCGGCAAAAAAAAAAAAACAAGAAGCGGATGGGTAATTTTGATACTGAGCTTAAAAAGCGTTTAGCAGGCCAAATAAAGCAGAACCGAATAACTGATTTGTTTTCAATTTCACAATTCTTAATAATTGACAGAAAACAGCTGATTTCTAGCGTTGCACTGAAAGGTACTTTTGTGCTTTTTTTTCTTTAAGAAATATATGAAAATTTTCTGTTAAGATTCCTTGACAAGCTGCGTACAGCTCTTTAGGTTGAAATGTCGTCATACATAAATAAAAATCATAAAATAGTGAAAATATTTTGCTTTTATTAAAAAACTTTTTTATGTAAATAGAAAAATTGAATAGCATATTCAGTTCATTATTTCATTTTCAAATAAATAAACAGATATATTAGTAAAAAAATAAAGATATTAAACATAAAGATAAAATCATCCTGTCAAACACGAAGTAATTTGTTTTTTTTCTATTCTTCTTTGTGTTTTTCGCTTATTTTGATAGAGATGCCACTCATTTACAATTTAAATAAATAGAAAAATAGAGATGTCGACTGTCGTTAATATGTATGTACTTAGTGAATCACTTAATCCTTAGTGTAAACTACAATAGCTGTCGATATATTTTGCGATTGTCGGATCGATGAAATATACAGAATCGCACTACAGAAAACATTAATTTAAATTCAATGAATTTTAGAAAACCTCAAATAATACTTAAGAGTTGCGAACATAAAAATTGTTACATAAATAAACGCAATTTGATGCGAATGTTATTTATGTATAAACTAGTTGATTGTGTGGCGCCTAGGCTCCCGTTCATTTTGACTTTAACAAATATTTTTTTTTCCATGTCAGAATTTTCCTATATTATATATATTTTTAAAAAATTAATTTTATTTTAATTTATTTTTATTTTAATTTATTTTTAATACAAAACAAAAACTTCGATTTTCAATTAAAGTTTGTAAAAGGTCATTTTATGTTTATTTTCGTAAAAGTTTGCTAGTAGCTTACCTTTGCTTTGTACTTTCTGCTTCTATACATAAGGAGTTTTGATATTATATGATTTTAAAAAGTATTTTATTTTGATAGAAACTCGGTAATTTTAGTCTTCTTAAGACAAACTATTAATATGCATCTTTATAATAATTTAATTTATGTTTTATAACTTTTTAAAATGCATCAAAATAAATAAACTTATTCAACTAAAAAAAGTTTTTAAACCTTTCGGACAAAGCAAAAAAATACTACGGTTATAACGAACTTAGTCTAACTAATTTGGCCGGTCCCGCCGAGTTCGTTATAACCGAACTCCATTTTACTGTAAAAAAATAGAATAGCATAAAAAAAAACGTTTTAGAGCAAGGTTCCTAAAAGTTTAAAAGTTATAAAAAGTCGTATTTTCATAATTCTTTTTTGAAGATATGAATAATGTTGAATTATTTATTTCATATGTACGTTACTGCATAACATTTGAAGAATTTTTGAAAAAATTTTCAATTAAAAATTTTAATAAATAAGTCCGTGACAGGGAATCTCCGGAGGCGTTGTTGTTTTGCGGTGAACATCATAACTCGTTACCGGATCATGTGAAATAAAAAAATCATGTGAAATTAAAAATTTTTTTTGTAGCATTTTGAAGTGAAAAACGATTTTTGCTATACAATTGCGGGAATTTGTTGTTAAAAAATGGGGAAGAAAATTGAATTCAAAAAAACCTTCGTGGTTACGTGATGATTTATGTGTAGATATAGTGTCTAAAAATGCAAAAGAATCGGTCAAGTAGATTTCGAGTTATGATGTTCACGGACTTCGAACATTTATTTGCGAGAAAATCGGTTTAAAGTTTATTAAAAACTGATTTGTATACTATATGAGGCCGGTAGCTGGAAACGCTGTATCTTCTTAAGTCTTGCTCTGATTTACTTAAAATTTTGACACAACACTCTCGACATGTTGTGCATTCAGAAAGAGAAATGCAAAAAAAGGTTTTATAACCTACCACCCCTTAAGGAAGTGCAAACACCAATACACCTACACAAAAGAATAAAAAATATTTCATATTTCATCATACATGTAAACTAAAAAAAGAGAACTACATTTTTTGCAATGTTATCTATAAATCCAAAAAAGCAAAAATAAAAAATAAGCGCGTATTAGTTTTACTTTAAAAAAAAAATCGCCTTTAATTCTTCCATGATAAATTCAATAAATTATCCAAATTAAAATCTTAAATAAACCTATTTACGTAATTTATGTTTGTCTAAATTTTTTGAAAGCAAATTGTGCAAAAATTAATATTATGAGTGAAAAAAAATTATTTTCCCACTTCTCTTCTGAAATTACAATATAATTTAATTAAGCAGAGTTAGAATAATTTAAATTTAAAACTTAATATTGCATTATTTTTTCAAGTGCTTTTCAATACAGAGCTTTAAACGAAATCATACGTTGGACAACAACAAAATCCACATTGAAGATCTCTTTTTTCACAAATATTTATCAAAAAAGCATACACTTTGGTAAGTGCTGGACATCAGAGAACCTGAGCGAAATACAAAACAATTTTGAGATGAAAAACAAAACAGACAAACGAAAAAGTTTAGTTCGATAAAAGAAGTATGTATGCATATCGGACGACGTTAAATGAGAAAAAATAAAATTGTTTAAAATTTCATTCATTACTTTTTTTTTGCAGAATTTTTTCATTGACCAACAAAGGGAATTTAAAGAAGACTTTGAATAGATATTAGTTTTTTGATGCATTTTGATGTAACACGAAATCTGCACATGTAGTGCTATTGTTGTTAGCAGTGCTGCTAATTTTGACAACTTATTTTAATTTCGACGATTTTTCAATTTGTTAAAATGATTTGTTAAATTTGTTAAAATGATGATTGAAGATTTTAAATTTTCAGTAGTATAAAAATTAGGATTTCAAGGGTTAACAATTAATGGGTGGTAAATCGAAAATTGATAGTTTTAGTTCAGTGTAAATGTAAATTACAAAATATGTATAGATTTAATTCTGGGTCAAGTCGTTTCAAAACGGAAATACCTTGAATAACATCTCCATTTAAGATTTAAGTTTTAATTTCGGCAATACTTGAAACCTATATTATATATTTCAGCTATAGATACATATCAATAAAATTATTTAGTTGATTGCTGTGTTAAATTTTTTTCGTTGAAATTTCACCACTAATTTATAGAAAAACCCAATGCTGTAATAATATTCGTAATATGAATGATATAAATAAATTTTATTGCTTCCTTTTGTAATATTTGTTCGAGTTTTATAAGCGGTAGAATTTTCTTGTCAATTTCTTGTTTTAAAAATGACAATTTCGGCGATTTAGTTTCCAAAATTATAGATTTTCAGAAGATTTTATTAGCAGCACTGGTCGGTAACAAAGAAGAGAGAAAATTGTGTGTGGGTTTGTATAAAATAAGAAAGATTAAATTTTGTTTGTGTATTTCCCATAGCTTTGTAGGGAGTGCTATGTGTGTGTATTATTTCAGCGTTAAAGAATCAGTCAGTCAGTCAGTGAGTCAGGGATCAGCGTAAATATATATAAGATTTTCACAAATTTTTTTGTGTGAAAATTTGAAGTTTAACAGAAAATAAAGATAACAAATTATTTTATTTAAAATGTTTGGGACATTTGGTTTTTTGCGTTTGGCATCCCTAATTTGATTATTTATTATTATAAATTTAATCTCTTTGTTTTCCAAATATGGCAATATTTTAATAAAAAAGTTGAGAGAGAGCTTTTTTTTTTGGTTATTATTTTGTTACTCCATCCGACCTATATGGCCGCAATGAAGAAATATTTGGTCAGTTAAAAGAAACTATACAGCCATCTCCAATTAGCACGATTTAGTGCATATAGCCAACCTACACAACCATTACCTTTGCAATGGAGGTTATGGTGAGCTATTTAATTAGCAAAAACTAAATTAAACGAGAAGTTATGTCATATAACCGGAATCGCATGCATATATGTAGGTATATAACCTAAATGCGTGCCGATCAGCAGCCTCGATGACCAAAAAGCAAACACCGAAATACATCCGAAATAAAAGAAAAGACGAAAACCAACCCACAGGATTTTCTGAAATAATTTGGTACTAAGTTTAACAAATTGTTTACTTTTTCCAATATTTTGTTTACATTTATTATCAATACTCAAACCGAGGTGGAGGGTATCAAAGATTCGGCACAGCCGAATTTAACACTCTTACTTGTTTTTATATTTGATTAAAATAAAATCCTTGTTTTCAGAATACTAATGAAAACTTGATTTACTCTTATTTCTAGCAATGGAAATGTTAGGAATTTGTATTTGTTTAAAAATACACCATATGATTTTTATGAACTTTTTTTGACCCTCGATAAGGTCGTTTGTTTTTCAAAAACGAATTTTTTAATTTATTGATAAAACCTTTTTAAATTTTAGATAAAACCTTACGAGATAAAAAAAATATGATGAAATACAATAACACATTTAAATAAGTAAAATATTCGCCACCGCTAAACATGTTAGCTTTTCGTTTCCATTAGGGCTTTACACCCGTATTCATAAAAATTAAAGTGTATTTCAAGTAGACTTTATTGTCTGTTTTTCATACAAAATTTGTTGATAAAGTCTACTTGAAGTACACTTTAATTTTTATGAATACGTGTGCTAATGTTTAGCTCTAATGTCTAGCTCTAATGAAAACGAAGAGCTAACATGTTTAGTAGACAGAAATATTCAATAAATTAATTTTTTTTTTAAACAAACGACTTTAAGCTCGACTATTTTTAAATAAATAAATAAGATATGTATAATATTAATAGGCTAAGCAATTTCTTGTGACCGATGTTATGTTGTACTGTTTTATCCCGATTTTGACCAAACGTATATTATTTGAAAGGTATTTCTTTTTTTAGCAAATTTATGCAAATTTACAGATTTTATTATTTTTTCCTTTATTCTGAGTAAATTACATTTAAATTTGCAACTAACACATACATGAAATTATACGATGCTATGTGTGTGTTTATTAAATTTGTTAATGTGTTTGTAATAAAAATGAGTTTGTATTTTTGTGCTGATTTGTGAATTGGCTATAATTGATTAGCATACCTTTAGGGTCTTTATTTAATGAAAAAATAAAATTTCCTAGAATTTGCACTCGAATTTCGAGGGCTGGAATCTGCTAGTGTATTATTAATCATTTTAACAAATAGAATTAATAATTAGACTTTAAGAACTTTAGTACTCCAAAATAACATAAATATATTTAATTTCATCGTTTTATAATCTGACTGGAAATGATTTTCAACAGTAAATTCAAAAACTTTTAATTTTTAAAATTATGGAAAATTAAAGGCTTACATTCAAAAGAAGCTGTCTCTGGGCTGTACTACAATTAGTATTTGACGACAAAGTCTGCGGTAAGTAAATTATGCAAATCTACTTTGAAAATCAGTCAGCAAACTTCGTAATTTTTATGGAGCGCACAATCTTCCATCTGAGTAAGCCATCCCTCGAACTGTGGATATATTTCATACCAGTTACTCTATAGATGATGCAGTAACACCAACACGTCGAACAAATGTGCGTACTGAATGTCACCATTTTAAACGAAAGTATGGAAGAAGATTCAAATTTTTCAATTCATCGTCAGTCGCAGGAATAAGGGCACTATCAGTCAACTAAGTGGGTAATTTTTCTTGGCATACGGCCGGAAATGCTCGGAAAAGTGGCCCAAAATTGGACATCTAAAATGCACTTCATCTAGAACAGCCGCGGTGCCATATGTTCTACGTCTTTTTCAAATATTAATGCCATGCATTTATCATTCGACACAAAACATTCTTCTGATTAAAATTTAACTAGAGGACCCCTGCTTCTCTGCAGCATTATATTATATTATATTAATTTTTATAATATAATACCAAAATTTCCCAAGAGAAGTTAACGTACAGTAATGCCAAAATATACAAAGAGAAATTAACGTACAGTAAAAGTAAAGTTGATTGTCCACGCATAACTTTCCGCAAACCCAACGAATTTAAGCAGTTAATAGCTCATAAGAAGGAGCTTGATCCACTGAGTGTTCTTACACCTATGTCAACAGCCTACGCTAATTAGAACTCTAGTTATAGAGGTTTAAGAGAAGAAAAATATTGAAAACAAGTAAGAAAATTATAGTCGGTCTAGACCGACTATACGGTATCCTATACCATGCGTTTAGAAACCCTATCTCTTAGGCCCAACTAACTGGACATAGAAAATAAGCAAACACCAAATTTGAGTGGGATTTTTATTAATTTTTTTGGCTGCAGATATGAAAAAGTTCATATCGGATGCTATATCTATATGGGGACTAGGTCCAAAAATGGACCGATATTGATCATGTTTGGTAAAGTCTCTTGTATTTTGCAAAAATATATACAAACAAAATTTGAGAAGAATCAGTGCAATATTTTTGTTTTTTAATAGATTTAAGTGAAAATCGGGAAGCAGCTCTATATGGGGCCACAGGTATAATTTTTGGACTACTCATTAATGGATGTAATGAACGCATATAAACCCAATTTGAGTAAGATCTATATGACAATTTGGATCTTATGGCAATTTATGTTGATTTCATAGGGGTAATTTGTATGGGGGCTAGGTCTGAACATGGACCCATTCTCACCAATTTCAATAGCGTTCATCCCATGGCCGATAAAAGCTTATATACCAAATTTCATCAAAATATATTCATATTTGCGACCTGCAGTTTGATTACAAGGTTTACATGGATACACAGACGGACGGATGGACGGACGGACGGACGGACATTGTTAAATCAACTCAGAAAGTGATTCTGATTCGATCGGTATAATTAAAGATGGGTCTAGGTCAAATATTTTTGGTTGTTACAAACAGCAGCACAAAGTCATTATACCCAAACCACATAGTGGTATAGGGTATAAAAATCTTGAATGCAAAGTTTATTCATAAATTCTTTTAATATATAAGATTTCCATACCCTATACCACTATGTGGTTTGGGTATAATGGCTTTGTGCTGCTGTTTGTAACTACCAAAATATTTGACCTCGACACATCTTTTATTATACCGATCGATTCAGAATCACTTTCTAAGTCTATTTAGCCATGTCCGTCCGTCCGTCCGTCTGTGTGTCCATGTAAACCTTGTAATCAAACTGCAGGTCGCAAATTGAGTATATTTTCATGAAATTTGGTATATAAGCTTTTATCGGCCATAGGATAAACGCTGTTGAAATTGGTGAAAATCGGTCCTTGTTCAGACCTAGGCCACTAGACCCCCATGAAATCAACATAAATTGCCATAAAATGCAAACTATCACATAGATCTTAATCAAATTGGCTTTGTATATGTTTATTGTAACTATTAATCAGTAGTCTGAAAAAAATCCCTATAGGACAATTCTTAGTCATAGGCCCCATATAGAGCTGCTTCCCGATCTTCACTTAAATCTATCAAAAAACAAAATATTGAACAGATTTTTCTCAAATTTGGTTTGCGTATATTTTTTTCAAAATATAAGTGACTTTAACAAGTACGGTCAGGATCGGTCCATATTTCGAACTAGCCCCATACAAATATAGCACCCGATATGAACTTTTTTCATATCTGCAGCCAAGAAAATTAATGACAATTGCACTCAAATTTGTTTATGCTTATTTTCTATATCCAATTAGTTGCACCGAATAGATAGGGTCTCTATACCATGGTAAAGGGTATCGTATAGTCGGTCTAGACCGACTATAATTTCTTACTTGATTGTGTTATTTTTTACAATTTAAATTTCTTTAGGGCTGGAAAAATCGCCATACATGATATTAATTTTTACAAACAAAAATATTCTATACCCACTTTTGTTGTTTTTATACCCTATACCACTATGTGGTTTGGGTATAATGACTTTGTGCAGCTGTTTTGTAACAACCAAAAATATTTGACCTACACCCATCTTTAATTATACCGATCGAATCAGAATCACTATCTGATTCGATTTAAACGATGTCCGTCCCGTCCGTCCGTCGGTCCGTCCGTCTGTGTGTCCATGTAAAGCTTGTAATCAAACTACAGGTCGCAAATATGAAATTTGGTATTTGATCTTCTATCGGCCATGGGATGAACGCTATTGAAATTGGTGAGAATCGGTCCATGTTCAGACCTAGCCCCCATACAAATGACCCCTATGAAATCAACATATATTGCCATAAGATCCAAATTATCATACAAATCTTAGTCAAATTGGGTTTGTATGTAAATATTACATCCATTAATCAGTAGTCCAAAAATGATCCCTATTGGACAACTCTTAGTCATAGGCCCCATATAGAGCTGCTTCCCGATCTTCACTTAAATCTATCAAAAAACAAAAATATTGCACTGATTCTTCTCAAATTTTGTTTGTATATATTTTTGCAAATACAAGAGACTTTACCAAACATGGTCAGGATCGGTCCATTTTTTGGGCCTAGTCCCCATATAGATATAGCATCCGATATGAACTTTTTCATATCTGCTGCCGAAAAAATTAATAAAAATCCCACTCAAATTTGGTTTCTGCTTATTTTCTATATCCAGTTAGTTGGCCCTGAGAGATACGGTCTCTAAACACATGGTATAGGTATCGTATAGTCGGTCTAGACCGACTATAATTTTCTTACTTGTTTTTTATTTGATTATCTACCGAACAATTCTTTTACAAGTTATCAACTCAGGTTTTCTTTAATTTAATTAGCTCTAAAAAGATTTATTAATCGCAGTGCATGTTTGCATAGACTTGCACTCGCTAGCTCAAAATATGTCGTACAATTCACATCACAAGATGCGGTTGCAAATGTACATCGCGAGATTGGACATCCCGAGGATGCGCTTAATTTTTATTCCCGCCTACAATGGTATTGTTCGGTCCCAATTATCATATATATTATAATCAAATCTAGTTTGTCTTTATTTATTACACCCTTTAATAAGTAGTGAAAAAAAACCCCGTAATACCACTCTTAATTATAGTCCCAATAGAAAAGTACATACCGATCACAAATTTAATATATTCACAAAACAAATTTCAGAAATTTTTTCAAATTTGGCCCATTTACGTTTACTAGCAGATTCCAGCCGTAGAAATTCGAGTGCAAATTCTAGGAAGTTTTTATTTTTCTTTAAATAAAGACCCTAAAGTTATGCTAATCACTTATAGCCAATTCGCAAATCAACATAATAATACAAACTCATTTTTATTACAAACACATTAACAGATTTAATAAACACACATATAGCATTGTATAATTTAATGTATGTGTTAGTAGCAACTTTAAATGCAGTTTACTAAAAAAAAAAATTAATTTAAAAATCTGTAAATCTGGTGGACAGCTAAAAAGAAATAACTTCCAAATAAGGCATGTGTGGTCAAAATAGGATTAAAACTGACACAGTAGCATCGGTAACAAACAATCGCCTTGCCTATTAATTTTATAGATGCTAAAAATAGGTGATTACGAAATATGGTTATGATCGGTCCATTGTCCGTCCAAATACGCATATAAAAATAGCATCCGATATGAACTTTCTAATATCGGTAGGCCACAAATTTATAACAATTCCACTCAAATTTGGTATAAGTTTTATTTTTATATCCAAAAAGATGGACTTAAGACCCCTTTCTCTAAAATCATGGTATATGGGATGGTAGTGGTGGTCTAAATTGAAAATAATTATCTTTCTTACTTGGTTTGTATCTGTCAGCCATTGAAAGCAGACAACGTTTAGATTTTTAGGAAAGTGGAAAAAGTGAATTTCCAGTGCTCATAAAAAATAATTTTTTGTGGAACAGTTCATCAAAGAAACCTAGACAATGCTTGATAAATATCACGGTGACTTTCCACTATCAACTTAAAATGTTGAGAAGTGGTTTACGGAAAACCTTTGAGGTTCTATCGGCATTAGTGACGCCGAACGCTCAAATCTCCCAAAAAAGGTCGTCATGACAGAAATCCTTGACATGTTACTGGACGATCGATCAATTTAGCAGAACATAATCTTTTACATGCATATTTTGACACGATTGAAATAGGTTACAATAAATTTTCTTTATAAAAACCTCTTAATAATAATTCTTACAAACCAGAAAAAGTATTTATACAACTTATTAAACAAATTTAATTGATGCAACAGTATTAAATCCAGTATAACATGTTTCAATCATAAATATTGGTGATTGCAATTAAAAAAATTATATTATAACAAAATATTTTAAAACAAACACGAGTTTACAGTTGTTGCTATAAACTGTTTGTTAATATGAAAAAAATTAATGTGTATTTAGAATTATTTTTACAACATACGAAAAAGAAAATTTTGGTTTTTGTAACCGAATGTACGCCAATTTCTGTTGCTAATATCGAGAAATATAAAAAAAAATAATACTCAATCGAATTTTCGATTTAATTTGTCTTTTTTAAGAAAAAATAACAATTTTGAAAAAGCAATAAAAAATGAAATAAAATAGATATAAAAATATATTTTTTATTTTTAAGTTGTTTGATTGTAGTATATAGCACATTAAAGAAGATTAATCGAATGTGTAAATTACCACACTACGTGGTCATTATATTTTTGTTGTGTTTGTCTTCTTTGGAACAATTATTTTAAGCATCATTACTTTAAATTCTAAATGGACTCTTACCATTAGAAGATAAATTGTTTAGGGATTTTTTTTATATGGGGGGTTTCATGTCAAGTGCACCAACTTTTGAAACCGATGTCTTCCGATCGGGAAGACAAGGTTAGTCCTATTGGATAGTAGTTCAGATACAATTTTTCAATAGGATCGGTCCAGATCTCTCTGAGTTAGAGGGGATCAAAATTTGACATTTTGGCCAAACAGGTGTTTTTTCTCATCCATATAACTTATTACCTATTGTTCTTAGAAAATTTTCTCCCAAATAGTTTAGATAGCTATTTCTTCAATATTTCGGGAAAAGTACTTAAAAAAAATTGTTTTTGACATTTTTTTTTTGCTAAATTAGAGCATTTTTTGCCATTTTTTTTTTTCAAAAATGGCTTTTTTTTTATAAGGAAGCTTAGGATTTTTCCTTTAATAGCTTTTTGGTCGCTTAGTGGGATGGGAGTGGGATAGCTATCAACATAGATGTTTTGTAACTCAAGACAAAGGTTTTTAAATTTTTCACAAATGCACTATTTTGAATTTTTTCCTATTTGTGTCTAAAATCTTACAAATATAACTTATACTGAGAAACTAGACAAACTAAACTTTCCGAAGGTATATAACATACCTTCCTAACATAACAGAAGAGAATGGTTATCTGTAACTTGAAAGAGTTATTTGCAACATTTCAATCTGAACACGAGGATGTTAGAATTGGCTTCACGAAATTAACCCAAATGACGCCAAAACATTGCGTTTTGGCAGAAAGCAGCGGAACTCACACAGTATGCGTTTGCACTTACCATGAAAATGTTAAACTGATGTTGAAGGAAATCAACTTAAAGTATTTAACAGATGATTCGGCAGATGATTTACACGATTACCGCGATTGCTTTAAATTGACTATGTGTCCTAATGCAACAACTTCTTGCCACTTAGGTGAATGTACCAATTGCCCGAAAACCACATTCGTCAAAGAAAATTTAATCAACTCTTTAGATCGAGAATATATAGAGGAGGTCAAATTTGATTCTTGGATTCAGACTGACAGATGCACATTGAAAACAATCATTTTAAATGTGGATGATTTTGTGGAAGAAATGTGTACAGGATTGCTAAACTTGAGAAACCATGACTTTTTAGTCAAAGAGCAATGGTCATTCTTCAAGGATTTGAAGATACATTTGAAGTCTGGTGAATTCGTTATTTCACATGATTTCGCAGAAAACTATAAATATATTCTTCACGATGCCATACAAGCATTCCACTTCAATAGCGACCAAGCAACTATATTCACAGTAGTTATTTACTACATGAAAGATGAAAAACTGGAACACAAAAGTGTGGCAATCATATACGACGATTTAAAACATGATACCGTTGCAGTTTATGAGTACCAGAAGAGTATACTAAAATTTCTAAAATATAAATTTACAGTAAAGAAGGTATACTACGTTTCGGACGGAGCTCGTCAACATGTTAAAAACAAAAGTAGCTTAGCAAATCTTATGGCCCATGAAAAAGATTTTTGAATGCCAGCGGAGTGGCATTTTCATCCTACTGCTCATGGTAAAGGAACATGTGATGGTATTGGAGCAAACCTTAAAAGAAATGCAGCGAAGTATAGCCGCCAGTGCTCTCATCAAGATCGCATCTTAGATGCGACTGCTTTATTCCATTGGGCAAAGAGTTATTGTAAAGAAACAAAAATAGTTTTTAGTAGCAAAGAGGATCATCAGGAAACATTGAAAACACTGAAGAGCAGATTCGATGCTGCGGTAACAATCGATGGCACCGCTCAATACCATGATTTTATACCGCTTGTCGATGGAAGACTCAAGTTGAAAAAGTTTTCTGCCTCTATTCAATGCGATTTCTTTCCAAAGACAACAAATAATCCAACAGCGAAATCAACAGCTGAACCTAGTTACGCCGAGAAAGGATTGACAAAAAAACGCAGTAAATAAAGGCGACAAAAAAGTTGGATGAAAGACTGGGTATTTAAAAATTTTCAAGACTTAAATACTTCATCAGCTACAATAAATTAAGTATAAAAATAGTTATGATATAAATGGATCTAATGCAATTAAGATTAAAGTTAAATAAATTATTTATCTTTTTATTTTTAATATTAAATATTATTATTATTATTATACATTAATTTAATTATTATTAAAATTAAATAAAAAATAATAATTTTTCAGGTTAACATATTCTGGGTACTACAGTATTGAGGGTATAAAATTTTAGTTAGGTATGTTATATACCTTCGGAAGCTTAGTTTGTCTAGTTTCTCAGTATAAGTTTTATTTGTAAGGTTTTAGACACAAATAGGAACGAATTCAAAATAGTGCATTTGTGAAAAACTGAAAAACCGTTGTCTTGAATTACAAAACATTTATTTTGATAGATATCCCACTCCCATCCCACTAAGCGACCAAAAAGGTCTTAAAAGAAAAATCCTAAGCTTTCTTAAGAAAAAAAAAGTAAAAAACGCCCTTTTTGAAAAAAAAGCAAAAAATGCTTTAATTTAGCAAAAAAGAAGTCTACAAATTTTTTTTTTTTTTAAGTATTTTTTTCCGAAATATTGAGGAAATAGCTATCTAAACTCTTTGGGAGAAAATTTTCTAAGAACAATAGGTAATAAGTTACATGGATGAGAAAAAACACCTGTTTGGCCAAAATGACAAATTTTGATCCCCTTTAACTCAGAGAGATCTGGACCGATCTTGTTGAAAAATTGTGTCTAAACTACTATCCAATAGGACTAACCTTGGTGCAAATTTCATCCCGATTGGAAGACATCGGTTTCAAAAGTTGGTGCACTTGACATGAAATCCCCCATATATATTTATTCTTTTAGAAAATTTGTGACAATGTATACATACTATTGCATACTATTGCCGTCAAGCACCAAATTCGTACTGTTATCCAGGCCTTTAGAAGCCAGTAAGTTATTAAGTGGAGAACACTGAAAGAAAACGCGAAATTAGCATACACTTTGCAAAAGTTTTTCAAACGCAAAAATTCATACATATATAAGACTTTTTGGTGACGCTAACAATATACTCCATTCTAACTGATGTATTCTACAGAAAAATGGCGGTCTTATTTGGATCCTGAAATCCTCTCGTATATGTTCCTGTTCCAATTAATCGTTTTATTGATTTTTTTTTAATTTTTGATGTATATGTTGGCATTAGGTTTAAAATTTTTTATCATTTTATTAATTTTTTAATTAAAAATAAACTAATATAGAGAACTTTATGAAATGCATATTTTCTATTATTACGGAGTTTATTGCACTTTTGAAATTAGTTGCCATGATAAATGGTTGTAACAATCACTAAACAAAATGTAAATACAATTGAATTTATTTTAAAATTCAATTTCCTTTATATTTAATGCCGTAATTGGGAATTTGTAATTCAGTACCCTCCCGGGATTTATATTTTATCTCTCTGGGCACATCCTATCAGAGATGAAATATAAAAAAAACCATAGGGGAAGCACAGCTGAAGTGCTACAGGGCGCCTCCACAGGTTGCGGATACTGGATGACCCTACCATGTAGTATGGAGGGCAACTGCGAATTGAAAGTTCAGCGGGTTAGAGAAGAGGGTCTCAGACAGTCATGCCTGGCAACATGTAGCCTTTAAATCCTGAGTGCCAGTGAGGCTCTAGTTGTCATGGCGGACAATTGGCACCATTAATAATCCAATGCCAATTAAAACCCAACAATGTGGCCCTCCAACATCCCTGGGGGTTGTTTGCTGGCCTGATAAGCCAAAACGTAAAAAATAACTTATCAACTAATCAACGAAACAACAACACGAAATCAATGAAACGGATTTAACGGCACAACCTATTGGCTTTCGAACAAGGACTAGAATAGCATAATGGAACGTACGAACACCCGCCCAACCATCTAGGCTAAAACAAGCGTGCAAAGAAATGGATCGATACCGCTTAGACATCCTAGGTTTAAGTGAAGTTCGATGGAAACGTCATGGTGAATCTAGAGCAGCGTCTGGTCACTTCCTTCTATACAGTGGTAATAATGACAGTCATACGAACGGCGTCGGATTTCTTCTAACACAAAACACCAAGAAAGCCCTCATGGAATTCAATACCGTGTCAGACCGTATAATAGTGGCCCGCTTTCGTACTAAATTTCGCAACATCTCAATCATCCAGTGTTATGCTCCAACTGAACCCGATGATGCAGACGTAAAAAAATAGGTTTTACGATCAACTTAATGCCACAATCGCCCAGACGAGCAAAAGTGATATTAAAATGGTCATAGGAGACTTTAATGCCAAGGTGGGCTCTGATAACTTTAATGTAAGATCTATAATGTGTAACCAAGGTCTTGGAGCAACACGAAATGACAATGGAGAAAGACTGGTTGATCTGTGTTCCACACACCAGCTGTTTATTTGTGGCACAAAATTTATTCACCGAGACATCCATAAATACACCTGGCAATCTCCTGATGGTAACACCCGCAATCAGATAGATCATTTTATAGTGAGCAGACGTTTTCTGGGGTCGTTATTGGACGTGAAAACGATAAGAGGGGCCGACATATTTAGTGACCACCAACTTTCTGCCTAACAAAATAAACACCCATGGCCTAAAGGATTCCTCCACCTTGCAAGCTTTTGAGTCTAATCTTAGCACAAAGTTAACCAATACCAATAACTGGTCAGACATTAAAGCTGCATGCCAGGGCAGCGCTAGCCAAATACTTGGTTACATCAAACATCGTCATGCGAAATGGATAAGCGAAGATACTTGGTCCGCAATTGAGGAACGCAGAAACGAATAACAACAATTGCAATCAGCTAAATTGTCTACCTCCCAACAAGCGCTAAGAACAGAATTCACGACCTTAGAAAAACGTGTGAAGAAAATGGTTCGCAAAGACTGTCGTCAATTCTTTGACATCACTGCTGAAGAAGCTGAATATGGTGCAACCCTTGGAAATATGAGGGGAAATATGATGCTGTTAAGAAGATTAGTGCGGAAAAGGTTCTCACAACACCTAATATCAAAAACAGCAAGGGTGAACCACTAACTACGATCATTGGACAACTTAGCAGGTGGAAGCAGTTTTTCCAAAGTAGTGAAAGTGAGGAGCCTTTCACGCCTTTTAATGTTTTCGAATGGCGAAATCCACCTATACTCGAAGACGTAAAGATGGCTATTGGCAAAATAAAGGACAACAAATCTGCTGGCCTGGACAACATTCCACCCGAACTCTTTAAGGCAACAAACATTATGGCACTTTCAATTTTGCCACTAATACAGAATGCCTGGTCATCATGCGAACTACCGTCCGAATGGAATGATGGAGGCATTGTAACCATACCCAAAAAAGGCGACCTTAGCGAATGCAGTAACTGGGGAGGCATAACTTTGCTCAACACAATTCAGAAAATATTATCCTTCATTATCTTAGAACGTATCTCTTCAGTTGTGGAAGCATCTCTGCGACGTGAACAAGCCGGGCTTAGACCCAACAGAAGCTGTGTTAATCAGACAAATTCATTAAGAATAATCGTCGAACAATCGGTTGAATTTAACTCACCACTATTTTTACTTTTCATCGACTTTAAAAGGGCATTTGATACTATCAACAGAAATCCTATTTGGTATTGCCTGCGTTATATTGAAATACCGGAAACGATAATTTCCTTAATAAAAGAACTGTATCGTGGTGCTTCATGCAGAGTCTGATTTGAAGGTCACGATAGTTCCAGCTTTAATATCAATAAGGGTGTAAAACAGGGATGTGTTCAGTCGCCCATTCTTTTTCTTATAGTGCTGGATTATGTAATGAAACAAACCAATAAACAAGCGCCCGATGGAATCCAATGGCATCTGAACCAAAGGCTACATGATCTGGATTATGCAGATGATATATGCATGATGTCGCACACACTGTCTGGCATACAGCACAAGTTAAACAGACTTAAGGAAAATGCACATAGAGTGGGATTAGAAATGAACGAGACAAAAACAAAATTGATGAACAATCGAACAACACTAACCCAGTTACTCTCAACGGTGAACAAATTGCAGAAGTACAAAAATTCTGTTATCTTGGCAGCATAATTGCTACGGATGGCGGAGCAGATGACGATGTATCGAATCGAATAAACAAGGCGAGACATGCTTTTGCTTCCTTAGGAAAAGTCTGGCGGAATTCACGTATATCAAGCAAGCACAAGATTCTTATTTTTAACGCAAGCGTGAAATCTGTATTGCTATATAGCTGCGAAACTTGGAAGGTGACAGACGACATCATAAGAAGACTTCAAACCTTTTTCAATAAATGCTTACGTCGTATATTGCGCATATTTTGGCTCCAAAGGATATCAAATGTAGCACTTCATTCCTTATGTAATACCGAGCAAATATCAACTGAAGTATGCCGAAGAAAATAGTCGTGGTTGAGCCACACACTTCGTAAGGACGTAACGGACATAGCCCGTAAAAGCTTTGAATGGAACCCACAAGGAACCCGCAAAAGAGGCCGCCCAAAGTTGACCTGGCGTAGGTCCATTGATGAGGAGTGTAATAGGATGAGGGTGACGTGGCCACAAGTTAAGCTATTGGCACAAAATAGACAGAGTTTGCGTGAATTTGTAAATAAACTTTGTGTTGCTAGAAGCTCCACTATGGAGTAGCTTTTGAATATATTTTATCTTTTTTATATTATTAAATATATTGTAAATTAAAATGTTGACTATTAAAAAAAAAAAAATTCAGTAATGACAAAAAATTATGTGATAGTACATAAAATAGTACATTTGATTGGCAATAAATTCGGTTGGAACATGGAATCCATTCTCTGTGTATGTGACCACTTCAATGGAGCGTTTGAAAATTTTCCACCACAATGCGAAGGAGTTTTTGCGCCATTTCATAACCATGGACTAAACATGGATCCAACAAAACATATCAGCGAACAGCCAAGGCAGTGAACTGCTGCCCATGAACGTGCACCAAAGAAGACCAAGGTTGGCCCGTTGGCCAACAAGGTAATGGCAACATTTTTTTTTTGGCATGCATGCGATTTAATTTACATCGATTATCTTGAAAAGGGAAAAAGAATCACCAGCGAATATTATTTACAGCTGTTGGATAGATTCGACATTGATTTGAGAAAAAAAACGAATGCAGGGGGCAGACACAACGCACTGGGGCGCACGCATGTATTCGCCATGGCAAAATTCCAATAATGAATTCTTTACGTTTTGTTAGATATCGTATTACTATTACTAATACGAATTATTCGAAGAACCTGTTGTATGAAAAACAACTTAAAGGGTAAAATTTAGGAAATATTGGGAAACATAATGACCTTATATTCAAACATTATTTTGACGAAACCATTTGACAATTCGCTTTAACAATTAAGAGTGTTAAATTCGGCTGTGCCGAATCTTTGATACCCTCCACCTCGGTTTGAGTATCGATAATAAATGAAAATGAAAAAGTAAACAATTTTTAAACTTAATACCAAATTATTGCAGCAAATTCTTTGGTTTGGTTTTCGTCTTTTCTATTATTTCGGATTTATTTCGGTGTTTGCTTTTTGGTCATCGTGGTTGCTGATCGGCATGCATTTAGGTTATATACCTATATGCATGTGTTTCCGGTTATATGACACAACTTCTCGTTTAATTTAGTTTTTGCTAATTAAATAGCTCGCCCTAACCTCCATTGCAAATGTGATGGTTGTGTAGGGTGGCTATATGCATTAAATCGTGCTAATTGGAGATGGCTGTATAGTTTCTTTTAACTGGCCAAATATTTCTTCATTGCGGTCATATAGGTCGGATGGAGTAACAAAATAATAAACAAAAAAAAAAACTCTCTCAACTTTTTTTATTAAAATATTGCCATATTTAGAAAACAAAGAGAATAAATTTATAATAATAAATAATCAAATTAGGGATGCCAAACGCAAAAACCAAATGTCCCAAACATTTTAAATAAAATAATTTGTTATCTTTATTTTCTGAAAAACTTCAAATTTTCATCCAAAAAAAAAATTTTGAAAATTTATATATAATTAACATTCTCATCAAATTGCGTTTATTATGTAACAATTTTTATGTTCGCAATACTTAAATATCATTTGAGGTTTTCTAAAATTCATTGAATTTAAACTAATGTTTTCTGTAGTGCGATTCTGTAAATTTCAACGATCCGAGAATCGCAAAATATATCGACAGCTATTGTTGTTTGCACTAAGGATTAAGTGATTCACTAAGTACATACATCTTAACGACAGTCGACAAATCTATTTTTCTATTTTTTTAAATTGTAAACGAGTGGCATCTCCTTCAAAATAAGCGAAAAAAACAAAGAAGAATAGAAAAAAACAAATTACTTCGTGTTTGACAGAATGATTTTATGTTGATGTTTAATATCTTTATTTTTTTACTAATATTTCTGTATATTTATTTGAAAATGAAATAATGAATTGAATATGCTATTTAATTTTTTTATTTATATAAAAAAGTTTTTTTAATTAAAGCAAAATATTTTCACTATTTTATGATTTTTACTTATGTATGACGACATTTCAACCTAAAAATTTAAGTTTTTATCAATGGAATAAACAACACAAAAATGGTTGTCGTTTAGATAACAACAACAGCTGACTTTAACAATAGCGAATATCGTTTAAAAATTTTACTGATAATTTTGCTTTTCTTTTTTAACGATTCGACCATCGTTAAAAGAAGTTACTGAAAAGCTATTAATTTCTCCTGAATGCCAATATTTTTTTTTTAATGTAAACATTTTTCAAACGTAAATATATTTGGTGTTTTTTTTTGGAATTTGATGCAATTGAAGCCTTTTTAAATTAAAATTATTATTTCCGACGTTTTGATATGATTTTCTGAAATTCAATTAATATTTTATGACTGGAAATTTTAATTCCAGTTTTTAGAATTGATATTTACCTAAATTTGAATGAAAAATTTAAAATGTGCAATTTTGTATTTACATATGTGAATATTAATGCTTTAGTAATTATAAACAATTTTTAAAAATTAGATGTAATCGCAATCAGATATTTTGTAGGTAAAGCAGAATAATAATTCTATATAACTATGTAGAACTGTTTTGAAAGCAAAAAACTCATTGATGAACGCGGTAACTCTATTTTGTAAAGACAACAAAAAGTTAATATGCCAAACTTGTGCTCATATTTGTAAAAGAATAATGAAAAAACGTATGAAATAAAAGACCAGCCCGTGTATACTCTTAACATTGTTATGTATAATATCTATTTAAAAATATTGACATTTATGTTAAAATAGAAATAACTATTGCAAAGCTAATTAGAACAAAAATTGTGGCGCCATTTACTGTGACATAGTCACGCTGAGCAAAATGAAGTGACACTCTGTTAATGCAAAAGAAATGTATTTTCCCCACAACAAAATATTGCAGAATTTTATGTAAATAAAATAATATACCGATTTATTTCTAACATGTAGTTATTATGGATATACATATATATAATATATATATAATATATGTATATTACTTGTATTATTTAATATGTGTATGTATGTATATGTAAATATTACACACAAAAAACACAACATCAAACGTTATTTTTGTGTTTTTCTCTTTAAATAAATTAATACATAAAATTTTTTTTGCTAAATTTACATAGTTTCCTTTTTATTAACAGCTAGGTATTTTAGCATTATTTGCTTTAGATGCTGGTGAATTTTTACTCCCTTTATATTAGCTCGTAGTGTCTGCTTGTCGAAAAAATTCTGGATCGATTTTAACCCCTTTCCCGTGCCCCAATCGAAACTTTGCAGGCAGGCTGGTGGCAATGACAGAAATTATCTAATAAATTTTTTTAGTGATACCAAAACAATGGAAACTTTTAAATTTTTCTACCAGAGTTGATAAAAAAAAAAATGTACAAAGGGTTAGGTTTTATTATATTATTACCACAACGACCACAAAAACAACAAGTCCAGCTATGACAACAATATAACATTTAGAATAACAACAAGAACTATATAGAAATATCATATTTTTAATTTTTTTTTTTTCAGAGATTTCCCTGCACCTGTTCCATCGATTTTAATGATTTTTGATATAGAAATCTTCCCATGAATTTGGAGGATCATGCTCAATAAAAGTGATGACCTTAGCTATCCTATTGAGGGCGTGATCGTGACAAGAACAACATAGAAATTTATATTTTTTCAAGACTTTTTATTAGTTCTTCATTCAAATCTCGGGCCCTAATCGACCGATTTTGACGATTTTAAATAGCAAACTTTTCAGGATGGTAGTGAATCATTTTTTATGTCAACGAGCACTATAGCTGCCCGATTTATGCCGTCATCGTGATTTCCACAGACGGACAGACGGACAGACTGACATCGCTATATCAACTCCGGTTGTTATAAGGATGACAAATATATATATTTTATGGGGTCCAAAATTATTTTTTTAATTATTACAAACGGAATGACAAACTTATATATATACCCTCTGCACACTGGAGAGGAGGGTATAATTATTTTCTAAATATTGTTTTTTGCTAGTGACTGCAAAAAAATTTCGTTCCCAAATTTCGACGATGAACATTATTTTAAGCAAATGATTGAATCAAATGAAATTCCATTTAATACTAATTACAATTCTAAGTATAGAGTTGAACACATACATCTGTGCGTCATTAGCATTAAAAACCGTTTAAAATAAAGTTTGTCCAACAAAATGATTAGTTTAAAAGTTCAGTTAGCCACCAGAATGATTAAGAGTACATGAGGGATAAATATTCAATACATTAAAGATATTAAAATTGGAATGATGCAATTAAAAAAGAATGATTCAATTAAAGAAAGTTGTATTTATGAATTTGATATTAGCCTTCTACATACATATATCGGATAACGGGGCTTATAAGTTAAAAGCATCCAAACTCCTTCAGCTGGACATGTTAGATTTACAAAATGATGAAGTCGAAACGATTTCAGAACGTGAGAACAATAACTATGAATTATAACACTATCATTTGAAATCAGTACTGGTACTTGTACGATGTACCGTACCAATTTGCTGTTTATATCTTTTTCAAGGATATTTACAACTAACTAGGAGACTGCAAATAATTTTAAATATTGTAAGGACTAGCATAAAAATACTCGTTTGCCTCCGATTGACAATATAACCCGATGGAACTCAACATTTAAAATGTAAAACCTTTTGAAATGAACACAAATCAGGTCGAGTATTTTATCGTACTTATATTTTACACCAATGGCAGAATGTAAAAAGCAACTGCAATCAAAAAAATACATTATTTGCAATTTTTAAGGTATAAGAATTTCAAAAACATGGAAAAAGATACGTTTGAAGTAAAGTTATTGGAATCTATGAGAAACAGGAAAGAAAAATTAATGGATAATGATGATTCCTTTCTAGTTTATACATTTGTTCAAGATTCAGCTTTTTGGATTCTTCACATATTTTATTCACAGTAATTTATTTAATATTAACATTTTTTTTATTATTAATATACCCTGTCGTGCTTCGCAACAACTTACCGAGACATATTGACATGTATGGTTTTTAATCAATTTTTTCTACGTATTTTTTATTGTGCAATTACATTTTATTTTATATATTTTATATTTTTCTTTTTTCAGTGATTGGTTTTTTCTTCGGTGCAGATTTTATCAAGTTTTCCGGCGTTTGTACTCCGGTGCAATCAGCATATAAGTGCCCATGAGAAAAACCTGGATTTTGCTAAATAAATCTGGCAATAAGGATATCATTTTGCAATTTTTAATACAGCGATTTTTGATATTGGCTATTTTTATTTTGGCGATTTTGGAATTTGGTGATTCTGCCGATATATTCCGCAACTACTCACGTTAGTAATTTATGTACTTGTCAACAGTTTAAAGACTCTCGCTTTCAAAGTACCTCATATTCTTTGTGTGGGAAGTGTCACTTCCACTAAAAATTTTTAATTTTAGAACTACTAAACCACAGTTAATACGTACGCTAACATTTTTATACCCTCCACACCTCAGTGGCAGAGGGTATATATAGGTTTGTCATTCCGTTTGTAACGAATCGAAATAAATTCCTGAGACCCCAAAAAAATATATTTTCTTGATCCTTATAACAAGGAAAGTTGATTTACCGATGACCGTCTGTCCGTCTGTCTGTGGAAATCACGATCACGCCGTCAATGTCTAAGCTAGACCGTCTGTTTTTATACAAAATCGTTTACTAAGATCCCAAAGGAGTTGCTATTTAAAATCGTCAACATCGGTCAAAGAGTTCACGAGCTATGGATGAAACTTTGAAAAAACTCTTGAAAAAATAAAATTTTTCAGTGTGTTTGTGGTTTTTCTTAAGATACGTTGTATATGTTGTAATTCTTCGTATTGTTGAAGTCATTACAGTTGTGTGTATAGTAATACAGAACGTGTCACACTGGTCTAAGCAAGTTTTACCACATATTTTTTTATCATTAAAATTAAGTATTAAAAATTAAAAATTAATAAAAATAAAAAGTGGAAAATCAGAAATGAAAAATGGAAAATGAAAAATGAAAAATGAAAAATGAAAATTGAAAAATGGAAAATTAAAATTGAAAATTGAAAAATGAAAAACGAAAAATGAAAAATGGAAAATGAAAAATTAAAATTGAAAAATGCAAAATGGAAAATGAAAAATGAAAAATAAAAAATGGAAAACGGAAAACGGAAAATGAGAAATTATAAATTAAAAACTAAAAATGAAAAACGAAAGACGAAAATTGAAAAGTGAAAAATAGAAAATGATAAATTAGAAATGAAAATTGAAAATGAAAAAGGTGGAGGGTATCAAAGATTCGGCCCAGCCGAATTTAACACTATTACTTGTTTTTTATTAAAGAACTCTGAAGTACTATTATTCAATCAAAATCAAACCTATTTAATAAAAAAAACGCGTTTGAAATGTTTTTTTTATACTTTATTAAAATTAAAAACTTAAAATATATTTCTCAGAAAAACATTATTTTTTCAAATTAAAAACTTCAAGCACTTTTAAAGTGTATTATTTCATTTTTTATTATTTCAAATTTTAGTTAATATTGCGTAACGTCACCTTTTGCAGCAATCACGGCTTCGATTCTGTTATTCATTGAATTTGTTAATGATTGACATTCATCAGGTGTAATCGAGTCCCATATTTCCTTTATTTTTACCTTTAAATCACCTATTGTTCTTTGGGGCTCATTTCTAAGCCGTCTGTTCATTATAGCCCACACTGACTCAATCGGATTGAGGCCTGGGCTACATGATGGCCACTCTAAAACATTAACACTGTTTTCCAATAACCATTTTTTTGGTTATTTTCACAGTGTGGGCCTGTGCACCATCTTGCTAGGAGGTGTATTCGCCGAACGAACTTATGTTTTCTAGTGAAGGCATCAAGTGCTCTTCGAGTATTTTTATATATTTGACTGCATTAACGGTACTTTCAATAAAACAAAGTTGCTCTACACCCTTATCAGACATGCAACCTTAAATCATTACAGTGGCTGGAAACTTAACAGTAGGCTTTACGTTCTGCAATTCACAAAACTTAATTGAATTTTATTATTTTCAAAAAATATCACCGTACGTATTAATAATGGTTAGATTATGTAGCAAATATCATTTTTTTTTTAAACAGAAATTAAAATTTTTTATATCAATTAGCACCAACGACTCTATTTATGCTAATGAAGGGTATTAGTGGCATCAGTTTCTAGTGCTTTTTTGTGAGAACAGTTGCTGGAAATTCATACCTTCTTTATTGTCAACAGATTTTCGAACTATTGAATGTGGAGAGTGAGGACGAAGACTTTTCATCTGGTAGTAGTGATGAATATGAAATGCCAGGGACGAGCGAGAAACTGACGATGAATCAAGTGACGGTGCAGCAGAAACTTCTGAAGATAAAAACGGAAGATATGATGGCGGTGCTGGTTTTGCTTATATCGATCCTTTGTTTCTCTCAAAAGACAACACGATTTGGAGTGGAACAGCAGTGCAAATACAAAAATACACAAATTATGATTCGAACAATTGTAATATATAGGATCTGAAATTCACTGTTATTTCTTTAATAATAGCAAGTTGGAGTAAGACTTATCTAAATAAGTATTAAATGTTCACTTGCAATCAAACAAAATACCCAGATCTTCAACTTCAGTTACATCATTACTACCAAGTTTACATGACACTTGTTAAAAGAAACAGGTACGAATTTAGTAAAATTTAATTTTAAGTAATATTTTGTATACCAAGTATTAAGATTATTAACATCCAATTGGCTCCAATTGGCAATTGGCTCACATCACTCAAACATTCAACTTCAGAATATAATTTTAAATCATCTGTAAACAGTAGATAATTTGTTTCATTAAAACACAAATCAATGTCATTTGTGAACAGATTCAAAAAGCAAAGGTCTAACATATTAATCTGTGGAACAGCTGACCTGTGAACATATTGCAATACAAATGCTATTCTGATGAAATGATTTGAAATGTACAGCATGTACTCATACCCCACAGCTTCTTCAATGAAATTAAATGTGAAATTATATCAAATATATTTGAAACAAGTAAGAGTGTTAAATTCGATTGTACGAACTCTTTGATAACCACCAATTATGTCCTAAACTCATTTTTTAAGCTTAAAAACTATACGATATCTCAAAAAATGTTTTAAAATGGTCTTGACTGAAAATCTAGGCACTTTAATTTTGTCTTATTTAATATGTAATATGTATGACATACATTGTATGTATATTAAATATAACTGAAAAAATATATAATAAATACATGTACGTAGTTATAGTAAGACTATGCGGACTCAAAAATATACCCTATGCTAATAGTTTTGAAAGCATAAATATTTTGTAAGAAATAAAAATGCATCTTTACTTTATGAGATTAATATTAATATTTACTGAATATTAACAAAACTTTTCGTAACTATTCTACAAATTTGTATCATAAATAAATATCAAAACAACTAATTGCAAATAGTGATGTACATAGCATCGAAACACATATTATATAATGTGTATATTAATTTTATTGCTATTTCTAGCATTTATGAGATTAATATATTTCTTTGTGAGAATTTGCATTATGTTTAAGGTCATTTACTTTAATATATAAAAAATAAAAATCAATTGATAAAATCCGATTCCCAAGTTATCCCTCAAATAAATTACTGTGATACTGAAAATAATATAAGAATTAGAGAATTTATTTTTATGTATAATGTTTTAAAGTAAGGGTTGCTAGACCTAGTCTACGGGAAACAATTTTTTATTAGTTTGTCTTGAAAACGAGCAACCCAGAGTTAGCTATTGGACTCGTGATCGTGACGGACAAGCGCATGCCACTATATCAGCTCTGCATGTTATAAAGATCAAAGATATATCCATATATTTGTGGGGGTCCAGATTTTCTTTTGTAATTATTACAAACGGAATGACAAATTTACATATGCCCTTGGCGGACAGTTATGAAAGTTATAAAAGTTTATATGAAAAGTTTATTGAGTGTACCAACCAAAGTCGTTACACCTCTTTTTCATCTCACACCTCATGTATTTTTGTATAAAGTTAATACTAATTTTATATATGTATAAACTACAGTAACCTTGCCCGCGCTGCTGGACAATACAATTACGACTATGAATTAAAAATGAAATCTTCTGGAAAGATTTGAGATTTTCCTGAAAAAGGAGTGCAAAAACATAAAATTTTTACAGTGAGAACAATCAAAAAGAAAAAAATTTACGCGTTTTATATGAGAAAAACATAGGGTCATTCCATATAAAATCACCCAATATTGTAATGAATTGTCACTCACCATGTATGAAACTTTGCACATTTGCTTGTACTTATGCCCTAAGATTACCTGGGAAATTTTGATTATTCTAGGATGTCTACTTTTTTTAAATAGAATTTTAAAAATATCAATATTGCAATAATTTGGTTTCGCAAAATCGCGTATGGGAAATGAGTGACATATACAAAAACTATAACATTTCCTGTTTTTTGTTTGTTAGATTTATCGTCATTTTTCAGACATATTGCAATTACTACTGTAATTAATATGCAATTTTAATTTTGTTTAAATGGTGCGTGGTAAAAAAGAAGAAAGCATATATTTCAAAAATTCATAACTGCACTGTATTCTTAATCGGACCGGTTTCTGGCATTTCAGCCTTCATCAGCGATTTATTGAACATTGTGATAATTGTTATGTTTTTAATTGAATAGATTGTTTCTATATGAAAATTTTTTCTACATAGGGCGGCCGTGAGGTTTTGAACCATGAACCTTCACATACACTCGTACTTGCACTTTTTGGTCAGCGCTTTAACACACTCACCTAAAGTCAGGCCTACGAGCAGTGTGGTTAGTTTCAGTTTTCGTACCATACATACATATGCTTCTATTGTGAGAACAACTATCTCCGACCCCTACTCTATTTTCTGTTATTTATACGAAGAAGAAGAAGAGGAAAACCACGGTAATGAAAACATTGTAGAATCATGGGTGCGTCAACAAACAGCTTTAAAGTTAATCAGAAAGTTAAAGAAATTAATTGGAACATTTTAATTAATAAAAAGTTAAACACAAACGAATTTTTTAATGAAATTCATAAAACTCTTTCAAATATATATCATAATTCGAAAACACATAAAAAAACTAAAAAACCAAGAACAAATGTCCTTGGATAAGTGATGATTTCATAAAATTCTGTGATATTCGGGATAAACTTTATAAGAAATGGCATAATAACCGAAATAATAAACAGTATGAATCTGAATATAAAAAATTTTGAAACAAATTGAATAAGAAGCTTAATTATGAAAAAAACCATTATTATAAAAAACTATTTTTAGAAAACCGAAACGAAATTACGGGGAAAAAATCAAATAACATTGACAATACAATAATCAGAAATTTTATAAATGAAAATACGTCTTAGATAGCACAAAATTTTGCAATAAATTTTAAAGATAATGTACAAAGAATTGTACACAACTGCAACATTAAAACATTACAATGTGATCAACATATAATGCAAAACTCAATTTACATTTCTCCTACTAATGAAGAAGAAATATATAAAATATTGAAAAACTTTAACATAAAGAAAGGTCCGGGTGTAGATGGTATTAGGCCGAAAGATCTTAAGTATAACGCTAGTTATATGACACCAATAATCACTGTTTTCATAAACTCAAGTATAGACAGCGCCACCATACCGACATTAATTTAAACATCTATAATACGTCCAATATATAAGAATGGTACAAAAAATGATTATAACAACTATAGACCTATCGCCATACTACCTGTAATTGAGAAAGTGCTGGAAGAGATTATGGTTAGAAGACTCACAAAGTACCTAAAAAGGTATGATATTATAAATTCAAACCAATTCGGCTTCCAAAAGGGAAAAAACATAAATCAGCTTCTGGGAAACTTCTCAAATTATATCAATGGATGCTTAACTAAGAGCAATCATTGTTTGGCACTGTTTATCGATTTTAGCAAGGCATTTGATACCTTGTCCCATAGAAATTTACTAGACATACTGGAAAGAAATGGAATAAGAGGAGACTGCCTAAAATGGTCTAAAAATTACCTACAACTTAGATCATTTCGAGTCAAAGTAGACAACAAGCTGAGCGACGAAATGCCACTTAACTTCGGTGTACCCCAAGGTTCCAAATTAGGACCCATTCTTTATTTAATATACTCAAATGAAATGCTAAACTTACTTGAAAACAGCACCTCATTTGCCTATGCAGATGCCACAGCAATTGTTGTAGCGCACGAAAACGTATATACTGCTACAGTAATCATGCAGGAAGAGCTTAACAAACTGTCAAAATGATGTCATGATAACTGCCTTTTAATAAACGCAACGAAAACCAAATTAATGCACATTAAACCGCCACATCTTGTTCACTCTAATATCAGACTTATTTTTCACGATACTCAATGCCTCCACAACACAACCAACAGCAACAATTCGACCACTATAGATACATGTAACAGTAATTGAGATGGTAAACACTTACAAATACCTAGGAGTTTACGTTGACGAAAACTTCAAATGGCTGACACATATACAAAATCTCCGCAAAAAATTACGGAAATCAGCGTATAGTCTATTCCACCTAAGTAATTGTGCCAATTTCAATGTTTGGAAACAGGCATATTTTTCATTAGCTGAGTCCTACCTCAGGCATGGCATTACGGCATGGGGAAGCGCTACATATTGCAAATCCCTACAGCAAACGCAAAACCAGATTTTAAAAATACTTCTAAAAAGCCAAAAACACAGTAATATGATAAATTACTCTTTGATCTACAATGACACATCCAGCAACAACAACTACAACATTTCGTAAAACAGCAATTGCTCAAACAATCCGTCACAAAATTATAACAATATAAACAACAACACCAATACAACCAACAATAACAATTATATAACCAACAGGCATAATAACGTTACGCCAAACAACATATCTTACAACAACCATACACAAAACACGCCCAACAACAAAAAAATCGCCACTGAATTAAGAATATTGAACATAAACAGTCTTTATTGCAGAACCCTTATCAACGAATTCTTCAATGATTCTCGCTTCTTACATGTTACCGATCATGGACATAACACCAGACTTCAAGCTGAAGGAAGATTTAAGGTGGAACGTCATCGCAATAATTATGGCAAAAACACTCTATCCGTCGTATTGCCCAACGTTTTCAACAAATTGCCCTTAGAACTGTTAAATACAACAAATCTTAATACAAGAAAAATTAAACTTAAAGATCATTTTATAGCTTCGCAATGAATTTAATATTTTTTAAAAATTAATTTCTTAAAATTTAACTTAAAATAACTGGAAAAAAAAATTGTTGAATTTAATACTTAAAATAGTAAAAAAAAAACATTTATTGAATTTTTAATATTTTCAAATCTATTAAAAAATAATTTTGAGATAATTCTTTACATCCTACAGATAATGGCTTCGTAGGATCAGAATTATTATTTAAAATGTAAACTGAATGTTCATTAATAAAGAATTAAAAAAACAAAAAATGTTTTAATATATTTTCAGCAACAGTGTCTTTAAGATGTAATATTCATATACCTGTATGTAGCTTGTATATATATAAGCCACTTAGAGAAATGTAACTCAGTCAATTTTACATATTCATCATTTTACATTTTCAGCAAAGTAGTATATTATTCCAGAACTATTTTTTTCTCGGGTAGACTG
The DNA here is from genome assembly GCA_963682025.1 of Cordilura impudica. Classification (NCBI taxonomy): domain Eukaryota; kingdom Metazoa; phylum Arthropoda; class Insecta; order Diptera; family Scathophagidae; genus Cordilura; species Cordilura impudica. The sequence goes on from OY821518.1 coordinate 135,897,449, forward strand.
ATAACACTGTACAACTCAAAAAAAAATTACAAGGTCCGACATATAAATTTTGATAAAGGAGACAAAAAAAAGACACGTGTATCGGCGTTTTGAAAGTTTACATCTGGTTAAAGTTTCCCAGCTCTGGCACATTCTTATTGTTAATCGGCATAAGAAACCATGTGACCCTTATATTTTAGGTATAAAATGTGTTCAGTAAATTTGCTATAACTGAAATTTTATTATAAGTACTCTGAATACACCAAAATGGAAAATTCAACCAGAATGTAAGAAAAAAGACACAACAAAAGAGCTTATGGTTAATTTCGCATTTGTTAAGAATTTTATTTTAAAGTACCCCAAAAATTTAACAAGAAAAAGCAAGTAAGAAAATTATAGTCGGCCATACGATACCCTATACCATGCGTTTAGAGACCCTATCTCTCAGGCCCAACTAACTGGATATAAAAAAATAAGCATAAACCAAATTTGAGTGGGATTTTTATTATTTTTTGGCTGCAGATATGAAAAAGTTCATATCGGATGCTATATCCATATGGGGACTAGGCACAAAAATGGACCGATCCTGACCATGTTTGGTAAGGTCTCTTGTATTTTCCAAAAATATATACAAACAAAATTTGAGAAGAATCAGTGCAATATTTATGTTTTTTGATAGATTTAAGTGAAGATCGGGAAGCAGCTCTATATGGGGCCTATGACTAAGAGTTGCCCAATAGGGATCATTTTTGGACTACTGATTAACGCATGTAATAAATACATACAAACCCAATTTGACTAAGATTTATATGATAATTTGGATCTTATGGCAATTTAAATCGATATTAAAGGGGTCATTTGTATGGGGGCTAGGTCTGAACATGGACCGATTCTCACCAATTTCAATAGCGTTCATCCTATGGCCGATAGAAGCTTATGTACCAAATTTCAACAAAATATTTTTGTATTTGCGACCTGAAGTTTGATTACAAGCTTTACATGGACAGACAGACGGACGGACGGACATCGTTAAATCGAATCAGATAGTGATTCTGATTCGATCGGTATAATTAAAGATGGGTCCAGGTCAAATATTTTTGGTAGTTACAAACAGCAGCACAAAGTCATTATACCCAAACCACATAGTGGTACGTTTTTCCGATTCACTTACTCTTATAATTTCTTATAAGTCAGATGAAAGAGGCTTGTAACTATGAAAACTCCTGGTGCCAAGTATTATGCGTGTTGTACTAAACTTGTTCTCTAAACACACGAAGCAGTTTTAATTTGTTTATCATCAGGTATTTAAAGACTAGCTTTTGTCAATGTAGGTTTACCATTCCTCCCAATCCATCACAAACAGATTTCGTAGCTAGTAGCAAAAAAGGAATGTTCAGTATTAACAGAAAATCGTTTCTGTTTATGCCATAATATCTTTCTAAACCACCTACACAAAACCTACATCATGTTCCATACCATCACTAATGAAGCAGTGGTTCAATACTGGATGAAGAGTACAGCCACTCCTTGACCAATGGTAATTCTGAATTTCATTTTTATTACAAAATTGTAGTTTTCAGCTAAATCTATAAGTAAGGTTGCTTTATGGGCTGTCAGATTTTCTTTCATGTTTTTAAGGGGTTTAGCTTGACACTTAGATGTAAATGAGTATGGAATAAGTGCGTGTAATTTTTTACTGATTGCTTTACCAAATCCGGACGGTCTGCGGTCACCCACTGGTTGTACTCAATTTCATCTTCATCACCTAAATAATTCAACCTTTGTTTTAAGATCTCAGACATTTTTTCATCAGTTCGACACTTATCGCAATGACGTGGCATACAATTGGGGCTTTCCGAATCACACACAAGAAATTTGATAAGGTCTTTACAGGTTTCTTCCATTTTAATAGCATCCATTGCTTCACCCTCAATTACGGTTATACTTGACCTTAGCAATTTTAAATCATCTTTCAGTTCAGTAAACTTTTTGAGATTTCTTGTTGACGTGTACATTGTTAAATGATATGGAGTCTCAAGTAATATTCCAAAAGTACATGAATTTAATTTTTTCCATTCCACACAAGAACTGCAAAAGAGTTGTAAATACTATTATTAAAAACTAGTATCATAAGCTGAACACTACGTGGATGAAGGACCATATATTATTAAATTTAAATTTCCGTCTTACTTTATTGAATTTTTTCAATATTTTTTCAAACACTTTCCCCACAATGAGATAATTTTCGCAACAAATTTTATCTTTTATAAATTTTGAAATAATTTACTTATATAAATTTTCTTCTAATTTTTTAAAAAGATTTTTCTTTAACTTTCAAATAGTTTTAAATATTTTTTTTAAATTATTATTCTGTAGAAATCAAAGCATAGTTTCAACATCAAACTAAATGACAAGCATTAGTCAATAAATTTAGAATTTCTTTAAACTCTTCTTGACACCATGACCCTTGGAGACCTTCATTACGTTGAAACGAACGGTTTTGGATAAGGGACGGCATTCACCAATAGTAACAATATCACCGACTTCAATATCTCTGAAAGCGTGGGAACAATGGGCGCTCATGTTTCTGTGGCGTTTTTCGAAACGACTGTATTTACGTACAAAGTGTAAATAATCGCGACGAAACACAATGGTTCGTTGCATTTTAGTTTTACGTACGGCACCAGTTAAGATACGGCCACGAATTCTTACATTACCAGTGAAGGGACATGTCTTGTCAATGCAGCTGCCCTCAATAGCTTCACGAGGAGTCTTGAATCCAAAACCGATATCACGATAGTGGCGAAGTAACTTCTTCTTGCTGGTACCAGGCTTAACCTTTCTGTTTAGGTTAACGCCGTATTGTTTTCGGAAGGCTCTCTCATTTTGCTGATCAGCCATATTGATGTAAAAAAGGATGTAAAATAGGAAATGGTTAAAAAACGTTTTTTTTATTTTCTTACGCACGCACTTATTTCGTTTCCCGCTATGAATTTTTAAATAATTTCTTAAATTTTATTATTTTTTATAAAAATAAAAAATCTTATTCTCGATCTTTATCATTTTAACGATTGAGTTTGAAATTATTCAGGCTCAAGATCAAATGTTTTTACTTTAAATAAAGCAAAAACATTGGCACATTTGTTTCAAAAAATTGATCTATATTCTGCATGACAGGTTATACAGCTGTTTCGGGAAGAGTCACCAACCCTCATCAGTAACCAAAAGCAGTAAATAGTTTATCGGGTAAAAGTTAAATTCATGTATATTTGCTGAAAACAACCAAATGAGAATTCAAGCAAAAGTGATACAATTTAAGCCTCTTCCAATATAACAAACTAAAATATAGAACAACTTTGAAACAAATATGTTTGTATACGAGTACACATTGCATACTACAATATACATGTTTGTGTTTGTCTTGAAAAAACAAGAAAAACAAGTAAGAAAACTATAGTCGGTCTAGACCGACTATACGATACCCTATACCATGCGTTTAGAGACCCTATCTCTCAGGCCCAACTAACTGGATATAGAAAATAAGCATAAACCAAATTGGAGTTGGATTTTTATTAATTTTTTCGGCTGCAGATATGAAAAAGTTCATATCGGATGCTATATCTATATGGGGACTAGGCCCAAAAATGGACCGATCCTGACCATATTTGGTAAAGTCTCTTGTATTTTGCAAAAATATACATGTACAAACAAAATTTGAGAAGAATCAGTGCAATATTTTTCTTTTTTGATAGATTTAAGTGAAGATCGGGAAGCAGCTCTATATGGGGTCTATGACTAAGTGTTGTCCAATAGGGATCATTTTTGGACTTCTGATTAATTGATGTAATATATACATACAAACCCAATTTGACTAAGATTTGTATGATAATTTGGATCTTATGGCAATATATGTTGATTTCATAGGGGTCATTTGTATAGGGGCTAGGTCTGAACATGGACCGATTCTCACCAATTTCAATAGCGTTCATCCCATGGCCGATAAAAGATTAAATACCAAATTTCATCAAAATATATTCATATTTGCGACTGCAGTTTGATTACAAGCTTTACATGGACACACAGACGGACGGACGGACGGACGGACGGACATCGTTAAATCGAATCAGATAGTGATTCTGATTCGATCGGTATAATTAAAGATGGGTGTAGGTCAAATATTTTTGGTTGTTACAAACAGCAGCACAAAGTCATTATACCCAAACCACATTAACGGCGCACAGTGGACCATATTTTGAGAAGGCGGCCAAAAATCATTTTTTTTTGTTACCGATTTTAAAGTTATGTGATTCATTTGAAAGTAAATACTAGTAATCCCCGGGAGCCAAAAAATTGCGACTCTATCTCAACTATATCACAGCGAACAGGGTCTTCGAAAATGGGCTTTCTCAGTATTTTGCTAAAATTAAAAATTTCTTTGTAAATTTTTATTTTTGAATGACTGTAACTTTTTTGGTTTAAAAGGTTTTGAAGTGAAATAAATTTTGTATAATTTTGTGGCTTCCATGCTATTAATGTTAAAAATGTAGAATCACTGAGTCATTCCGAAATTTAAAAAAACATATTTTTTAAAAAAGGTCAAAATTTTCCGAAAATCTCCTACTTAATAGAGCATAACTCCTGCCAGTCAAAAGCAGTGAGAAAAAATCTTACACTATTCTATAGTCCGAACCCTCCCATACAGTCCTATACCCCATTATATACCCGCCAGTTTCCGCCCGTGTGCACCAGAACAATTTTTCTGACCCAAGGTTAGATATTTTCTGCAAAATTTATGTGGTTAGGATATATTAAGTTTGTGGTGATGTTTGTAACTGCCAAAAATATTGGACCTTTATCCATCTTTTATTATACGGATCGACTCAAAAACACTTTCTGAGTCGATTAAACGATGTCCGTCCGTCCGTCTGAGTGTTATGAATACAAAAGTTGGTCGTACCGGTGCAACGCGGTGTATTTTTTTGCGTGTCGGTAGAGTTGTCAGGAGTTGTTATATACTTATAAAAAAGGTTTGAGATATAATGCGCTTAATTGTTACAGGTACATTTACATAGGTATCTTTCAAAAACATTAATAGTCTGAATTAGAGTTATATAGTTTAAATACCTGACAAATTGGGAAACAATTTAAATAACAGGTAAATGGAAAAAAAAAAACTATTGCGACATAGCCCTTTAAGATATGAGCACGTATGCTTCACCTTTTAAAAGGGGTTAGGGTGTGGGTTTTTTATGCTTCTAAAAGTGGTAATAAAAGATACAAATTTATATTTTACATAATTGCAAGGAAGAGTATTTATAATAATGTTTCCACAATTATTATTCATTACAATTTGTGCAATGGCTAAGTACTGTTACAGAGATCTGGCAGATATTTATTTTCAACGAAATGATTTAGACGATGTAATTTTGCACATAGAGAGCAACGATTTCTTTAAGAATTGTAACCTAGAAGACATTGAAATGCACAAAGGAAAAATTACTAATTTTGCATCGAATTTGAAAAGACGGTACATTGAATGCCCTCATAGCAAGGCAAAGATGTACAAACGTTACCAAGACTGGTTAATAAAGGAACTTATGTTTGAGAGTGCATCTACAACTGCCAACGAAAGTGGAAAAAAGGGTCGACCAGCAAAACCAATTGACGGATGCTGTGAAAGATCTCGAAGGCGCAAGCTGGAGAATATCAATGAAGAAATTTCTCAAAGAATTATTAAGGATTAATTTTTGCACCAAAAACAACCAACCCAAAATAAAAAAAATAAAATTGAAATAATTGAAAAAATAGTAGAAGGGAGCCCAAGGCGCACAAAGAGGATTTTGAAAAGCATTCCTACGCCAATTGAAGATAAGAAATTTATGCCGGAAAAAGCGTTTGCCCTATTTTTGGGTTTGAAATTGACCAAAAATCAATATAAGGAATTGCGGAAGCGAACCAATGAAAAGAATTTTGGGATTTTTCCAGAGTATCGAGATTTAGTTTCTGCCAAAAAAGAATGCTTACCCTCACAATCTGCTATTAGTGTCACTTCAACATCAGCAGAAATAAAATTGCAAGATCTCCTTGAACATACAGCAGAACGATTGCTAAATATGCTTGATACTGATCATTTAAAAAAAATTGGTAATGGCAGCATTACTTTAATTTCTAAATGGGGATGTGATGGATCCTCTGGTCAGAAACAATACAAGCAATTTAATGCCGAAAGTTCATCAGATGCTAATTTATTTATGGTATCTTTCGTTCCATTGCGCTTAACAAAAAGGTATAGCGTCTTAGAGCCGTCAACTAGTAGAGCAACAGAAATTGATATATGGAAAAATGAAATTCCTTCCTCAACAAAGTATTGCATACCAATAAAATTTGCATTCAAAAAGGAAACCAAAGATGTCATAACTTAAGAAGTTCAAAAAATAAAAGATCAAATTAAGGAACTTCAACCAGTAATATTTAAATTAGATGACCAAGACATTGAAGTACATTTTAAAATGTGTCTCACAATGATTGATGGAAAAGTTGCACAAGCTTTAACTGGAACAGAGTCAACGTTAAGCTGCATTATATGCCAAAAGACATCAAGTCAATTAAGCCAACCCCCACCATACGATAGTTTTAAGGAAGCCTACGAATTTGGAATGTCCCCTCTTCATGCTAGAATACGTTTCATGGAGCATATTGTTAAATTGGGATATGATTTGGAATTTGGTCCGTTAGGCGAAACAGTGAGAAAAAACATAGAAAATGAAGAAAAAAGTAAGCAAAAAAAACAACAAATTCAACAAAAATATCTACAGCTAGTCCTCGTAATCGACCAACCAAAACAAGGGGAAGGAAACACAAATGATGGAAATACTGCAAGGAGATTTTTTTCCGATCCGAAAACTGCAGCATCTATCACAGGTGTAGATCATGAATTAATAAGACGATTCAAAATCATATTACAAGTTCTAGCATGCAGCAGAAAGATAAATGCAAAAAAATTTGGAGAGTACGCCAATAAAACAGCTATACTTAATAATGAAAAATACTCTTGGAGATATATGCCATCCACAGTTCCTAATATTTTGTACCATGGGGAACAAATAATTCAAAACAATATGCTACCAATAGGAGACATATCTGAAGAAGCGCAAGAAAAAAGGAACAAAGACTACAGATTCTTTCGCGAGCACAACACAAGGAAAATGTCCAGATGTTGTACTAATGAAGACCTTATCACTATTTTGTTGTGCACTTCAGATCCATATATGTCCAACATTCGTCAAAAATGGAAAACTACCTCTATTGAATTAGACGAAGAAGCTAAACAACTTCTAGAAGATGAAAATCAAGGCTATTTAGAAGAAATTTTTACTAAAATTGGTTGATTTAAAGTACTTTTTTAATACACTAACAATAAGTTACACTGTTTTTTAATATAGTTAAAAATTTTCCTTAATTTAAAAATTTATATATTTTGTAAATTTATATATTTCATAAATTTACCATAAAAATTGATATAGAAATATTTAAAAAGACAATAAAAAAAAATAAATTTAACTAAAGTAAAAACATACGAGTTTTTCATTGAAACTTCCATATCTTGAACCAATATAAGGTAACTTTTATGTTCGCTGCTTAAAAAATTATATTTTAACTCGGGATCTATAAAAAAAAAAAAAAAAAAAACAACCTTTGGCCCTTGTGCACATTAGGACTAAAAATTTACAGGGGCCAAAGTTTGGTATTTTCTGAAAAAATTAACTTAAAAAATTGTTAAAAAGTATTAGTTGTAAAATTAACAGAAAAAATAAAACATTATATTAAAAAAAACCTTTTTTTTTACCTTTTAACACTTCACTTTTGTACTAAAATTCAACTACAAATGAAAATGTATTTTAAACCCTCCGTAACTTTTTTTTATTTTCAGTCGAGAATTACGTTTTATAGCAAAACTAAAATCTCACCTACCAAACACAAAAAACCGCATATCAAAATTCCATTCCAATCAAAAGTTATAGATTTTTGACCGCCTTCTCGTCAAATTGTCCACTGTGCAGCGTGCCATCCGTATTTTTAATTTTATTATTTTTTATAAAATTAAAAAAATCTTATTTTCGATCTTTATCATTTTAATGATTGAGTTTGAAATTATTCAGGCTCAAGATCAAATGTTTTTACTTTAAATAATTTCTTAAAACACTTCACACTTTAGTGGAAAATAATATTTTCATCAATTATTTGTTTCACCCAATGCAACGCTTTAAAAAATTTCTTATATATGTTTCTTACTTTCCGCACTTTTGTTAGATCAGTTTGACTATTACATTAATAATACCGAAAATTTTAAAGTTATAAATCTTTTATACACAATATAGAATGTACAAAAACCAAGTACTACAATTTGACCTTCTTTAGTTGTAAATAGAACGATTTATTAGCGTGTTTTTTTTTTTAAATATAACATTTATTACGTTTTATTAACTTGTTTTCTTTTTGGGGTAATATTCGTTTCTACCTGTAATAATCCCTCGTAAAAGTCAAATATTTTCACATGCTATTGACCCTTTTTTTTTTGATTTACGTCGCAATTGTTAAAAACTGTTTATATTGCCTGTTTTACATTTTAATTCATAATAATCGGTTTAAAACACAAACAAAATTTAGCATCAAAAAAGTTACACTTGTTTGTTGTAGAAACCCAGTAGGAAATTCATATATAAAAATATGAGAATGGCAAAATATTGCAACTTCCTTTGTACGTATAATTGTTAACTACTAACAAAAAACTACCGAACTGATTGTTATGAAATTTTAAACATAAATACTTTATCACACCTGAACTGACATAGGCTGCGTTTCTCTATCCATATGCCCCAGGGGGCGCTGTATAGCAAAAATCGTACCGTTTGAGCAATTGGCACCAAATTTTACACAATTTTATTGAAAATGGCATTATTTAAAAATGGACCCGCAAAGATCCCAATCCGTGTTTTACATTAATAAAAAGCTCATAATCTTACGTTTTCTTTGAACAATTTTTAGCTTTGCAGATGTTTGGAGAAAAAAGCTTACAAGCGTTTCAGTTTCTGTAAACCCTGGTTTTAGTTTCGGAAACCACAATAATGTCATGCAATATGAATTTTATAATTTTTTTAATGCTATGGCTACTTAAATGAATGTAGTTTTGTAAGCTGTGTACTTACATTTTATTGTGGAAAGATCAAAATCATTATTAATACCTGAAAGCTTGTAGTTGTTGTAAATATCACTCATTTCCCGAAGGCGATTCTGCGGAACTAAATTATTTTTATATTGATATTTCTAAAATTCTATTCTAAATAAAGTTTACATCCCAGAACAATAAACTTCAAAAGTCATCTTAGGGCATACGTAAATGTGCAAAGTTTCATACAAATCAGAGATGGTTGGTGACATGACGTGGATGATTTTAGATAGAATGACTCCACACCAACAGAAAAGTGTGCGTAAAATGCATTTGTGTAAACATTTTTCGATGTTTAACAAAAAACTGGTTGAGTTGTTCTCGAGTTATAAGATGACGAACATAGATTTTTCATTTATATTTTAATTATTTATTAAAAAAAAATACAGGTAATAATACACATTTACTTAATTGAACCGTAGCCGTCTTATGTTAGAGGGAGTATGAAAATAAACAGACCAGACCGAGTTCTACAAAGGTTCACATTGTACTTCGGCCTACTTAAAAAGACGAACATATAACCACAGTCAGGAAGTTAGTGGGCGGTACACAGTACGTTCATCAATAGGAATAAATCAAAAATTTTTAGGTTACAAAAGCTAACAAATTGTATATCAAATGATAGAAAATACTTCAATTAAGAAGAATCCAAATTTTCATTGCAATATAAGAAGTTTTGAATAAGCTACAGCCTTTTAAAGTTAAAGCTTTTTAAACGTTTTTATTTTTGTGGACTTTTCGATTTTGCGCATTAACCCATAAATTAATGCTGTTAGCACATTTTTTACACTATTCAAGTGATTATATTATTAAATGTTTAAAAACTTAACCAAGAAAAATAGGTTATTTCAATGTATGGAAAAAAAAGAAAATTATTTATAAAAAAATATGTTAAAATTTTAAAAAAAATTATGAAAAATGTTTTGTTTTTGCCAGTCAAGAAAAAAAAAATGTCCAAACATGTCCAGTTTAATTTTTACATTTTATTTTTGTATGATTTGTTATCTTTCAGAATGTTATTTTACCTCATCCGACTTTTCCTATTATTCGAGATATCGCGTTTTGAAATATGGTCTAAACTTTATATTTTCCAAGTTATTTTTCTTATCTAAAATGTCACAATTATTTAACAACTTTTATTTTATGTTATACTTTGAATTGAAAAATGGTTCACTATGCTTACCAGGCGCTGAGCACTTAGTCCCCAATTAACAAATTCCCCAATAAAATGAACTTTCTCCCCAAAAATTTGTATGGGCAGTAAATTCATTTTTTATTTCAATTAAAATTTTTTTAATTTTTTAATTTAGAAGTTTTTTATAAGCAAAAAAGCTTCAAAAATAAGATGCGAACCGCTTTAAGTTTTTTTTTTCAGTTTAGTTATTTATAAACATCAAATATAACGGAATGGTTCGCAAATTACAGGAATCAGAACTTATAAAAATTGAATTACTTCATTCAATAAGTGATCATCATGGAGCAGAGACGTCAAATTCAAGTTTCAGAAATGGAACACTAATGCGACGTTTAATATTGTGTCGCAAGGTTTCTTTAAGCAACTGCTTATAGTATATGTGTGGCCTATTTTAATCGACAGGTCCTTATTTCACATACGTATATAAATTTTATCATACGACATTTCACTAAGCTGTGTTCCGCGAGCAAGTCGCGTCCGCTTCCGCGCGTTTGGCAGCCACACCCGTGCTGTTGTTGTTGTCAACTTATTTTAATCGCCAAAATATATTTTTCAGATCATTGCGATATTTTAGCTGAGCTGTGTTCCGCGAGAGCGTCGCGTCCGCGCGCCTCGCGCCGCTTCCTCGCAGCTACTACCCGTACTGCCGCTTAGTTCTCGTTAACTTATTTGAATTCCTAAAACATATTTTTTAGAGCATTGCGATATTTTAGCTTAGCTGTGTTCCGAGAGCGCGTCGCGTCCGCGTTCGCGCGCCGCGCGCCGTTTCCGCGTGTTTGGCAGCCACACCTGTGCTGCCGCGCAGTTGTTGTCAACTTATTTTAATCGCCAAAATATAGTTTTCAGGTCCGCATCCGTCGCGTCCGCGTCCGCGCTCCGCTTCAGCTACTACCCTGCTGGCGCTTAGTTCTCGTTAACTTATTTTAATCCCTATTTTAGCTGATCTGTGTTCCGAGAGCGCGTCGCGTCCGCATCCGCGTGTTTGGCAGCCACACCTGTGCTGCCGCGCAGCTGTTGCCAACTTATTTTCATTGTCCAAATATATTTTTCACATCATTCCGATATTCTATCTAAGCTTCCGCGCAACGAAATGATGCTATTGAAAAGAATACTCATTTTAAATGCATTTATTGTAGGACATATATTGAGAGCAGTATGCAAATGTTCACTAAAATAAATATTTAATAAAATTCACTAAATAAAAATATGTAAAAATTTAAAAATGAATTTGGGGAGTAAGTTCATTTTTTATTTCGATTTAAAAAAAAATGGGGAATTTGTTAATTTTTTTTGGGTATCTTTTTTTTTGGTTTAGGGAATTTGTTCACCGTGTAGTTATTTCCGTGTAAACCAAATTTCAGAGAAATCCGTTGAAAAGTACAAATTTGTTTAGGGATGAAATATACCACACAACAATATATTAATTTTATATGAAAATTGGGCGTAAAAGTAGGCGTGGTCAGTAAAAATCATATGGCGACCTTCCCTGTATGTACTAAGTTTCGGAGAAAGCCATTGAAAAATAAAAGTTTGTATAGCAATCAAATAAAGAAACAAATTAAAGGAAAAAAAGCTTTATATATATAGAAGTTGGCGCAAAGTAGTCGTGGCCTGTAAGCAGCATATGGTGACCTTCCCTGTAGTATAAGGATCGTGTGACCAAATTTTAGACATCCCTTGAAAAATAAAAATTTCTATAATGAACAAATTTACGAAAAAAACAGAAAATTAATTTTGTATAAAAAGTGGGCGTAGAAGTAGGCGCGGCCGGAAAGAATCATATGGCGACCTCTATGGAGTACAGAGATCGTGTGTAGCAAATTTCAGCGAAATCCGTTTAAAAAAAAATTATGTAGCGAACAAATGTACGAAAAAACAGAATATGAATTGTATACAAAAAGTGAGCGAAAAAGTAGGTGTGGCCGCAAGAATCACACGGTGACCTGGCCTTGGGTACGGAGATCGTGTGTAGTAAATTTCAGAGAATTCCGTTGTAAAATAAAAATTTGTATAGCGAACAAATATACCAAAAAGCAGAAAATGAATTGTATATTAAAAGTGGGCGTAAAAGTAGGCGTGGTCGATAAATAGTATATGGTGACCTTAGCTGGAGCACAGGGATCATGTGTACCGAATTTCAGGGAAATCTGTTAAAAAATAAAAATTTTTATAGTGAACAAATATGAATAAAACAGAAAATTAATTTTACATAAAAAGTGGGCGTAAAAGTAGGCGTGGCCGGTAAGAAGTACATGGCGACCTTTCCTGGGGTATAGAGATCGTGTGTACAAAATTTCAGGAAAATCCGTTGAAAAATAAAAATTTGTATAGCGGTCAAACAAACAAACAAACAAACAAACAGAAAATGAATTTTATATATATTTTATGTTATATAATACTTGCTAATTTTAATTATAAGCGTTTATTGCCTTTATTGCTCTTTAAATATATTAATTTTTAATTTTTATGTAAATATTAAATTTAAGAACAAGTTTTATGAGGAAGACCTCGTTTTCATGTCTTATACTGAAAGCGAAATAAATGAAAATATAGATTAAAAACACTCATATTGTTATAAAATTTAGTGAAAATGTTTTTGTTTTTGTTTCATTCTATTTAATTTTGTAGACTTAGTTTAAAAAAAAAATTTTGTAAACAATACAAACAAAATTTTTTTTTTGAAAAAACATATATTTACATGAATTGTTTAATTTTGGTAGAAAAAGTGCACAGAAAACTATATGTATATCTTTTCAAAGAAAAAAGATATTGACAAACGGTTTTCAGTATTAAAAAGTAAAAGCTTCAATCTTACAAAAACAATTTTTGTTTCTTTTTTTTTTACTGGTTTTAATAACATTGATATTAAACTTAAAATGGGAAAATTTGATTTTTTTTTTATTTTTTTAAATTATTTTTTGCCCAAATAATTGAGTTACGTAAAATCTGATTTAATTTTTGAAATCAGCGACCAAAAGTTTATAATCATGCAAAATTTCATAACGATCGAACGATTCTTTGTATTTTTTCCTCACTTGTATGGGCTCAACGTACTGTGCGGCAGTGGCCAATTACATAACGACATGTAGCCTTCTGTCCCGTGAGCTGGAGAAGTATATGTGCCAGGTCTCTCTGTATCTGTAAGGTATGCGGCTTTAAGAGAAGTGCGTACGGCAGGTTTCTCTTCTAAAATCAGGATAAGTGCTTACGCAGCTACAAGTAATCGAGTTCTAAGGTAAGAGAAGTACTTATGCCAGGTCTACCTGCACCGAGCGAGCATTATCTAAATAATGAATTCCAAATCTTATTATTAACAATTGTTATGGCTAATTCCATAGTGACAGACATGACATTCAGAGATTTTTCTAATCCAATATTATACAGTAAAAGTTTTTCATTGTTCATAAAAATATACAAAATTACGCAGGACCTCAGCAACATATTCACCATTAGAAAAAGTGAGAAGGTGTTATTATTATTAATAGGCAGTCATGACAGATATGACAACACAAGGATATCATTCTCGAGGATGTAAGTAAAACACAGAAAAGCTCTGAAGTTATTTGTACGACAAATAAGAAACAGTTGTTTATAGTTACTACAAGTGCTAGTTTATTAATAAAGCACATTAAAATACTTGAATTCTAAAATAAATAATAGTTAAAAGAAATATTTTGTGACAGACATAACACTGCTCTTAGTTTAAAAATTTTTAGCTACACTTTTCCTTTCTTACTGGAAAAATAGGGGCTATAAAATAACAAACTATTATCATTTTTTCAAGACATTTGAACCCCTCGATAGTAAAGGTTATATACAAAATGAAACAGGTATACCTATACCTAGACGAGTCAATATAAAAGCTGTATATACCAATCAACTTACAAGTGACAATTGCAAATTTGATACTAGCATTTACTTACGAGATAAAAATATAATTCCAAATCTAAACAAAAGAAAATACTGGTGGCTTAATGAATAGTTTTACAACTTTCAACATTTTTATCCTTTGACTACAGTTTTATCTTATCTACTATAAAAGTAATTTTGTTTTCTCAAAATTTTTTCATTACATATCATTTATATTATTTACAAATACTCTTAAGTTGTGTAAAGACCATAAACAATTTAAAAAAAATTAATTATTTTATTAATATATATATTAATATATATGTCAAGTGCACCAACTTTTGAAACCGATGTCTTCCGATTCCGATTGAAACCAAGGTTAGTCCTACTGGATAGTAGCTTAGACACAATTTTTCAACAAGATTGGTCAAGATCTCTCTGAGTTAGAGGGGATCAAAATTTGACATTTTGGCCAAACAGGTGTTTTTCTCTTCCATGTAACTTATTACCTATTGTTCTTAGAAAATTTTCTCCCAAATAGTTTAGATAGCTATTTCTTCAATATTTCGGAAAAAAATACTTTAAAAAAAATTTTTTTTTAGACTTTTTTTTTTGCTAAATTAAAGAATTTTTTGCCTTTTTTTCAAAAAGGGCATTTTTTTTTCATAAGAAAGCTTAGGATTTTTCCTTTAAGAGCATTTTGGTCGCTTAGTGGGATGGGAGTGGGATATCTATCAAAATAAATGTTTTGTAACTCAAGACAACGGTTTTTCAATTTTTCACAAATGCAATATTTTGAATTTTTTCCCATTTGTGTGAAAAACCTTACAAATAAAACTTATACTGAGAAACTAGACAAATTAACCTTTCCCAAGGTAGGTAACATACTTTCATAACATAACAGAAGAGAATGGTTTTTTGTAACCTGAAAGAGTTATTTGCAACATTTCAGTCTGAACACGAGGATGCCAAATTGGCTTCACAAAATTTACCCAAATGAGGCTAAAACATTGCGTTTTGGCAGAAAGCAGCGGAACTCACACAGTATGCGTTTGCATTTACCATGAAAATGTTAAGCTGATGTTGAAGGAAATCAACTTAAAGTATTTAACAGGTGATTCGGCAGAAGATTTACACGATTACAGCGATTGCCTTAAATTGACTATGTGTCCTAATGCAACAACTTCTTGCCACTTAGGTGAATGTACCAATTGCCCGAAAACCACATTCATCAAAGAAAATTTATTCAACTCTTTATATCGAGAATATATAGAGGAGGTCAAATTTGATTCTTGGATTCAGACTGACAGATGCACATTGAAAATAATCATTTTAAATGTGGATGATTTTGTGGAAGAAATGTGTACAGGATTGCTAAACTTAAGAACCCATGACTTTTTAGTCAAAGAGCAATGTTCATTCTTCAAGGATTTGAAGATACATTTGAAGTCTGGTGAATTCGTTATTTCATATGATTTCGCAGAAATCTATAAATATGTTCTTCAGGATGCCACACAAGCATTCCACTTCAATAACGACCAAGCAACTATATTCACAGTAGTTATTTATGTATGGCAATCATATCCGACGATTTAAAACATGATACCGTTGCAGTTTATGAGTACCAAAAGATAATAATAAAATATCTAAAATCTAAATTTACAGTAAAGAAGGTATGCTACGTTTCGGACGGAGCTCGTCAACATTCTAAAAACAAAAGTAGCTTCGCAAATCTTATGGCTCATGAAAAAGATTTTGGAATGCCAGCTGAGTGGCATTTTCATCCTACTGCTCATGAAAAAGGAGCATATGGTGGTATTGGAGCAAACCTTAAAAAAAAAGTATAGCCTCCAGTGCTCTCATCAAGATCGCATCTTAGATGCGACTGCTTTATTCCATTGGGCAAAGAATTATTGTAAAGAAACTAAAATAGTTTTTAGTAGCAAAGAGTATCATCACGAAACATTGTAACCACTGAAGAGCAGATTCGATGCTGCGGTAACAATCAATTGCACCGCTCAATACCATGCTTTTATACCGCTTGTCGATGGAAGACTCAAGTTGAAAAAGTTTTCTGCTTCTATTCAATGCGATTTCTTTCCAAAGCCAACAAATTAACCAGCAGCGAAATCAACAGCTGAACCTAGTAACGCCAAGAAAGGATTGACAAAAAAAAAACGCAGTAAATAAAGGCGACAAAAAAGCTGGATGAAAGACTGGGTATTTAAAAATTTACAAGACTTAAATACTTCATCAGCTACAATAAATTAAGTATAAAAATAGTTATAATATAAATGGATCTAATGTAATTAAGATTAAATTTTATTAAATTATTTATGTTTTTTTTTTTAATATTATTATTATTATATATTAATTTAATTATTATTACAAATAAATAAAAAATAATAATTTTTCAACATTTCTATAGAAAAAAAGTGATTTTTTTCCTGAGTTTAACATATTCTGGGTATTACAGTATCGAGGGTATGAAATTTTAGTTAGGTATGTTACATAACCTCGGAAAGGCTAATTTGTCTAGTTTCTCAGTATAAGTTTTATTTGTAAGGTTTTTCACACAAATAGGAAAAAATTCAAAATAGTGTATTTGTGAAAAATTGAAAAACCGTTGTCTTGAGTTACAAAACATTTATTTTGATAGATATCCCACTCCCATCCCACTATGCGACCAAAATGCTCTTAAAGGAAAAATCCTAAGCTTTCTTATGAAAAAAAATGCCCTTTTTGAAAAAAAGGCAAAAAATGCTTTAATTTAGCAAAAAAAAAGTCTAAAAAAAAATTTTTTTTTTTTAAGTCTTGTTTTCCGAAATATTGAAGAAATAGCTATCTAAACTATTTGGGAGAAAATTTTCTAAGAACAATAGGTAATAAGTTACATGGAAGAGAAAACACACCTGTTTAGCCGAAATGTAAAACTTTGATCCCCTCTAGCTCAGAGAGATCTTGACCGATCTTGTTGAACAATTGTGTCTAAACTACTATCCAATAGGACTAACCTTGGTGCAAATTTCATCCCGATCGGAAGACATCGGTTTCAAAAGTTGGTGCACTTGACATGAAACCCCCCATATATATATGTAATATACTTGAGCACCCGAATATGGGACTATGTATAACAAAATGTATATATACACTATTTGTTTATTTTTAGTTTCATTATATTAATTATGCTTAAATAAACGTTGTAAAAAAAAAAAATCAAGCCATTTGAACCCTTTTCTTTGAAATGGTATCAATAAAAATTATTCCCTTGCATAGAATTCCCTTATAAGAAAAATAAAAGCCATAATCTCGTTTATTTCGTTTTTATAATTTGAAAACCACTTCTCACTTCAAACCATTAAGATTATAAATAATATTTCTTTATGAAATTAGTTTTTTGGGGGAAATTATAAACCACTGATAATTTTGGGATTGACGTGTAACGGAAAGCATGATGGTTATTTTCCAATAATCCGAAAAAACACCATATTTAAGGGATTTGCTAAAAATTTTCAAAATCAGAAAAAATTAATGATGATAAGCATTTCTAAATTAAGAAACAACTCAACCCATGAGCAACTCTTAGGTATGAATTTCTGACCTTTGAGTGTGCTACATGCAAACATCTTCTCTAGATAAGGCTGTATTTCGCTGATTCACATTTGCTGTAGTGTTGACAAAAGCGGACACATTGACATTATTTGTTCTACCATTGATATTTTTCTTATTCTTAAGATGGCTCCAACCTTCTTTGTTAAGCTTTAAAGAAAACCATATTGTGTAATTGAATGCAGTTTCTATTATTTGAAATTAATTTTACTTATACGTTGTCAACATTTTAATAACAATGAACAAAATAATTTCATTCATTATAGTACTATTGTCATAAGTACCATACCAATAACAACAAGTAGTGGAACAGCAACACAATACTTCTTAACTACCGCTCTTATACGTACGAGTATGATTTAATACAAAACAAATCCTTGAAAGAGAAGTGACTACATATGTGTTGTTCATTTAACAAATAATAAAGTTAAGTAAAATTCCTTATTTGAAGGCCATGTGCAAAACTGAAAACCATACATACATACAAACACATAAGTTAATCTGGATGTGATTTGTAGTTTATAAACTTAAAGATAGAAGACTTAAGTTGTCAAGAAAACTTTTCGTACGCTCACATTTTTGTAAGATGATTCAGTTGATTGGAAGCGGTTTGAAAATTATTTGAATCTTATCAAATTTCCTGTTAGCAATTGAGTAGAAAAAAAATTTTAATTTTATTATAATTTGACAAATTTTTAATTGAACTTATTATAGTTAAGCTCGCTTTTGTAAACTTTATCAAACTTGGTTTGACTGAATACCCTTCTTATAACTTGAAAGTATTTAACTAAGGATTTCAAAACTGTAGTTGAATTAAACTAAGTTTAACCGACAATTCAAAAATTCGGTCTTAGTCTCCTCAATAATATTGCGCCTCAACTTTCACCTAAATCAACAACTACTTAAACAAATTATCATTAGAGATCATCACATGGTCGGTCTTGACTGACTTAAAATTTCTTTGAAATAATAACTTTCTATAAAAAAATTACTTAATTTGAAATGAATTGGAATTCAAATAAACATATCCGAGCTAAGAGTACAGATGTTTTCTGAAATACAATTGGAAAAGGTGTAGAGGATGAGACATCTGCATGAACTATAGGATGACACATCTGCATCTCCGTGACTGCTATGTCACTTGCAGTAACAATATCAAGTATTTCTGATCAGTGAAGAATCCTGCGGGCATTTGGGAGATTTTAGAAAACGGGGAGTGATATCTAAGCCTGAGTCTGAGTCTGTAGGATCAACTTTCAGCGGTACAATAGATCCGATAAGTCGTGGTGCTTTAAAATTTCGAAATCGAATCTATTCAAAAGTAATATCATATATAAAGATGATTTAAATACGGCTCAGTGAGCACTATATCATGAAGATGAACCAATTCTCACAATTTGTAGCAAATTTTACTTCGGAGCCGATCAAAGTTCATAAAGCAAATTTCATTCTACGGTTGGATACACAGACATACGGACTAATGAAGATGTAAAGTATTTTTTGTAGTTTCTAACATAAGTATTAACTTAGAATAAGTGAGATAGGCAACAAATAACAAAACAAAAATACACAATAAAATGTAACAAAGCGTAGAGTTTCCGGAAATAAACTAAATTGAAATAAACCGTATTAAATAAAAAAGAGGATTAAATATAGATGTGTGTATAACAAAAATAAACAAACATAAATTATCCATTCCACAAATAAGGATATAAAAACAACAAGAACCCTTTATACCTTTATAAAAGGCAACAATTTCTGGCATGACCAGAGCTAAAAAATATAAACCTTTAATAAATGTACTTTAGAATAGCTGAAATAATTGCTAACTACTGATTACATGTATTGGAAGAAAAGTGTACAGAAACTTATTTTAATGGAGTATATACTAATACATACATATAGTTCGCTTATATAATCATAGGAAAAATATTATATTATTATAGGGATATGCTTCGATTTTGAATTAAATTCCATATAATCAATAATGTTCATATGTGATCTTCTCCGAGAAAAGGGACGTAGTGTGTCAAAAAACGGGTTGTATCAAAAACGGTGGATTCTGGTACCTAAAATGGTGTAGGAACTTTAAATGCGTTTTTTTCTCAAAATTTAATTTTCACACTCTAGGTTCCTTTTCTCGGAGAAGGTCACATATGTGTAAACTTTATGCTGTCAAATATCTTTAACAAAAATATGGCATCGAATATTACAATGGCGCGTGTCATCTCCCATAAAATTTTAAATTGTAAATAACTAAATACGGAAAATTTGGTTTTGGAATGTAACATAAACTTCTGTATTTTAAAGTAAAACCAAACCAACTATATTATATCAGCATCAAATCTGTTGCAAAATTTCAAATTCCTCCTCCTTCTTGTGTCACTTTAGATAATATAATTAATTGACATATCTGTAATCTCCGTAGGTATGAGGGTTGATTCTGCCACTGTGTAAGATCATTGTGTTGGGGCTACCAATGACATCTAGGCACGTAAGCCGTCAAAGCAGAAAAAACTCGACCTTCCACCTAATACCTTAAGAAGCAATGGTGCAAACTTGTTATTCAGGTTACTCGTAGCTCTACGCCATCTCTGTGCGATACTATTGGTGGATACTTAGTATAAGACAGGAAGTGGTGTGCTGCTTGGACAATTCAATAGAGGAATAGATTCATGCTCTTTCCAAGTGAATAGCACACAGAAAGCTTTACGCTCCGTGGTGTACATCAATTAATATATAATATTCCAGAATATAATGAACGTTGAAATTTAAAGTTGGAACTCATGCTACTGAACATCTTTAAATGAGTAATGGCCTAGTATAAGCAACATATATGGTGACATATTCAAAGAGATACATAACAGAGCGAAAATTTAAAGACACATTTTATTCGGATATCAATAGAAAAAACTAGACCTCTATTGGCTTCAAAAATAATATTGGGGTCAACATCACCAACAAAATTCTTACCACAACTTCTGACGTGTCTGTTTCAGACACTTTTGTAGTATCCCCTCAAACTTTTTAAGGAAAATCGATTTGTAACAACAACCCTTGGCCATAATCATATGGAAGCATAGATATTAACGGGATAGGCGAGACAAGAGAATATTTTAATTCCTCATAAGCCCTTGATTTTGTGAAAGGCACCATCGAGTATACGAGTATGTGTGAAAAATAGTATAAAAATTTAAAGACTTGTCATGGAATGGAAGAGGATTTAAATGGGGATTTAAATTTAATTAAATTAAGAAAAAACAGCCGTAATTTATTACGGAAATATATATCTGGATTTGAACTAAACAATAACTCATGATATTAAGCAAATTCGTGGTTAAACCTTTTATGCAAATTGTTAAAGCCCATCACATAAAATCAAAAGATTTTGAAAACACTATAAATATTATCCACTACTTAAATACACACAGAATAAAAATTAACCAACCGGATTGTGGATTGTTCTAAAGATTTTCTATTGTATCAACAGCAATTTTATGGCAGTTAACAGTTTTCTATTGTGCTAAAATATTTACTGTCATGACAAAAAGATTTAGATTATAAACAACCCGAAACCCGTTTATCAACAATGAATCTAATTTCCCTGTGTTTAAACAATGTGTTTGTAAGAGACAACTACAACAATTTCACTGTACAACAGCCATTCTCATGACAAATACCAAGTCAGGGTGAAAGTACTAGGCCAGTATGTTAAAATTAACTTTAATTAAGGCGTTCTCTGGCCAAACTATTTTATATTATCTTTTGTATTTTTTCTTTACCCTGATTTATGTCCGCTTAACTATTCAACTATAACTCAATAACTATTGATGATTTCTCACATCAATGTTCAGTAAACAGTTTCAGCAAATCAAGATAGGAAAATTCAGCCAAATGAACTCTTCAAAACATTTTTCTTTTTTTTTCTTTTAAATAAATTTTTTTTTTATACCATACTAGCAGAGCCCAGCACTCGAAATTCGAGTGCAAATTCTAGAAAATTTTATTTATTATACCCTTCACAACTCAGTGGCAGAGGGTATATATAGGTTTGTCACTCCGTTTGTAACGCATCGAAATAAATTCCTGAGACCCAAAAAAAATATATTTTCTTGATCCTTATAACAAGGGAAGTTGATTTACCGATGACCGTCTGTCCGTCTGTCCGTCTGTCTGTGGAAATCACGATCACGCCGTCAATATCTTAGCTAGACCGTTCGTTTTTATATAAAATAGTTTACTAACATTCCAAAGGAGTTGCTATTTGAAATCGTCAAAATCGGTTGCAGGGTTCACGAGCTATGAATGAAACTTTGAAAAAACTCTTGAAAAAACTCTTGGAAAATGAAAAATGAAATATGGATAATGGAAAATGAAAAATGAAAAATGGAAAAATGGAAAAAGAAAAATGGAAAACGGAAAATGTAAAACTAAAAATGAAAAATTGAAAATTAAAAATTAAAAATTAAAATTGGAAAATGGAAAATGAAAAATGATAAATGGAAAATGGAAACCGAAAAATTAAAAATGGAAAATGGAAAGCGAAAAATGGAAAATGAAAAATGGTAAATGAAAAATGCAAAATGAAAAATGAAAAGTGAAAAATGAAAATGAAAAATGGAAAATGAAAAGTGGAAAATGAAAAATAAAAAATTAAAAATGGAAAATGAAAAATTAAAAATGGAAAATGAGAAATGGAAAATGAGAAATGGAAAGGAAAAATGGAAAATGAAAAATGAAAAATGGAAAATTAAAAATTAAAATTGAAAAATGGAAAATGAAAAATGGAAAACGGAAAATGAAAAATGGAGAATGGAACATGAAAAATTAAAAATTAAAATTGAAAAATGGAAAATGGAAAATGGAAAATGGAAAATGAAAAATTGAAATTGAAAAATGGAAAATGAAAAATGAAAAATGAAAAATGGAAAATGAAAAGGGGAAAATGAAAAATTAAAAATGGAAAATGAAAAATTAAAAATGAAAAATTAGAATTGAATAATGGAAAATGAAAAATGGAAAATTAAAAATGAAAAATGAAAAATGGAAAACGAAAAATGGAAAACGAAAAATTAAAAATGGAAAATTAAAAAATAAAAATGAAAATTGAAAATTGAAAAATGAAAAATGAAAATTGAAGAATTAAAAATGAAAAATGTAAAATGAAAAGTGGAAAACGGAAAATGAAAATAAAAATGGAAACTGAAAAGATGAAAATGAAAAATGAAAAATTAAAAATGGAAAATGAGAAATGGAAAAAAAAACATGAAAAACGAAAAATGGAAAATGGCAAATGAAAAATGAAAAATTAAAATTGAAAAATGGAAAATGAAAAATTAAAAATGGAAAAAGAAAAATGGAAAACGGAAAACGGAAAACGGAAAATGTCAAATTAAAAATGAAAAATGGAAAATTAAAAATGAAAAATGAAAATTGGAAAATGAAAAATGGAAAATGAAAAATTTAAAATTAAAAATGGAAAATGAAAAATGAAAAATTAAAAATGAAAAATGGAAAGTGGAATATGGAAAATGAAAAATGGAAAATGAAAAATGAAAATATAAAAATGAAAAATGAAAAATTGAAAATGAAAAACGAAAGAAAAATGGAAAACGGAAAATGAAAAATTAAAAATGAAAAATGGAAAATGAAAAATTAAAAATGAAAAATTAAAAATGAAAAATGAAAATTGAAAAATGAAAAATGGAAAATAAAAAATGAAAAATTAAAAATGAAAAATGGAAAATGAAAAATTAAAAATGAAAAATTAAAAATGGAAAATGAAAAATGAAAAGTGGAAAATGGAAATTGAAACATGGAAAATTAGAAATTAAAATTGAAAAACTAAAAATGAAAAACGAAAGATGAATATTGAAAAGTGAAAAATGGAAAATGGTAAAAAAAAATAAAAATTGAAAATGAAAAAGGTGGAATTGAAAAGTGTAGATTTTAACACTCTTACTTGTTTTTTCATTAAGTTTTTTTAATTCAATGTTTTTTAATCTGTATATATAAAAAATTTATAAATATTTAATAAAATTCATTAAATTGTGTGTTTTTAAACAAAATTCATTATCTCTATACATATATAAAAATGAAAATTTGTCTATGTGTTTCACATTTTTAGGTGGCTAAACCATAGGACCGATCTCCTTGAAATTTTCACAGTGTGTAAGTTTGTATCGGCTATATATTTTCTAATATTGTTATTTGTTCTTTATTTTCAATTCATTTTTCTTTTAATAATTTTAAAGATATAATAGTAAAAATTAAATATGAACAGGAAGAAAAAGAGAACATACGACTATGACATATTGTCGTCAGTCGATAGTATTTGCAAATATAGCTTATTAACATTAATTAATTAGTTTTATATAATAAAAATTAAATTATATTATTAAGTCCTTTCTATAATCTAATGCAGCTATAACGTAATGACTTAATTTTCGATAAGATATACTGACATTGTTTAAAAGGTTAATACGTTCTGTCTCTGTTAAACATATTGTTTTGAACCATTCATATCGTATGTGCCGAAGTAGAGGGCATTTGGCAAAGAAATGAAATATATTTTCATTTTTCTTATTTTTTTATTTTTATATTATATTTTTATATTTTAATTTTTATATTAATTTATTTTTTTATTTTATTATTTTATTTTTTTAATATAAGAAGTGGGCATGGTACCTCCCATATATAAAAAATTTTTAACATCACATATCTGGAGGTCTATGATAGAAAGAGTTGTGAAACTTTGTAGGGGTACAAAAGTTAATAATGTGAAAAGTAGGGCTAAAAATGGGCGGGATCAAACTAATGGGCGTGACACCTCCTACACATGGTAAATACATATCATCTTATATCTAGGGTACTATGATGACCAGAATTTTGAAACTTTGTGCACGTCAATTGGCTGTTAATGTAAGTAGTCGTACCTCCCATACAAAAAAAATTATCTTTAGTAATATAAACCCGACAGTCCATAAACCAGGTGTGAATTCACGTATGATGAGTATGAGAAGTCGAGTGAATAATGGGCGGTATCAACCCAGTGAACGTGGCACCTCCCACACATGGTAAATACATATCTTCATATATTTACAGTTTCATGATGACCAGAGCCTTGAAACTTTCTGCAAAATTAATAAGTTGTTAGTATGAGTAGTCATACTAAAATTGGGCAGGATTGGGTCTAAGAGCTATATAGCAATATTGTGTATCAGCAAGTATTGAAATAAAAAGTTAAGTAAAGTCCTATTTTCAATTGGTGTTATACTTACTTCTTGGAATGAACATAGGAAACATTAAATAGAAAAAAATTGATATTCACTGTAAGTCATAGCGAAGAACGACAGGGTACACTAGTTTTATTATAACTATTTGGTGAACATCTATATAAATAGGTTTGTCAATAAATAATATTATAAGAGCTAGAGATATGTTAATCAATTTTAGCCCATTTATAAACACACACACACCATTGTTTAGTTTTTAATTCGGAGCTTAAATATGTTATTTATGTGTGTGTTAGTAGCAACTTTAAATGATTATTACTCCAATTGATGCACATCTGTAAAGATGGTACACACTTGCAAAAAAAATACCCATGAAATGGTATATTTCTTGTCAAAATCGGTTGATAACTAAAAGCGTAGAAGAGATCATTAGCAATTGCCTTGCCTATTTTTTTCAAATTTTATTATTTCCAAAAAATTTATACTTATACTACAATAAGCACTAGTTAACAATAACAACAATACTATTAAACAAGTAAGAAAATTATAGTCGGTCTAGACCGACTATATGATACCCTATACCATGCGTTTAGAAACCCTATCTCTTAGGCCCAACTAACTGGACATTGAAAATAAGCAAAAACTAAATTTGAGTGGGATTTTTATTAATTTTTTTGGCTGCAGATATGAAAAAGTTCATATCGGATGCTATATCTATAAAGGGACTAGGTCCAAAAATGGACCGATCCTGACTATGTTTGGTAAAGTCTCTTGTATTTTGCAAAATATATACAAACAAAATTTGAGAAGAATCAGTGCAATATTTTTGTTTTTAATAGATTTAAGTGAAGATCGGGAAGCAGCTCCATATGGGGTCAAAGGGATCATTTTTGGACTACTCATTAGTGGATGTAATGAACGCATACAAACCCAATTTGAGTAAGATCTATATGACAATTTGGATCTTATGGCAATTTATGTCGATTTCATATGGGTAATTTGTATGGGGGCTAGGTCTGAACATGGACCGATTCTCACCAATTTCAATAGTTCATCCCATGGCCGATAAAAGCTTATATACCAAATTTCGTCAAAATATATTCATATTTGCGACCTGCAGTTTGATTACAAGCTTTACATGGACACACAGACGGACGGACGGACGGACGGACATTGTTAAATCAACTCAGAAAGTGATTCTGATTCGATCGGTATAATTAAAGATGGGTCTAGGTCAAATATTTTTGGTTGTTACAAACAGCAGCACAAAGTCATTATACCCAAACCACATAGTGGTATAGGGTATATATACAACGTCTCATGATTGAGATATCTAGTATTATTAATATGATAACACAAGGGAACAAAATTGATTTTTTTTTTGTGCTGATTGGAAGTTTGTATCAATTGTTTACTAACTTGAGCCCGCTGATTTCAAATCTGCACTTGGTTTTTTTCTACCAGCACGACTTTTCGTGATATACCGTTATATAATGATTGTTGTCTTTTTCTTTCCACTGTGTTTGGAAACAGATATTCGCTATATCTGTGGAGCAGACAATCTTAGTTTATTGTTGAACAAAGTCAATGCTCATCTCATGGAGCATTGCCTAAATCACGCTAATGTAAATAATACTAAGCGTTTGATGGTTGTATGACAATTCTTGTTTTATTCAAATTTGCTTCAGCTTATAAAGCTGCTTTGAGAATCTATTTCTTAGTCTAGTATTGAGTGACGTTTAGAAGTCACTCAATAATTCTTTAATAACTTTATATAAATTCTAATTCTTAAAATTCTATTGTAACCTATGTACATTGTATTAACGTCCCAGTATTTTTAGAAAGCGATTGCGGTCAATAGTAACGTACTGAGTGATTTTCATATTCATTGAACGTCACTCAATATTTTAAATCTCGCTTTTTATTACAAAAATCAAAAGTGTAATCCTAAACCCTTTTGCTCTAGTTTTGCCCCAGTGCAATGGTTTGTTTACATTAAAACAAAAATAAAAACACTTGCCTGTTAAACTAGTGGGATATTCATATGTATGTACATGTATGGTTACTTACAATATTTATGTTTGCTTGGCATAATTATTACTTTAATATTAACAACTTAACATTACATTGTACAGTTGGGTATGTATGACACACGTATCATTTGTTTATATTTAACTTGTGCGTGACGTCATGCTATCACTACACCCCTACCCTTTCAGTTAAATCACACCATTTATGTTAACAGAAATTGTGTGATTTCACTTAATTACTGTTTGGTTGTTTTACAAAATACGAAATTTGAATACATTATAAGTGGTTTCTAATTGCATCTATTCAAAAAATTTGTTCTTTGATAATTGATTATGCCGTAAGTAGTGACTAAGTGATGTGACACTTATTTTGTAATTTTTATTTTTTTTTTCGTTTGAAATATGATTACATGATAATTTAGGTGATAAGTTATATAATAACTGTTTTCATATTCGTTATTGATATTATTCTTATATGTATGTGTACATTTTTGTTAATTTTGTAAAGAAAAACTTATATTAACATTTTATTATTTTGTTTATTAAAATAGTTTTTGTATGTGTCACTTATTATATCTTTTTAATAAATTTTTATGAAAAGTTTTTGTTTTTTCATTTTTTCTTACTGTTACATTTAAATTATCTATATTTACTACTTCATATGGACCATGATAAGGTCTTTCATTCTTTTTTCTAGTTTCTAATCTTACTAAAACTAAATCTCCTACACTAAGATCTATACTATTTATTTTATTATATGATTCTAAACTTCTATTCTTTTTTGTTACGTCTATCAGTTTTCTTGCATTCTCTAATGAAATTTTCATTCGCATCTTTAATTCATTTGCATAATTGTCTAGGTTATATACTCTATCACTATTCATGACCTGTTCACCCGGTAGTCTTGGTAATTTACCAAAAATTAACTCATATGGTGAATAATTGGTGTCTATATGTGGTGTTATATTATATGCGAAAGAATAATAAGGTATCCAATCACTCCAATTTTCATTATTAACGAACGATAAAAAGTATTCGTTCAACACTCTGTGATTTCTTTCTATTGTGCCCAAAGTTTCATGGTGATATGGTGTAGACAATCTTTGTTCGATTTTTAACAAATTACATATTTCTTTCATTAGTTCATTTACAAATTCTGTACCTCTATCAGATTTTAGAGTACCGAAAATGCCATATTTTAATATCAAGTTTTCAGTTAAGCACTTTGCTACACTTTTAGCTTCTTTTGTCTTCATCGGGACTGCTATAACGTATTTGGTAAGCTCACACTGCATCGTTAGAATGTATCGAAAGTTCTCTGACGGCCTTAAAGGTCCAACTGTGTCGATAACTACAGTGCTGAAGCTATTTTCCGGTGTATCTGTTATGGATAATGGTTCCTTAGTGTGTCTTATCTGCTTACTTCTCTGGCAGAGATCACACTTTGAGACATACTTTCTCACCATTTTATTCATATTCTTCCATATGTATTTCTGTTTTAGTTTTATCAATGTTTTTCTTATTCCGAAATGTCCTCCGCATGGTGTGTCGTGATACAATTTTATTAATTCTTGTTTTTCCTTTTCATTAGTTATTCTTTGAGGTTTGCTATATAGGAGAATTCTGACGTCTTTTTCTTTGCTTTTATTAATGATTTCTTTCATTTTTTCTATCTTTATTTTCTTAAATATTTCGTCACCTTTTTCTAGTGCGAACATAACACAATTCAATCTGCTTAAAACAGAAGGTAGTTTCTCCAACATATTACATATATAATCGGGATTATCGCTACATCTGATGGCCATTTGATTTAGAGCAGTATTGTTCTCCATTTTAAATTCTCTAGTCGACTCGTCAATTATAAACTTCAGCTTTACTGCAAGTTTTATATCATTCATGGATGTACACTCCCACATGTTGAGTTGATCAGGCTCAGTAAGATTTGTATCATCATTAACCTCTTTCTTAGGTTTATTTCCTCTTTTTGTTTCATTTGTATCTTTACCTCTTGTTTCAGTTTTGTTTTCATTTTCTTCAGTTTGTATCATCTTTCTTTTCATATTTCTTGTCATCACCAGCGATTTTTTTATATTTTCATCAATATTCTGAGGTATCATTGTCTTTAGTTTATCGGAATCTATTTGTATTCTAGATAGAGCATCTGCATTGGTGTTGTTCTTTCCCTTTTTATAAATTATCTGAAAATCGTAGTCAGACAATTCCAAACGAATTCTAGTTAGCTTTGAACTTGGGTTTTTGTGAGTAAACAGTGCGATTAGTGGACGATGGTCAGTTACTACTACGAATCTTCTACCGAATAGGTATGGTCTGAAGAATTGTATACCCCAGTGTATACCAAGTAATTCTTTCTCGATTACTGACTTGTTTCTCTCGTGTTTATTAAGTGATCTGCTGGCAAAAGATATTGGTCTATCTTCACCAACTTCTCCCTGCGATAACACGGCTCCTAACGCAAAATCAGATGCGTCAGTAGTGAGTATGAATGGTTTTTCGAAATTCGGGTACTGTAGAATGGGCGGACTTATTAGTCTATTTTTCAGAGTTTCAAACGCTGTCCTACATTGTTCTGTCCATTCGAATTTTTGATCTTTTTTCAATAATTTATTCAAGCAATTTGCTATTTCGGCAAAGTTTTCAATAAATCGTCTGTAGTAATTACAAAATGCTACAAACCTTCTAACATCGTCAGCATTTTTCGGTACTGGATACTTTCTTATCGCGTCAAATTTCTCAGGATCTGGTTTTATTCCACTTTGTGTTATTAAATGTCCAAGATATATTACTTCAGGCTTTAGAAAACAACATTTACTAGCGTTCAGTTTCAAATTATACTTTCGTAATTTTTCAAAAACCTTTACCAAATTGGCGTTATGGTGATTAAGGCTACAACCAAAAACTATAATATCATCTACGTAAAGAAAAGCTTCAGATTCCAAGCCAGATAGGGCTATTGTCAACATGCGTTGAAAGCTGTTCGATGATATTTTTAGACCGAATGGTAGTCTTGTGTATTGGTAATGACCGTTTGGAGTAGAAAAAGCTGTGTAAGGACGTGATTGATGGTCAAGTTCAATCTGATGAAAAGAACTTGTCATGTCCAAAGTAGAAAAATACTTGGCTCTACCCAATTTATCCAAAATGTCATCTAAACGAGTCAAAGGAAATTTATCATTAACTATTTTATCATTCAATTTTCTAAAGTCGACAACTAATCTCCATTTTCCCAAATCTGTCTGTCCCTTCTTTGGAACCAATAACAGTGGTGCGTTGTACGGACTAATCGATGGTTCAATGATATTAGCCTCCAAAAGTTTCTGAACCTGAGAATTTATCTCTGTTGTCTGTGCCTGTGGCAACCTATAATTTTTTATGTATACTGGACTGTTGTCATTTAAGTCTATTGTTTGTTTGTAGAAATTATTTGCAGTCAGCTCCTCATCCTCCATGTGGAATATTGATTGATATTCCCTTATAATTGAAGTTAGTTTTTCTATATTTTCATTATCCAAGTCCTTCATTTCAAAGTTTTCCATTAACTTTTTAAATCTCTCTTGTGTATAAGATTTGTCATTTGTTCTCCTGTTATACGAACATATCCGATAATTTCGTAGTGGTCTTGTTTCGATTTTTAAGTTATTTATCGTAACTATTTTATCTGTTACATTTAACAATTTGATATGTTGATTGCCATTTTTGGGTATTATTGCGTTTGCCAAAAATACACCTTTAAATATTTCTTTATTCAATATTATCGCATCTTCCTCCAGTTCAATATTAAATGGTATTATGATTTCACTTCTATTTGGTATTCTTACTCTATTAATCTGGAAGGTATTATCATGAATTGGCATCATTATCGTCTCGTTGTCAATATTAAATGTTAGCACATATCTGTCATAATCGATATTGCATTTATACTGTGAAAGAAAATCTCTTCCCAGAATTCCATCTGTTTTTATTGGAAAATTATTCTCTACTATTTGTATCTTTTGCCTGATGGTGTTGTTATTTATATTAAAGGCAATTATCGTGGAACCCAGTGATTTCACAATCTCTTCTGAAATTCCTGTCAAGTTGCAGTATTCATCCTGGTTTATCTCATAACCCGTTAAAAACTTACTCTTGCATAATGAGACGTCAGCCCCTGTGTCAATCAGAAATGTTAGTTCATTTTCTGCATTCACGATGTTTAATCTTACGTAGTTTTCGAGTTCGGATGATATGTTATATATTCTTTTATTTTCTAATAATTGTTCCCTACTGGAGATTCCGTTTGTTCGGTCTCCGGGTCTTGGAAGTTTCCCTGTATTTGATTTATTGTGCGATTTCTATTATTGTTATTACCTCTTTGGTTATAGTTATTTCTGTTGCTACTGTTGTTGCCATTATAGGTAACATTTCTATTATTGGTAATCTTTCTATTATTGTTACGATTTCTGTTGTTATAATCATTTCTGCGGTAAATGTTGTTATCAGCGGTTGCAATTCTACTCATGCATTTATTTGCAAAATGATTCAACTTTCCACAATTGCGACATTTCGCGCCTTCTGCGGGACATTTATTGCCATGTCCTCTTCCGCAATTTCCACATTCTGACTGTCTATAGTTTGTAATATTAGTCGTTCTATTTTGTTGTGCGGTTTGATGTAGTACTTGCTTCTGCTGCGTTCTTGATGCAATTTTTTCGGCAATTTTCAAAGCTTCCACAAATGTTGTTACCTGGCTTGCGTCTATCGTGGCCATTATATGTGGATCTGTTATACCATTTACAAATGCGTTGAAAGCAATATTACTATTGGTATTTATTATAGCATTTCTATATACTTCGCCTTGTTCTGATATCTGAATTTCGTTCAACTCTGTTACCAGACTTTCTATTTTATTCGCAAAACCCAACACATTATTGTTCCTTTGTACTATACGCGTTATTTCGCCTAAAACCGTATTTGAAGATCTTGTCGGTTTATATGTCAATTTCAACACTTCTATCAAATCATCGATAGTTGTTGGTACAGAAATTTGTTTTATTCTATTCTGAACTGTTATGTTTAACCGTGATTTAAAAATGAAATTAAAAAATGCATTTGCTTTTTCATCTGTCACCGTCATCGAAACTGTCTCCAAATTTGTCAAGAAATCTTGCAGTTCATCTGACCTACCAGAAAATCTTGGCACTAATTTGGTGATCAACGACAATTCATTCATATCCAAATTAGACATGATTGGACTCGTCATTGTCTTTCTCTTTGAATGTTGTTCTAGCAGTTTTAGAGCTTCCTCTTTGGTTTTTTCGAAACTTTCTAAAGCTTCTTTATTGTCTAATTTTCCTAAATCTGAATTCTTGATATAATTCTTGAAATTTTCTTCTAATCTTTGTATTTCTATACTTTTTTCCTTGATGGTTTCTAAAGTGTATGGCCTCGACAATGATTTTCTTGCATTTAAAGTAATCTGTTCTAGAGCTTTCTGCGCTTCCATTTGAAAATTATAACTCACTTTCCTTTATTTTTGTATTTTATAGTTATTTATTATTAGTATGGATTCAGTATCAGTGTGGATTATAAATTCATTTAATTTATTCAAATAGTGACAAGAGTGTACCTTTGATGTCCATTAAGTCTTTTAATTGATTTTGTCCTAAAGCAGCTAATTTGTTAACCCTATATATAATTGTATTAGTTACATAAATTTTTACAATAGCCCCTATTATAAATAAAATCATAAATATTAACATAATAATAATTGATATTTTAATAGTCTTCATGTTAAATAATTATTAGAATAATTGTTTAAATTTATATAATGAAAAAGAATATATTTTTTTGTATTTTTATTTTTATTTTTTTTTTTTTTTTTTTTTTTTTTTTTTTTTTTTTAGTTTCCAGTTTTCTTTCCGCTGGTTCTCATGTGGGTATTTATTATATGTTCGATCTCGTCGATCTTTACCCAATATTTTGCCGCTAAGTCCCACGGTGGAGGTGGCGATGAATTGATGATTCTCTTTAGATTTGCTAACTCTCTCCTCTTTTTCACCAGGAATCCACCCCGACGCTTCGGTGGTTTAACCTTAGGTATCTTCAAAGTTTCCTCCGTTGCTTTTGGTCTGCTTCTCTTTAGGTATTCTTCAATGGTTAATGGTCTAGGACCAATTGTATTATCGTTCATAATAATAATAAAAAGAAACTACTCTTTGTTTGTAATTTATGCTACACCTTATGCATGGGCGAAATCGCCTCCGCACCCTAATAGGTTCTCACTTAAGAGCACACTATTTATATTTTTTATTATTTTATTATCCGCATGTGTTTTACTCTTCGTCTTTTTCTTCTGTTGGTTCTGCTTGAAGATCCTGATTGTTCTTTGGCCGAACAATCCTTCTAATCCCCGGCGTGGATTAGGTTCCTTGCCAGCTCGATCTAGGAGCTCTTCTTATAAAAAAAATATATAAGGATGATCCACAGGAACGTTTAGGCTAGGATCGCCATATAATGATTGTTGTCTTTTTCTTTCCACTGTGTTTGGAAACAGATATTCGCTATATCTGTGGAGCAGACAATCTTAGTTTATTGTTGAACAAAGTCAATGCTCATCTCATGGAGCATTGCCTAAATCACGCTAATGTAAATAATACTAAGCGTTTGATGGTTGTATGAAAATTCTTGTTTTATTCAAATTTGCTTCAGCTTATAAAGCTGCTTTGAGAATCTATTTCTTAGTCTAGTATTGAGTGACGTTTAGAAGTCACTCAATAATTCTTTAATAACTTTATATAAATTCTAATTCTTAAAATTCTATTGTAACCTATGTACATTGTATTAACGTCCCAGTATTTTTAGAAAGCGATTGCGGTCAATAGTAACGTACTGAGTGATTTTCATATTCATTGAACGTCACTCAATATTTTAAATCTCGCTTTTTATTACAAAAATCAAAAGTGTAATCCTAAACCCTTTTGCTCTAGTTTTGCCCCAGTGCAATGGTTTGTTTACATTAAAACAAAAATAAAAACACTTGCCTGTTAAACTAGTGGGATATTCATATGTATGTACATGTATGGTTACTTACAATATTTATGTTTGCTTGGCATAATTATTACTTTAATATTAACAACTTAACATTACATTGTACAGTTGGGTATGTATGACACACGTATCATTTGTTTATATTTAACTTGTGCGTGACGTCATGCTATCACTACAGTTATGTCAAAATTAAGGCACTTCCACTATATATATTCGAATAACTGGAAAACTGTTCACTATATTTAGTTAAAAAAAAATCCAAACTTCGCCAACAGTATTATCTTTTAGGCGTGCTTATATTGGTTTTAAATTTTCCCGGTAGTTTCAGAGATATAATTGAAGTTTTGAAAGAAAATAACGATTAAAAAAAATTTTTTTTGTTCGTTTTTTGAAAATTCATACAAAATAAAACTTTGACGGTTTTTGTACAAAAGCATTTAGATAAACACATTTCGAATGAAATGAGCTTCATTTCATTGTAATCGGTGTACAACTTTTTGATTTTTTTTTCATAATTTACTGGAAACCCGTGACAAGTACTAGATTCCTAATACTGTATGTAACAACTGTGTAGAGCATTTAAGATTATGGGGAATCAAGAAACGGACTCATTTCAAGTATCAAACACCAATGATATGGTGGGAACCTTCGAATCATGATGATTATTGTTATTTTTGCGCTGTCAACATAGCAGGCATTAACAAATCTAACCGGTCTAAATGGATTTATCCTAACGTGTTGTCTATTACCCGACCAGTCCTGTTTTTGATCAATTCAATTTTCTCAGTAAATTTATTTATTTACTAGCTGTTTTTACCCGGTCTTGCCCGGGATAAAAAGGCCTTTGACTTGAAAAATGGTTCACTATGCTTACCAGGCGCTGAGTACTTAGTCGCAATTAACAAATCCCCCAATAAAATGAACTTTCTGCCCAAAAATTTGTATGAGCAGTAAATTCGTTTTTTATTTCAATTAAAAATTTTTTGATTTTTTAATTTAGAAGTTTTTTATAAGATGCTGCAGCAAAAATGCTTCAAAAATAAACTGCGAAACCGCTTTAAGTTTTTTTTTTTCAGTTTATTTATAAACATCAAATATAACGGAATGGTTCGCAAATTAAAGGAATCGGAACTTTTAAAAATTGAATTCCTTCATTCAATAAGTTATCATCATTGAGCAGAGACGTCAAATTAAAATTTCAGAAATGAAAGACTAATGCGACGTTTAATATTGTGTCGTAAGGTTTCTTTAAGCAACTGCTTATAGTATATGTGTGGCCTCTTTTGATCAATAGGTAATTATTTTACATACGTAGATAAAATTTATTATACCACATTTCACTAAGCTGTGTTCCGCGAGCGAGTCGTGTTCGCTTCCGCGAGTTTGGCAGCCACACCCGTGCTGCCGCGCAGTTGTTGTTAACTTATTTTAATCGCCAAAATATATTTTTCAGATCATTGCGATATTTTAGCTGAGCTGTGGTCCGCGAGCGCATCGCGTCCGAATCCGTCGCGGCCGCGCTTCGCACCGCTTCCTCGCAGCTACTACCCGTGCTGCCGCTTAGTTCTCGCTAACTTATTTTAATTCCTACAACATATATTTTAGAGCATTGCGAGATTTTAGCTGAGTTTTGTTCCGAGAGCGAATCGCGTCCTAGTCCGCGGTCGCGCGCCTCGCGCTGCTTCCTCACAGCTACTACCCGTGCTGCCGCTTAGTTCTCGTTAACTTATTTTAATTCCTAAAACATATTTTTTAGAGCATTGCGATATTTTAGTTGAGCTTTGCGATATTTTAGCTGAGCTGTGTTTCCGAGAGCGCGTCGCGTCCGCATCCGTCGCGTCTAAGTCCGCGGTCATGCCGCGCGCCGCGCGTTTGGCAGCCACACCCGTGCTGCCGCGCAGTTGTTGTCAACTTATTTTAATCGCCAAAATGTATTTTTCAGATCATTGCGATATTTTAGCTGAGCTGTGTTCCGCGAGCGCGTGGCGTTCGCATCCGTCGCGTCCGCGTCCGCGCGCCTCGCGCCGCTTCTTCGCAACTGCTACCCGTGCCTCCGCTTAGTTCTCTCTAACTTATTTTAATTCCTAAAACAAATTTTTTAGAGCATTGCGATATTTTAGCTGAGCTGTGTTCCAAGAGCGCAGCTTCCGCGCGTTTGGCAACCACACCTGTGCTGCCGCGCAGCTGTTGCCAACTTATTTTAATTGTCAAAATATATTTTTCAGATCATTCCGATATTCTAGCTAAACTGTATTCCCCGTGCGCGTAGCTTCCGCGCAACGAAATGACGCTATTGAAAAGAATACTCATTTTAAGTGCATTTATTGTAGGACATATATTGAGAGCAGTATGCAAATGTTTACTAAAATAAATATTTAACAAAATTCATTAAATAAAAATATGTAAAAATTTATGAATGAATTTGGGGAGTAAGTTTATTTTTTCTTTCGATTAAAAAAAAATGGGGAATTTGTTCATTTCTTTTGGCTACCTTTTTTATACCCTATACCACTTTGTGGTTTGGATATAATGACTTTGTGCTGCTGTTTGTAACAACCAAAAATATTCGTCCTAGACCCATCTTTAATTATACCGATCGACTCAGAATCACTTTTTGAATCGAAATAGCAATGTCCGTCCGTCCGTCCGTCCGTCCGTCCGTCTGTGTGTCCATGTAAAATTTTACAAAGATATCAGTCTAAAGCTTTGCGCTCAATCGCAAATGCGCCTTTCTACATAACTAATAAAGCTCTACAGAAGGACTTGAAAATTCCTTTTGTGAATCCCGAAATAAAAAGGCTTAGCTCCAGTTACTTAGAAAGACTCAGTAATCACATAATGTATTAGCAATCTCACTGTTAGATGAGACTGATGAAGTCAGAAGGCTTAAACGATATCATGTTCTAGATCTCCCTTTTATTTAGGCTCAAATGAGCCTAAAATTATTAATATACTTTAAATAATAACTTTTATTTGTAATATGTATTTAATTTAACTCTATATATGTAATTTATGTTCATATATAATTTAAATTATTATTTTCAATGGAAATCAATAAGACATGTTATTCTTTAAACTTAAATTTGCTTATTATTGTAAAATAGATCGCAAATAAATAAAATTAAGAAAAAAAAGAAAAAAAAAATATCTGCAGCCAAAAAAATTAATAAAAATCCCACTCTAATTTGGTTTATGCTTATTTTCTATGTCCAGTTAGTTGGGCCTATGAGATAGGGTCTCTAAGCGCATGGTATAGGGTATCATATAGTCGGTCTAGACCGATTCTAATTTTCTTAACACCACCGAAATGCTCTCATCTCCGTAATATGTCTATCACTCATCACGGTTGCGATCGAACTCCCCTTGCCTTACCTATTAATATTATAGATACTGCTATGTGGTTAGGGTATAATAAATTTGTGATGATGTTTGTAACTACCCAAAATATTTGACCTAGACCCAGTTCTACCTATTATACCGATCGACTCACAATCACTTTCTGCGTCGACTTACCGATGTCGGTTCGTCTGTCTGTCTGTGTGCATATCTAAACTTAGTAAACAAATTGCAGGTCGCAAATGTGAATACGTTTTGATGAAATTTGTTATTATTAATCAGGTGTCGCAAAAAACACTGCAGAATAATTTTTTGTCATAGCCCCCATATAAACATGAATCTATCTTAAATCTATGAAAAAAAAACTAGTTAACTCTACATAACAGCACTCGATATGAAATTTTTCATATCTGCAGAAAAAAAATTAATAACAATGTCATTGTCGTGCAAATGCGATTTATGCACGGTATAGGGTATAGTCTAGTCGGTTCAGACCTACTGTAAAATTATCGCATGTTTTTATTCTATTTTTTACATGGATATGTTAATATATATTATTTATTTAAGCCTTAGCTACAATTTTGCTAAATAAAGAAATGAGAAATCATCACTGGTTCATGTATTGAATAAGTTTACGTCAGAATTGTATCCACACACTTAAAACTGTACATCACATATGACAACTCTTACGAAAACTGAGAATAGTGGAAATTAGAAGTGCAAATGCAAAAAATATACAAAATTCAAAAATAACGATTGTTTGTTTGGACAGAGTTGTATCTTCTGAAATTAATACAAAGTAAAGCTATATGGTACGAAAACTGAAGCTAACCACACTGCTCGTAGGCCTGACTTTAGGTGAGTGTGTTAAAGCGCTGACCAAAAAGTACAAGTACAAGTGTATGTGAAGGTTTATGGTTCGAAACCTCACGGCCGCCCTAAGTAGAAAAAATTTTCATATAGAAACAATCTATTCAATTAAAACCAAGGTTCAGAAAATACACACATGAAACACAAAATGTTCTGTTCAAAAGCAGCCAACACATATCTTTATTTTCATATCAATTATGTGCGTTTCTAAATTTTCTACGGTGCCCAACACAACCATGACTGTGTTCGTTTTAATATTTCGTTATTTACACGAACATTTTTGTATCACATACTTTTTGTTTCAATCACACATAAAGCACACATTTTTGAGTGTTGCTTTATTTGAAGTTCATGTTCTGGTACGTGTAGTGAAAAAAAACACAACATGTACAATAAACAGGTTCGAGTTCAGTTATATTTTAAGTCGTGTTTAAAATATAACTGAACTCGAACCTGTTTATTGTACATGCTCTGTTTTTTCTCACTACACGAGCCACAACACGACTTAAAATATAACTGAACTCGAACCTGTTTATTGTACATGTGTACAGCACTCAAAAATGTGTGCTTTATGTGTGATTGAAACAAAAAAATGTGATACAAAAATGTTCGTGTAAATAACGAAATATTAAAACGAACACAGTCATGGTTGTGTTGGGCACCGAAGAAAATTTAAAAACAAACATAATTGGTATGAAAATAAAAATATGTGTCTGTTGGTCTAAGTTATGTTTGTTTACATATATGTACGAGTTTTTTATTCAGTGTGTGTTTTTTTCTGAACTCTGATTAAAACATAACAATTATCACAATGTTCAATAAATCGCTGATTAAGGCTGAAATGCCAGAAACCGGTCCGATTAAGAATACAGTGCAGTTATGAATTTTTGAAATATATGCTTTCTTCTTCTTTACCACACACCATTTAAACAAAATTAAAATTGCATATTAATTACAGTAGTAATTGCAATATGTCTGAAAAATGACGATAAATCTAACAAACAAAAAATTTTTCTTCGCTTCAAAGTGTCATCTCAAATATAAGTAAAGTGCATATGTAGGTATGTACAAAAACCGTACATCACATATGACAACTCTTACGAAATCTGAGAATAGTGGAAATTAGAAGTGCAAATGCAAAAAATATACAAAATTCAAAAATAACGATTGTTTGTTTGGACAGAGTTGTATCTTCTGAAATTAATACAAAGTAAAGCTGTATGGTACGAAAACTGAAACTAACCACACTGCTAGTAGGCCTGACTTTAGGTGAGTGTGTTAAAGCGCTGACCAAAAAAGTGCAAGTACGAGTGTATGTGAAGGTTTATGGTTCGAAACCTCACGGCCGCCCTAAGTAGAAAAAATTTTCATATAGAAACAATCTATTCAATTAAAACATAACAATTATCACAACGTTCAATAAATCGCTGATGAAGGCTGAAATGCCAGAAACCGGTCCGATTAAGAATACAGTGCAGTTATGAATTTTTGAACTATATGCTTGCTTCTTCTTTACCACGCACCATTTAATAATTGTTACATTATGAATAACAAGTTTTGGAATTTGGTAATGTGTCTGTGACTTTTATATACATACATTTTTGAAATAAGAATATTTTGCAACTCGCCAACTCTTATTCTGCGTTCAACAAAATTTGGCACAAATATTACATACGCTCATGGTAATTCATGCCCAAAGTTATTTAGTATTTCAAGTTGTTGTATATTTTTTACTTTTGGAATATATGGGAAGTATAAAAACCTTGCACTGCAATTGATAAAATTTTGAGTTTTTATGTCTTTCGTGTTTACTAATTGTACACCAAATATTGTACATCTTTTTTGGGCATCCGTAATGTGAACTCGTAACATAGTGCAGCGTTCGCTACACAGTATACGATACCAAAGAAAAATGTGTTTTTTTCGGCTTGGCTTTTTGATTTACAGAATGGTATTTGGTAGTAAATTTAGTATGTGTAGAGAAACGAATAAAGAACTAAATTTAATGTCAATAAAATACGTTCATCGTCCTTATTTAGTAAACTTTTGTTTAATGTTTTTGTGTGTGTGTGTGTGTCTATCTAGGTAAACTCCAGTGTATATGAGTGGGAGGGTATTGGTTTAAGGTCTTAAGTTTACGACAAACAATTACATTATATACACGTTCTAACAACTAAAATAACAGGTCCAATACGAGAGCTGTAAAATACTTCATCTTCATTTGGGTAAGTACCACACACATTTACAGCTTCATTTTCTCTGATTTGAAAGCATAAAAACACAGACAATGTTTTACTCTACATCAAGACTCACATAATATCTAATATCATTCGGTAAAACAATTATCAGATTTTTCGGCGTTCCTACTCTGGAGCAAGGCAAATATAGCTAGCTGCCTATGAAAAGAATATGGATTTTTCAAATTAATTCTGGCAAGACTTAACTATTGACCTTGAATTTAGAATATCATTTGCTAATTTTTCTTTTTAGCAATTTTTGATTTTGACAATTTTTGTTTTTGTGCGATTCTTATTTTTCGATACATGATATTAAAAATTTACTTTGTATGAAAGGTACCACGCCCACTAAAAATATTAAAAAAAATTGCAGCCTATAGCATTTCCCATATCCGCAGTAAGACTCTGTGAAAATTTCAGGAAGAACAAATGGGTACTTACGGAAATTACCTCCTACTACAAACAAACAAACACTCATTACCTCTTTATTATAGTTGTATAGATAATAATATAATATAATAACTTAGATCTGACAGACGGATAGACGGACAGACACCGCTAAATCAGAAAGTGATTTTGAGTCAATAGGTATAATAAAAGAGTCAATAGATCGAGTTGGACAAATCCTTTTTAGTGAAATCTTAAAGAATTCTAACTTTTTCCGCTTTTTTTAAATAGTTTTTGAAGAGGTCTTGCGTATGAGTGATATTTTTAATATTAAATCAAAAAAAAAAAATTTATGTATATATTATTAATAAAAATATTTTTTTAAGCCTTAGCTACAATTTTGCTGATGAATGAATGGATGAATCATCAACGGTTCTCGAGTTATAGCTGAAAAATAACAAACAAATATCAAGATATGAAAAAATATATAAGGTCAGAAACAAAAAGTTTGAGCTGAGAACGCCAAACCCTTTGTCAGCTTCACTACACTGCAATAGGACAATAGAAACCTAACTTGGAATTCCCACGCCCAGGAAAATGAACTCATAAATATTCCACAGTGTTTTTAATTAGTGAAATATCTCTTAATTTTTGCACTTTCAATGTTTTGAGTCATATACAATCCAATGTCAAGTATAATTGAGGAATCTGATGTGGATATCGTGTGTGTATCAGAAACTTGGTATAACGAATGTGTAACTGATGGTATGGTTGCTGCCAAAGGCTATAAATTATTAAGAAATGATAGACTAAAACACGGAGGTGGTGTTGCTATTTACATTAAAAATCATATTTGTACAAAATTTATTTGCTCATCAAAGGCGGACGACAAAATAGAATATTTATTTGTTGAAATTATCTCACGTGAAAGTAAATTACTATTGGGTTGTACCTACAGACCTAACAAACAAATTCCATATGAATCTTTTTAAACCTTGAAACCCTTACCATACAATACAATGATGTTGTTATCGCTAGCGATTTTAATTCAAATATTCTGCCTGGTTCGGACATGTTACAATCCATCATGTCAATTGGATTATATATCGTCAACACTGTAAATCCTACTTATTATACATCTACAACTAATTCGTTGCTTGATATTTTTGTTATAAGTAATCCTTCAAGTTTATTGTTATTTGATCAACTTTGCGTGCCCTGTTTCTCTAAACATGACTTCATTTATTTATCATTCAACTTCACATTGTATGAAACCAAAACCCTTTACAGATATCGGGATTTCCGTAACATCAATTTGTATCAATTAGATGAGTACTTCAACTGTATTGACTGGAGCAGTATTTATTACATGGCCTCTGCCGAAGAACAACTACATTTTTTAAATAGTAATTTGCACCAAATGTTTGAGCTTACTGTTCCCACACGTAATTGTCGTGGAGATAAAAGGAAAAATTGCTGGTTCACCTCTTCCATAAAAAACCAAATTAATCTTCGAGATAAGCTATATGCACGCCGGAAGAGATTCAGAACATCCGATCTTCATGAGGAATATCGTATTGCGCGACGTAATGTCACAAAAGTTATAAGAGACGCAAAGTCGAGCTATTATGCAAGACGCTTTCGGTCAGCGATAGACTCAAAGAAGAAATGGCAAACAATTAAGGAGATAGGAATAGGAAGTAAAAACACAACAGTTAACAACTTAGATGTCAATAAATTAAATGAATTGTTCGTTAGTATTCCTACTACATCATTTACTGCAACTCAAGATAATGCAGTCGCATGCACAAACGAGGAAATGGTACCATTACCTATACAAACAACTTCTCAATTTGAATTTTCGTGTGTAATCCCACCTGATGTCCTATCGTGTTGCTTACTGTTAAGTCAAATGCTGTCGGATTAGATCTCATTGATCCAAAATTTACAAAGTTGTTGCTACCAAAATTAATATATGTTACCACTCATATCTTCAATACAATCATAACTACCAGTTGTTTTCCGAGTTGCTGGAAATACGCCAAAATTATTCCGGTTCCAAAATAAAAACTGAGTATAGACCAATTGTATAGACCTATTTTTCAAAGGTATTTGAACGAATCTTGCACCTTCAGATGATGAGATACTTGACCGATCATGGTCTCCTCATTGATAACCAATCAGGTTTTAGACCAAAACGTAGCTGTGTCACTGCACTCTTAAATGTATCTGAGGACATTAGAAAAAATATTGATATTGGCTATACTACGTTTCTTGTATTGCTGGACCATTCTAAGGCTTTTGATTGTGTCAATCATAAAACTCTTTGTAGCAAACTCTCGGCATTTTTTAACTTTTCCAGGACTGCTGTCTTGCTAATAGCGACATATCTTTCAGGACGAATTTAATCAGTGACTGTGAATGACTCAACATCAATTCCATTGCC
Source organism: Cordilura impudica (assembly GCA_963682025.1). Classification (NCBI taxonomy): domain Eukaryota; kingdom Metazoa; phylum Arthropoda; class Insecta; order Diptera; family Scathophagidae; genus Cordilura; species Cordilura impudica. The sequence goes on from OY821518.1 coordinate 135,940,892, forward strand.
AGTACCTAATGGTGTACCACAAGGTTCTATTTTGGGTTCTCTCTTATTTTCTTTGTACATCAATGATCTACCTCAACAACTTTCTCACTGCAAAATTCATTTATATGCTGATGATGTCCAAATATACATTAGTAATTTGGGCGCCTCGATTCATGACTGCTCATCTAAGCTCAATGACGATCTTAAAAGAGTATATGCATGGGCTACAACAAATAGTCTCCGTCTTAACCCTAAAAAGTCAAAATGCCTTATAATATCAAAAAGAAAACAGAACATCCCACCTGACATTTCTGTTATATAAGGTGATCAAACCATTGAATTTGTGGAATCAACAAAAAATCTTGGAATAATTTTCAACAATTCCCACAAATGGAATACACATACAAATTCTGCTACTGGAAGTACATTTGCTATGCTGCGAACATTATACCCCACTCAGCACCTTACTCCGGTGAAGACTCGCGAACTTCTTGCTAAAGCCTTTGTCATGCCTAAACTGCTGTACGGATGTGAAATATTCGCTAGCTGTGACGCTCGTAGTAGAACCAGATTAAAAGCTTCTTATAATGCTGCACTGAGATATGTCTATTGCATAAACAGATATGATGGAACATCACCTTATTCAAAAACCTTATATGGCGTATGCTTTGCTGATCTGTTAAAAATTAAATCATTAATCTTCTTACATAAGATAATAAACGGTGATTTTTTAGCTATTATCTTTTTGGCAACACTGGTTTAAACAGCTGACGCACGTTTCGTGTTTTCTTTCATTGTCAAACATCTGCAGTTTGGTCTATAATTTAACAATGAACAGTCTTACAAACGAACAACGCTTGCAAGTGATTGAATTTTATTATCAAAATGCGTGCTCTGTTAAGAAAGCTCATCGCGCGCTTCTTCCATTTTATGGTCAGTTTAATCGACCCACTGAAGCGGCTATTCGGGCTATTGTGACTAAATTTCGCACCAAATTTACATTGTTGGACATTAAACCACCAACACGCTTACGTAGAGTGCGAACTGAAGAAATATCGCAGCTGTATCAGCCAGTGTTAATGATGACCATCACTTATCGATTCGTCGCCGTTCGCAGCAATTGGGCCTCTGTTACTCAACAACGTGGAAAATTTTGCGGAAGGATTTAGGTGTGAAGCCTTTCAAAATACAGCTGGTGCAAGAATTGAAGCCGAACGACCTACCGCCACGTAGAATTTTTGGTGAATGGGCTCCTGGAAAGTTGGCCGAAGATCCACTTTTTTACCGAAAAATTGTGTTCAGCGACGAAGCTCATTTTTTGCTCAATGGGTACGTAAATAAGCAGAATTATCGATTTTGGAGTGAATATCAGCCAGAAGCATTGGAAGAGCTACCAATGCATCCAGAAAAAGTCACAGTTTGGTGCGGTTTATGGGCTGGTGGCATCATTGGACCGTACTTCTTCAAAGATGATGCGAATCGTAACGTAACTGTGAATGGTGAGCGCTACCGAGAGACGATATCCAACTTTTTTTTGCCCAAAATGCAAGAGCTTGACTTGTATGACATGTGGATTCAACAAGACGGTGCCACATACCACACAGCACGCGCAACAATGGACTTATTGAGAGGCGAGTTCCGGACCGGTCAATTGGCCGCCTAGAATAACGCCTTTAACGCCTTTAGAATATTTTTTGTGGGGCTATGTTAGAGCTCATGTCTATACAGACAATTCCGCTTCGATTGACGCATTGGAAGACAACATTGAAGCATTTATTCGTGAGATACCGGCCGAAATATTGGAAAGAGTATGCCAAAATTGGACTAAGCGGATGGACCATTTGAAGCGCAGTCGCGGTCAACATTTGCATGAAACAATCTTCAAACATTAAATTATATGGACAGTACTATCGATTCAAATAAAGATTTCATGCATTTTTCTGAATTTTATGTGTTTTTTTTTTTTTTGGAAAACTTTCCTATGGCTCTTAAAAAATCACCCTTTTGTATACCAAAGAGCCAAATTATTTATACATTCGTCTTCGATTTGCACGATCAAACAGGGGAATGAAACTAATTCATGTTCGACACCATAGTCTTATATCTGATTGGCAATTTTTTATTAACTCTGTGCGTCTTTAGAACTCATTACCCTCCAGCACAGAACTAATTGGCAACGCTACACAATTTAAAAATATTTTATTTTCAAGTTTTTAAATATAACGTTCCATACTGTTTTAATTTTGTAAATTCCAGTGTGTAATGCTTTTGCTAATTGCTAATGTATTATAAATTTTATTTTATGTTTTTTTTTTTACTATTTTAAATTACAACCTAACAAATCAATGTATGTATGTCAATATAAGATCACACACTTTAACTAAAAAGATGTATTATATCTTGTTGTGTGTGATATCAATGTAAATAAATAAATAAATAAAATAAATAATCAAGCGGCCTGAAAATAACATATTAACTTAATGATAGCTGCAGTTCATAAACTATGAGTAGATTTTTGCTCTGGAGCTAAGAATTTAAAGGAAAGTACATGGAAATTATTTGATCAGGATATGAGCCAAATCAACCTTCTAAACTTTAAAAGAGCAAACGCGTTATTTAAAAGGGAAATTAAAAAAGCAAAGAATACATCATTGAGATTATTTACATCTTCAAGTAGCCCATGTCCTACTTCAGAGAAACTGTTGTCTAACATCAGAGTATTAACAGGTTACAAAAACTCTCACCAAATTCATTGCATTGCCACTGACCATATTTACTTCAACTTTACCTCAAGCAGGAACAAAAAAACTAATATATTATGTAAATTCTGGTATGACAATTCAGACAACAAAAAACTTTTCATTAGAATTTAATATGCGCAAAATTTCCATCATTAATAATATCCCTCACATTATTCCTAATGAAGACGCTCTAATAATGGAATCAACCATAAGCTTCATAAAACTTGAATCAGCGCTTTCTCGTTTGAAAAGCAAGACACCCGGCCTCGATAGAATCTCTTATGCAATGATAAAACAACTACCATATGTTGTAAAACAGAGAATTTTATCTCTATTCAACCATATTTTCAATAACTATATATACCACAACAATTTAAAAATAGTATCATTATAACTCTTCCAAAACCAAGATCTGATAAAACTATTCCTGGTTCTTATAGACCTATATCTCTTAACCCTTGTTTTACTAAAGTAATTGACAAAATAATTGCTAATAGATTATGGTGTTTTGTTCTAAGAAACAAACTACAAGATAGCCATCTATACGGATTCAAAACAGGAAAGTCTACAACTGATGCTCTACTTCATATAGACCATCAGGTTTCAAATAGTATCTCTCTAAGAAAACACTTAGATGACTAGATTTTGAAAAAGCCTATGATAAAATAGGTATTCGTTCAATTATCGATCAATTATTGTTATGGAATGTACACTTTATGACAAATAGGAAAATCGTAGTCAGAGTAGGTATATATCATTCGAACTCATTCCCTTTGCACAATGGCATATCTCAAGGGTCACCCCTTTCTGTTATACTATTTTTAATCGCATACAATAAATTATGTTGGAAAATTTCGCTTCAGATATAATTGGATTTTACTGCTTTTGCGGATGACTTTAATATCATTCTTAGATCAGATAAAAAGACAAATCCAACACTACAGTTAAATAATCAATTTGAAGATATTGCAGAATGGTGTAATTACTCGGGAGCGGTACTATCGCCCTCGAAATATAAATTCATCAATTTTTGTAGAAAAGACAATGTAAGCCCGACTTACAACTCAACAACTTTCACTTACAAGAAGTGAATGACCTAAAAACGTTAGGTCTATATTTTAACAAAACATATAAATGGAACTCCCAAGTGGAGTATCTCGTTTTATCTTTATCAAGCAAACTTAATATTATAAAATGTTTATCCAGCCATAAATTTAATTGCAACACGACTACATTGATATGTATTACTAGATCAATTATTTTTATCAAAAATCAACTGCGCCCTTCCATTGTTTGTTTATGCTCCAAAATCGGTAATTCAGAAGATAAAGCGCATTATAAACGCATCAGTTCGAATATCTTTATGTACCTTTACACCTCTCCTATTTATAGTATGCTAAGCGAATCAGGGATCTTACCTTTGGAAATTCAAGGAGAATTGTCAACATCGATATTATTCAAATCAATTCTGAATAACAATGACACCCCAATAGACAAATGTAAATAAGAACAGTAAACAAAAGAAAAATATAAAATTGTATTAACGTTACAAAGGTTAGTAGAAAATTGTAATTCACTGCATTTACCTCTGCAATATCCGACTAAATTGAAATCTAAATTAGAACCACCCTGGGCACTTAAAGAGGACTCAACTAACTTATCCCTTATAAAATTTAAATTAGCCAAATCCCAAACAGCGCCGTCTCAGTTTAAGATAAGATAAGATAAGGAAGGCTAAACGCACTGCGACCAATTTGATCTTTTGTGCAGCCCATGGTTGTCCTAAAGATTAAGGCTTCTTATGAAGCCAATTACCCTATTTGGCATTAGTTTCCATATGTCCCGGGGGGATACAATGTATCCTCCAAGTGCAAGGATTCTCTTACCACTTAGTCTTGGACATTCACAGAGAATATGTTCTGCTGTTTCCACCTCCTGCTCGCAGAACCTACATGTGTCTATAGCAGATTGTCCTTTCATTCGTAGATGATATCTAAGATTGCAGTGTCCTGTAAAGAATCCCGTTAAGGTCCTTAAGTCCTTTTTATCAAGGGCAAGTAGTCTTTCCGATTGAACACTGGATGGAGTTATGAATCTCTTGGCCTGCCGTTGACCTGGACTTTTGTCCCAGTGTTCGGCAATTTGTGATTTTCTCCACTCCCTCATTTTTTCTTTTGTGTGTCCCATTGGAACACCACAGAAAGGTTCCGGACCGATGAAGGGACGACGGGCCCCTCGATTGGCTAGGCAATCGGCCCTTTCGTTCCCTGCATGTCCTTCATGTCCCGGAATCCAGCATAGAGTTAATTTGTTGCATCTACCTAATTCGTTTAGCTTTTCGATGCACTCCCGCACCAGTTTGGACGTCACTTTGTAGGCCATTATTGCCTTAAGTGCAGCCTGACTGTCGGATAGTATATAAATGAGTGCCCTTTTTGTCTTTCTTCTGAGACATTCAGTCACGCGTGTAAGAATAGCGAAGACCTCCGCTTGGAAAATGGATGGGTATTTACCCATGGATAAGGCACGTTGAAAGTTGGTACCAAATATGCCCGCGCCCGTGTCCCCATTTGTTTGTTTTGAGCCATCTGTGAACCACACATGAGAACCTTGCTCTGGTTCCCAGGTCCCACTGGTCCATGTGCTCCGTTCCAATATCATGGTTTCAAATTCCCTGATGAATATATTTGTTGGTAACATTCTGTCCGTGACTCTCGCCACCGGGTCGTGGATGAAGAGCCTCGCGACTCTCATGTGACCCTTTAGGTCACCGTCCTTCATGCTACCAAAATCCTGAAGTCGTACGGCACTCATGCACGCATCTTCAATGATCGAAATATGAAGTGGTGTAATGTTAAGCATGATGCCGATTGCATCTGTTGGGCACGTTCTGTTCGCCCCTGTAATACCAATACAGGCAATGCGGTACACCTTGTTCAGGATTGCTTTTGCTTTGGTTTGCTCAACCTTCGGCCACCATGCAAGGGCCGAGTAGGTAATTATTGGTTTCACAATAGTTTCAAACGACCAGTAGATCATGTGGGGCTTTAAGCCCCATGTTCTACCAAATAGCCTTTGACAGGCGTATAAAGCCCTGGTGGCCTTTTTGGTAATTTGATCTAAGTGGCCGTTCCATGTGAGGGATTTATCCAGGGTGACCCCAAGATATTTGACCTCGTCCGAGAACCCTATTTTCAAGCCATTCAGACTTGGTTCCATAAGGTTGCATCTTCTTCGTTTAGTGAAGGGTATCAGTATGGTTTTTGATGGGTTCATAGATAGCCCCTTTCTCTGACACCAATTGAGGGTATAATTCAGAGCCTGTTGCATACGTTCCGATATTGTCCTCTCGTCAAATCCGGAGACAGAGATAACAAGATCATCTGCGTAGCCCAAGGCCCGGAATCCTAGCTCATTAAGTTCCTCCAGCAGCTCATCTATGACCAAGGTCCAAAGCAGTGGCGATAGAACGCCTCCCTGAGGACAGCCCCTAGTGGCACTTATGGTCCTAAATGTGCTGCCTATATTCAGTGTGATGACCCTAGAGTTGAGCATCTCTAGCGTCCAGTTAATTATGATTGGAGAAATATCCTTTCTCAACATGGCCTCTTCAATTGCCCTATATGACGTATTATCGAAGGCGCCTTGTATATCAAAGAAGGTACAGAGAGATATTTGTTTGGCATCGAATGCCTTTTCTATCATTGTGACAACATTATGGACAGCTGATCCTGTGGATTTACCCTGTTGGTACGCAAACTGTAGTTCGTGAATAGGTTTGCGTGCCAGGTAAGTGTCCCTGATATGATGGTCCAGAACTTTTTCCATTGTTTTTAGGAAAAAAGAACTTAGACTAATCGGTCTATACGATTTAGGTAACTGTTCAGATTTTCTGCCTACCTTGGGTATAAATACTACCTTTACTTCTCTCCATGTCGATGGCACAAAGCCATGTAGAAGACAAGATTTAAAAAGTCTAGTCAGTTGTGGGATGATGATATCCATCCCTTCCTGTAGTAGACATGGATATATACCGTCCGGCCCAGGCGATTTTAGTGGAGAGAAACTATTTATCGCCCATTTAACCCGGTTCTTCTGAAAAATGTTGTCCGCCAAACGTATGTTCCCTTTAGTCAGGGAGAGTATCCCGATGACTGGTGGGGACCTGTTAATGGGGACACATCCTGGAAAGTGTGTTTCCAATAGAAGTTCACAGGTTTCTTCCGGAGATTCAGTGTATGAACCATTTGGTCTCTTTAAAGTACATAGACCATTTGTGTGATCCTGAGAGAGGGCCTTTTGAAGTCGCACAGCTTCCGGAAGGTCATTGATCTTCTCACAGTAGCTCTGCCACGTGGTCCTTTTGGATTTGCGTAGTGTCTTGTTGTATTCAGTGAGGGCTATTTTATAGGCGTTCCAGTCACCATTAATTTTAGCCTTGTTGAATAATCTTCGAGCGTTACGTTTGAGCCCTTCTAGTCCATCATTCCACCATGGAACATCTCTTCTAGTCCTCCTGGTCTTTAATGGACAGCTCTCTGTGTACGCTGATGATATGTTTGATTGTAATTCAGATGCTTCATAATCAATTACCCTAGTGCTTTCTATTAGCCCTTCCGAATAATTAGCATTGTTACCTAAATGGTATCGAAATTTATCCCAGTTAGTCTTTTTAGGATTACGATAGTGTTGATCAGTGTTCATAGAACTAACTATGTCAAAAACTATATGTTGATGATCTGACATAGAGAGTTCACTAGAAACATGCCAGTTTGAGATGGCGAAAGATAGATTAGAACTAGTCAAAGTAAGATCTAAAACCTCTGTTCTGATTGAGTTCCTAAATGTCGGTTCGTCACCCCTGTTTGCAATACTTAAATTATATTTACAGATAAATTCAAGAAGAGACTCACCACGTTTGTTAACATTACCACTTCCCCAGGTTGTATGATGGGCATTGGCATCGCAGCATATGATGCAGCTGAGGCTACGTGCCTGGCAATATTCCACGAGGGCCGTCACTTCTGTGGTGGGTGCTGTTTCCGCCTCGCCCGGTAAATAGGCAGAGGCCAGCACTACCTCATGTTCGCCAGCAAGAGAGGGCACTTCAGCCCGGATGGCGACCAGATCACCTGAGACGAATTCTGAAATTGGAAGAAAAGTTATACCACTTCTAATAATCAGGGCCGCTCTGGGTCTTGGTTGTCGATAATCGTATATGAGCTTACCTTGGTTGGCGTTGAGCCCCTTAATGACTCCGGCATTTACCCATGGTTCCTGAATAAATAATATATCCAGGATTTCAGTGGTGAACCTTCGGCTGACCACATGGGATGCAGCCTTTGCGTGGTGAAGGTTCACTTGTAGGCACTTAAGGTACCTTTTTTGATTGCCTCCGTAGGAAGGCATTATGACCGCGACTGTTTTGAGGCACGTTTCGCCACTTTTCTGCTTCGGCTGGAAGTAAGCAGAACTGCTTCCTCGGCTGATCTCTCACACTTTTTAGGTTTGCTGGTCAGCGGCCTGTCGTGTGTTCTATCAGCTTTCGTCTTGAGCGGGGGCCTGAATGTTCGAGACGTGACAGCATCTTTCGAACAACCGGGCGTCGCATCCAGTTTGGAGTTCTGGGAAGCTCCCGTTTGATGTTTGGCCTTAGTTGTTGATGTAGCCGTCTTCGTCTCTTTGGGTATGACGTGCCTTGCCTCATTTTGTGGACGGGTGGGTCTTATAAGCACTGATCCATACCCATAGTTTACCGAGTGTTCCAATCGTTTGAGCACTTCTGCCGATATTGGGTCGATAGATAGGGTGAGTTCTATTACACCTCCTTTTATCGCCCTTTTAAGCACTTTCCAGTACTCAACCGAAAGGTCACTGTTTTGGCCCTCGATCAGTCCAAAGATGGTTTCCGTGGACGTGTCCGCCTTTTCGGGGAAATAACCCACAAAAATCTGTGTCTTGGGAACTTCGTCTTCTGTGACCACTTTGAGTACGGCATTGCTCCATGGCTTTAAATCCGGGACGTGAGTCCTGAGCCATTGTGCCGTATCGTTGTCCCGACAGACGAAATTAAGCCATCCTGGTTTAAAGGAGCAGCCAGAGAAACTGGGCTTAACAGACCCTTTCTTCAGCTCCACTATCTTGTTAAGAACAGCTTTTTGTATGGTCTTTAGTTGTTCGTTTGACCATCTGGTGTGTGGGAAGTCGGGCGGTATTACGCCAATTTTCACCAATTTTAATGCATCTTTAAAAGATGCAGCTGTCTGTTGCTGTGGATCGATTGGCAGCGCAGTGCCACATACAGCAGTGCAGGTGTTGCCACTATTTGACAATTCGGTAGTGCGTTTTGGTGGGTGCCTAGTATCAGGTGGAGTGGATCCATCCGATCGCGCCCTTTTGCGCTTTGATGAAAGCTCGCGCACCTCAACACGGGCTTCACGCATAGGCATCTTGCAAAGCCTGCGAGCCACTTCGATGTCGATGCCTTCATCAATGTACATCTTTAGGCGCTTCCGAGCGGCTCCAGAGAGCTTTATCTTCTCAGAAATAGGCTTGCTATTTACGCCAGGTGTTTTAGGTTCTACGGACTCTTCAGGCTGAGATCTTAAAAGCTCGTCCTCTTCATCCGTCAGGATATTAGTAGTAGCAACGTTTGGACCTGCGTCCATTTGTTGCTCTACCACATCCATTTTTTCGGATTTGCTTTTGAGACCTTGAACCTCATTAGCCACATCCGAATGGTCCATATTGACCATGTCTGTTGGGGTGGTTATTTTTAAATTAAAATTTTCCATCTGTAAATAAAGAAGAAAAAGGGGTTAAAGAGATACGCACAGGTAGCAGAGCCCTTTTGCTACCGGCGGGCTATATACAACCAGCTTTCGCCACAACCTGGAGGCTACCGTTAGAAAACACACTAACGTAGTGCTATTCATCCCATAGGCACGGTTCAGATAACACCGGGGATTACGGGTGTTTATCGAGTGTCCGCTCTAGATCCGCCATGTTCTGTTATAATTAGCAGAGACACCTCTTGCAGGGTATGACTCTTCGCCATGCATGGACGGTCTTTGAAAACTGAGAGGCTAATGCATAATGGATATATGCTATGTGAACGCATCAGGTTCCCTGTAGCACTGCTACTACTTATCTCCAACCGTCTCAGTTTAGAACATTATTTTATTAATTGAGAGAACGTTTTACAGATCACCATTTTATTTTTACTGATGGCTCGAAAAACGAAGATTCTGTTGGATTCAGTATCGTAACAGAACAACTTATTATTAAATCCTCAATTGTACCCAGTTATACTTCAATATTTTCTGCCGAATGAATTGCTATTCTAGAATCTACCCAGTTTATTAACAACAAACTTGGTAATTTCGTAATTCGCACTGATTCGTTATCATCTCTAACATCAATTTCAAATTTAAGCAACCATAACTACTATGGCACTACTATCAGAATCACTTTGATCTGGATTCCTGGTCACTCAGGGATTACAGGAAATGAATTAGTGGATATTGCCGCAAAAAATTAGTCCTTTGTCCAAATTTTAATATTAAAGACATAAATAGATCCATAAATAAATTTTATCAATCTAATAACTATAATATTGCATCAATATCTGACTGATATAAAATAATAAATAGATCCAAAATAACAATATTTGATTATATTAAATTTATTAGAAATAATTTTTCCAAAATTGATTGCTCGAAAATTATTAGGCTCTGTTTAGGTCACACTAAACTATCGCATGGCCATTTATTAAACCTTCCTTATCAAAACATTTGTACTTGCGACGTTCCTTATCCCAATAATTTAAAACACATCCTTACAACGTACCTCAAATTCACAAGTTTACGGACACAAATCTTCAAAGACATAAATCCAAAACACAGTTTATCAAACCCAACAATAAACTACTTGAAAAATATTATACAATTTCTGAAATTAAGAAATATTTACAATTTAATATAATTATAAATTATTTACATAAAAATTTTGCCTGCATTATAATGGTATTAAAATAATTATGTGTATTTGGAACTATTTAATGATTATCTAATTGTATATACTAACAGATTCCAGCCCTCGAAATTCGAGCGCAAATTCTAGGAAATTTTATTTTTTCATTAAATAAAAACCCTAAAAGTATGCTAATCAATTATAGCCAATTTAGAAATCAAAACAAAAAACAAACACATTTTTATTACAAACCCATTAAAAATTTAATAAACACACACATAGCATTGTATACTTTTATGTATGTATTAGTAGCAATTTTAAATGAAATTTACTCAAAATAAAGGAAAATTTAAAAATCTGTAAATCTACAAAACGGCTAAAAAGAAATACCTTTCATATAATATACGTTTGATCAAAATTAGGATAAAACGGTAGAACAAAACATCAGTCACAAGAAATCGCCTAGCCTATTAATATTATAGATATATTATTTTAATGTTAGTTAATAAGCTATCCCTTAATATTAATTAACTTGAATTCCATATGTTTATTTTCTTTTTCCGTTTTACATTACACTTAGATATAGGGCCTGCAATAGCGGTATACCGGTATACCGAATACCGGTATACCGGAGCTATTTTTTAAAACCGAAATACCGGTTTTATGACGTATAAATACCGGTATTTCGGTATTTAATTAAATGTCATATATTTCAACTTTTTTAAATCTTATAAAAATCAAGTCTTCTTCAAAAACTCAAAAAAATTCTTAATTCCTGAAAAGTTATATAAAAACAAAAAATTTTAAAATATAAATCGAAGTGTGCTGGTGTTTTGTGGCTAGTTAGTGTTCAGTTTAATAGTTCTGTTGCTGCATTAATAAAGTTTGCGTTTTAAAAAAATATATATTGCCCAAAATATTATTTCATATTATTTATCGATATTGTTGAATGTAAGTAAATTATATTCTATATTTCAAATTTAATACAGAGGTACATTTTAAAGTAAAAATTTGAGTTTTTTTAATTATTGGGATATTTTTTTTATTTTAGTAGCCTTAATATGGAATTTGAAGCAGTTAAAAAAGGCGTTACAGACAAACTTCCGTTTGGCATTATTTTCTGAGAGATATATCAGGAAATTTGGCAAAATGTACCAAATGCGACAATAAAATAAAAACATGCGGTGGATCAACTAGTGGGCTTCATACGCATCTACGAACTGCTCATGACATCAACTTGTTGAAAAAAAGAGGACTAGATGCTGAAAATCCCGAAACTTCAACGATCTCATCTAATATAACTACTAGTGCTGTACCGCCGAAATTTAAAAAAATATCGAGCTACTTTAAAAATGAAAACGATGATATTCGTGTAGTATTATCAAAAATGACTGCGGTCGACGGTCTACCATTTAGTGTTTTTACTACTTCTATTGAGTTGAGAAAATCGTTGCTGGCTCGAAAACTTGACGTCCCAAAATCTGCGAATACAATTCGAAATATTGTTTTAAGGTATGGTGTAAATATACGCGAAGAGATGGTAAAAGATTATTCAGATCTGAAAAAAGAAGGAAAGTTCAGTCTAACATTTGATGAGTGGACGTCTGGTAAAAATAAAAGATATTTAAATTTAAATTTACATGTGCAAAACAAATTTTGGAACTTGGGATTAATTCGTATTTTTGGGACCTTTCCAGCAGAGAGTTGCGTTGAACTTATTACAAAAAAATTAGAAAAATATGAATTATCTTTTGATGAAGACACCGTATGTATAACTACAGATGGCGCTTCTATGATGAAAAAAGTAGGACGGACAGTAAACTGCCATCAGCAGCTTTGTTATACCCATGGTATTCAATTGGCGGTGCTAGACGTTTTGTACTGCAAGAATAATAAAAAACAAGTAAGAAAATTATAGTCGGTCGAGACCGACTATATGATACCCTATACCATGCGTCTAGAGACCCTATCTCTTAGGCCCAACTAACTGGATATAGAAAATAAGCATAAACCAAATTTGAGTGGGATTTTTATTAATTTTTTGGGCTGCAGATATGAAAAAGTTCATATCGGATGCTATATCTATTGGGGACTAGACCCAAAAATGGACCGATTCTAACCATGTCTGGTAAAGTCTCTTATATTTTGGAAAAATATATACAAACAAAATTAGAGAAGAATCAGTGCAATATTTGTGTTTTTTGATAGATTTAAGTGAAGATCGCGAAGCAGCTCTATATGGGGCCTATGACTAAGAGTTACCCAATAGGGATCATCTTTGGACTACTGATTAATGGATGTAATATATACATACAAACCCAATTTGACTAAAATATATGATAATTTGGATCTTATGGCAATTTAAGTCGATTTAATAGGGGTCATTTGTATGGGGGCTAGGTCTGAACATGGACCGATTCTCACCAATTTCAACTGCGTTCATCCCATGGCCGATAAAAGATCAAATACCAAATTTCATCAAAATATATTAATATTTGCGACCTGCAGTTTGATTACAAACTTTACATGGACACACAGACGGACGGACGGACGGACGGACATCGTTAAATCGAATCAGATAGTGATTCTGACTCGATCGGTATAATTAAAGTTGGGTGTAGGTCAAATATTTTTGGTTGTTACAAACAGCAGCACAAAGTCATTATACCCAAACCACATAGTGGTATAGGGTATAAAAATGCAACAAATTTGGAATCTATGGGAGAAATAGAAATAAATAGCGAAAGTGATGCTGAATCAGATGTTGAGGAAAACGATGTAGATGGATTTAAAATTTCTGAAAACTATGATGATTCTATGGACTTGAAAGCAGAAACACGTCCACTTATAAATAAAGTAAGAAAAGTTGTAAATATTTTTCGACGTTCCCCCACAAAAAATGACGATATACTTCAAAAATATGTCAAAGCTGAATTTAACAAAGAAATTTCGCTGATTCTGGATACAAAAATCAGATGGAATAGCTTATTTTTTATGCTACTGCGCTTTTGGGAACTAAGAAATTGCATTTTAAAATCTTTAATAGACTTATGTTCCACTATATCATTTGAAGAGGCAGAAACGGATATTATTTCTGGTGTTATTTCAACATTGTTGCCAATAAAATTAGCAAGGGAATCATTGTGTCGTCGTGATGCGACTCTCCTATCTGCAGATGCCACTATTGTATTTATGATTAATAATTTAGGAACTGGACAATTAAGCGGTGAATTTAAAATTTCTTTAGCACGTAGAATTAACGAAAGGCGAACCAAATTATCAAGTCTGCTTCAATATCTTCACAAAGGACAAATAAAATCAAAACCTCAAGATAATGAATTTTTATTGAAATTCAATACCGAATACCGGTGTTGATAATTATCTCCGGTATTGCAGGCCCAACTTAGATATTGTCATAGATATTAACATTAATTTTATTTTTTATTAATCAATTTTATACTTATCAGTATTACCTTTTATTAAATTAGTTGAGCTAAATTAAGTTATAATTTAATTTATAAGTTAATTCTAATAAATAAAAAAAATAAAATTTTCAAATTATAAAATTTTTTTCTCTACAATTAATAATCCTAATTAGCATAATATTTACTTACCAATAACTATATGTCTTACACCCAGTTGTAGGGTGTGCAAAAATAAGTGTGTTGCAAATGAAGAAAAATAACTTATACGGGTATGTGAAACTATGAAACCAGAAATTTTTTGGCAACAGAGAGTGAGACTTGAGGGAGTATTTATTTCCGTTTGATATACATACATACATATAAAGTAATGTAATTTTATATCCCATTACAGTTCTTTCATTTTATAAGTCACTTAATTTACCTCTAATCAATGAAGATATATATGACTTTTCTTTTCTCGATAAATAACAAGTAATTACTTGTACATCTAAAATAGAGTTCATGTTGATGTCATGCATAAGCTCCAATTTGTGAAATTCTAGTGGCATATATTATGTCCTGGCTTCCCTTGTTATGCAAACATATTTAATTCTACAGCAATATATACTTAATTAAACATTGTGTGTCCATATTGTATGAGTATTGTTAATACGTATACATCCAAACTTTATTTTATCGTTTTAGTTTCAATGAAATGGTTGGTTTGTCCATATTTACATCATTATGATTCGATTTTCAGTAAGTAATGACAAATATTCATTTGTCCATAAATCAGGTCATAATTGTGTTTATCTTCTGTTTCCTGTTTCTGTTCATTATTATCTGTCTTTATAAATAGTCGTAAATATATATATATTGCATCAATAACATCAGATTTAATTGTCCGTAAAGATTACACTGGCTTTATTAGTTTGTTTATGCAAGCAAACGAAACTTTTTGACAGATTAATTAAGTTCATAATAGTTCTTAAACAAATTTATATGATTTACTCTATTGTAATTTTAGTATTTGATTGAATCTTAAAACTGAGCGACACTTTTATTAAATTGATATTTTGTTCTTTAAAAAAAATTGTTTAAACAACGTGGGGTTTGGAATAATATGGCCAGGTATTTGTTGCTGGTTGTCAGCATAAGTAAAGAGTGTCTCGAAAAGCTTTTTGCCATTTTTAGCAAATTGTATAACGATTGAAATGAAGCCACCAGGTGGCCAGAGCCACGGCTTGTTGTCCGCTATTGGGCTATCGTTTAGCATAAAAGTATCTGGAAGACTATATCCGGACAGACTCACAAGTCCATGACATTTGAACTTCTCTCCTGTCAATCATCATCCCTTATTAAACTACTCTTGAGTGAGCTGCGTAATTTAGTTTGTGTTTGTTAGTCACTGAAAGGAGAAAATCTCAACAGTTTTGGCAAAAATGGAAAAAATAAATTACGAGTACCTTTAAAACATTACTTTTTGCCGAAAAAACCCATCACCGAAACCAACAAAAGAATTGGTAAATAATATGAGGAAGAGGTTTACTGGATTCCATTATGTTCGTAGCAGTAAATGTGTGTAAAACATGGATTCATCGCAAGAGAACAGAGATCCTGGTGAACGTGCACTAAACAAGCCTGAGGAGGGTCTGTCGGCCAACAAGGTCTTGTCGACAGTTTTTTGGGTTGAGTAAAATGATCACCGGTGAATACTAATCACAAATGTTACACAGATTTAGCATTGATTTGAAAAAACGCTCACATTTGACCGATTTACAGTTGCTTTGACATAAAGTGGACCACGAACTACTAACCTAATACCCTGTAAATATTTCCTCCTTCCTAACTAGAATAAATAGCTCGGTGATAAGTTATTTGGACAGAATGAGGAGTTCGCCACTGAAACAAACACACATTTTGATGACTTTTAGAAAACCTTCCTCTATAAAATAATTAAATGTGAAATGTATTATATTGAGTTATTTGTTTCATATTTTATTATGTTTTTGTGTGCCCTTTAAAATCATTAAAAACTATATTTTTAATTTTATTTGTTAAAAAAAAAAAAAAAAAAAACAAACATACTTCATATTTATTATCTTTATTTATTATTTTTGTCTAAAAATATATTTTAATAATAAATAAGATATTGATGTGCCTTTGCTTATTAAAACTTGTAGTTTACGAGGTATAGAACCCCGCAAGTTTCTCTATATAGTTGGACAGAAAAGTTTATTAAATTGTTGCCCAATTCATATATTTCCGGATCCGTTCTAGTGAAGATGCAGCATACTCGAGACTTTCCTCATGCTCCAAATACAGCCCATACCATAAGAGATCCATTTTCATGGTTGCGTTTGTTACGCGTTTGATTAGAATGCCTAAGATCCCTCCAATATTCGTTGTGACCATCAGGGTCGTCACTAAATATGACCACCAAATTTTTCCTTATCTGCAAATGCGATTCGCGCATTTTAATGGCGCTGGTTTGAGAATGCTTTGGCATTTTTGTATTCGTAATTAAGACCTATGTCATTTGTTAGCAGTTTCTGGACACATAGTCTCGTAACACTTGAGTTGCATGTAACTCATGTTTTCATTTGTTGCTAAAAGGCGAATATGCCGGTTGTTTCTCTAGTCAGTAGTTTCGATGCCTCTACTGCGCTTATTACAGACGCGATCCTTAATAAAATTTGATACAGTATTTTTGGCCCGCTGCACAGAGGGTTAGAATAGCCTGTTTTCTTGGATTAATTAAAAAAAAATTTTAAGTATCGTTAAAATTTTTTGCACCCGGTTACAGTATATAAAATTCTACATCACTTGTCGTTAAAATAAATGTCAAAAGTGGTCTGGTGTTTTTGTAGTGAAACTTCAAAGTCAAACTTCATAGAAATTTTTGTGTAAAAAAGGCTGAAAAAAGTGAAAACGTTCCCGTTGAAAATTTTATTTATTTTAAAAAGTATTGTAAAAGTTAAACATTTTTCAATGGAACCATCAAGTTCAGGTTATTTTGCAAATACGTCGTTAACATTTGTGTATCAAATTGTGTGTGCAAGTGATTTAGATGTAGTTATTTATATTGAAAATGCCAAAAAAAATTAATATTTTTATATTTTAAATGGATATATAGTTATTATTCGTCCACATTCGTGTCATAATTTGTAGTTTATATTAAAGAGGACATAAATCTGTGTTATATTGCAAAATTTTACGCTGCCCTTTTGTGCTTTTTAGAAGCCATGCATTGTTTAATACAAGTGTTGCAGCAGTTAAATTAGCTAAAAGTCACATTGATCTCGCGACTGGTGCTGTTGTTGTGTGTTGTGTTTTGTTGTTTTTCATGTTACTTTTTTCTATTTATTTGTGTTCTTCTTTTCCGTATATTAATGTTGTTATTTTTGTTTCTTTTAATAATATTCTTTGTTACAATAATATTTTGTTTTTGTTTATTTTAATAATATTCTTTGTTTTGACAAATAGTGATTGTGTTGTGCAGTTTCAAGAAATCGGGTAAAAGGGATTTTTGAAAAGGTTTTTTTTTTATTACCATTATTTTTTTTTATAGATACAAGTTCGAACGTTGTTTTTTATACTCGTCGAAGCTTATTTGATATTATGATGAATTCAAGTGCTCAAACAATGAATGACAAGATGACATTTTTAGCTGAAGAAATCAAAAAACGCACCAACTGCTCTGAGGATAATATGTGTGATTTAAATAAAAGAATTCATGTTTTCTTTATTTCTTTTTTATTCACGGACCCGAGATTGTGTCAAATGCCCTTTTACCTATTGGGCAGTTATCAGAAGAAGCGCAAGAAGCTCGAAATAAAGATTTTAAAAAATATAGGGAGTTTCATTCCCGAAAGTGCAGTCGCGAAAAATCAAACCAATCCATTTTTAATATGTTTTTGATAACCTCTGACCCAATTATTTCAAGCATGCGAAAATTGCCTGCAAAGAAGGTTCAAAGCTTGCCAGAGGAGGCAATTGATTTAATTGTACCTGCAGCTCCGAACAAGAACTATTTCAGTGATGTTGAAGTTGCTGATGCTGCGGATGATGATAATGATGATAATGATGATGATGATAACGATAATGATGATGATGATGATAATAATGATAATGATGATGATGTGGATGATTAAATTTAAGATGTATAAAATGCAATGTTTAAGTTCTCATACTGTACTCCTTGCACTATATACCTACACTGATATTTGGCATTACTTAATAAAATTATACTCAAATATACTTAGAAAACATTTTTTTTAACTTATTTTAATGGTATTAACTGAAAAATAAAGAAAAATTATCCTAACATAGCTTCCCTGATTTGATCCAAGAAAATATGCTATTCTAACCCACTGTGCGCTGTATGGTAGCTGCTGTTGTGCCAATACCCTTGCCAGCAAGTCGCCTTCCATCAATATTGGTGCTCACTTTTCAAGATCAGAAATGCAAATTTAGTCAATGTACGTATATTCGTTTACTATTGAATTAAAAAGTGAAACCTCTTATATCAGATAACGGGACTATAAACGAGGTCAAAGGAAAAAACAAATTTCATTATCAAAAGAGACTAAATATGAGTGGAATAAAAATTGGTGACGTAAAAAATTAACTAAGGTGCCTATTATGAGCAACTTTCGATTTTCGATTGTGGTCGAATTAACTGATCGAGCGAATTTTCATTTGGAATTATGGCGCACATTCGATAAAGTAGCGCTATTTGAATTTCACTCAATTGGATTATTCACAATAGTACATATTTATCAGCTGGCACTATATATAAACATTGTTTATTTACAAATTTATTAAAGAAAAAAAATAATTAATTATTTATTAACATGGAATTATGGTTCTATGATCATCTGATGAAGATGAATGCTTGATCATAAGAGATGCTTCCAACATTTTGGAAATGGATTCCACTACGTAAGTATGCGAAGTTTTAACACGGGTACCATTTATTTACAGAGCTATAGCAAGTTTTCGACAGCAAGGAGGCGTTTATGGAACTGCTGTCTAATACAGATGAACTGCTGTGGCAATGCATACAAGGTAGATCAATCTCATGAAATTAAAATAAATTACAACTTATATATTCAATAAGTTTTACCAACTGCCATCCAGCATCGATAGCAAAATTGTGTTCGATTGAAAATTCGTTGTAGTTACAACGAAATTTTCGACCATGCTGCCAGCTCATAATACGAATTTGATATTCGATAGTCGATGTTCGATAGCCAGCGAAGATCAAAGATTGAATGCAGCTCATAATAAGGGCCTAAGTGTTTAGATAAAAGAAAACGAAGAGTATACAAAATTTCTCCATCAACATTAATTAATCAAAGGCATATTTGCAAGTAATAAAAATTTTTGAAGAACGCTGGACTAAATGTATCGAGCTTGAAAGAGCCACTGTTGAGAACTAAAATGCTTTTTGTCGCAAAAAATATCTTTTATTCACAAAATCAGTGAGTTATCAAAACGACCTCGCACAGGTCTCCGATTTAACAATTAAGAGAAATCTCTTATATACCCCTGAGAGCGGTAGCAATAAGAGAGAGATGAGAAGTAAATGGCAGTCATTGGATTTTTTTTATGATTATTTTGAATACACATAATAGATATTTGGGGTTTTAGAAAGAAACTGTAATACAAGGTTTCCAAGGACATAAGCCTTTGCTAATATTTTGTTGAGCCGAAACCAAGAACATGTTTATTATACTCGCTCTAATCTATATTCATAAGTCTTTCTGTTGAAATAGTTTAACAAATCCCCAGATTATTAGATTTGGCGATTACATTTTTAATGAGAAATCTCTCTAACGCAGAGACAATGGATTTATTTATGTATTTAAATCCCAATTGTTCGAACATTTTAACAATAATTTGATGTGATAATTTAAAGTTATGGAATGATTTCTCGGGCAAACAGTTTGGTAGATTAGGACATCATGATAGAAGAAACCGTTCCAGTATAGAATTAATGGTTTCTTATCATTATATTTAATGAAAAGTTTCAGAATTTACATGTGGTCATAATATTATCGAAGTTTTATGATGTCTATATATTTTCTAACTATAATTTATAATAATATATGTGACGCGACATGACGAAAGGGACCTTATCTTGCCAGAGTAAAATTTTCAGTACAGGCCAAAACGTGAATTAAAGTTTAAATTTCATGTTGTGAGTTTTTGACACCTAACGCTACCAACATATCTCATGATGAACTATAATTGATCGATTATATGATTTTTTATCCACAAGATGGCATAAAAGTCAATTTTCCAAACCTCTACCCATGGTACATGGATAAAGTTTCTAGCTGTCACTTTGCTTTGCTGTGATTGGTCCTTTGCTTTGGTAGCGTGTTTTCGAAGTTTTGCGTCGTGTATCTAAATCACATTATCGGTCTTTTTCTTGTGTTTAATGAGCTGTGTTTGACACTTTAGAACTTTTAACCAACAACAAAATATTGCCGTTCAAAGTGAATTGAGTTGCTACAAAAGTGTCTTTAGCGTGTTTTTACATAAAAATAAAATGGATGAACATGAAATTGCCCAAATTATTGAAGAATATTTTCCGGGTGATGTGCCGGATGAATTAAGAGAGGCGTATGAGGATTATTTTTTTAAACTGATGACATACCGGTAAGTACCTAAACATAACAATAATATTATATAGGTAATTATTTTGATTACCTGCATTTTTAGGTAGGTAGGTATAATATTATTTATACCAACTAAACCGAAAAAAGTTTTGGACTTTTCGAATTTGCCTTCACCAATAAAATAATCAGGTATCTCTTATTTATTATACACTCCACTCCAGTGTGCAGAGGGTATATATAAGTTTGTCATTCCGTTTGTAATAATTAGAAAAAAAAATTTTGGACCCCAGAAAATATATATATTTGTAATCCTTATAACAACCGGAGTTGATATAGCGATGTCCGTCTGTCCGTCTGTGGAAATCACGATGGCGGCATCAATCGGGTAGCTAGGGTGCTCCTTGGTATAAAAAATGATTCACTAACATCCTAAAAAGTTTGCTATTTAAAATCGTCCAAATCGGTCGTTTAGGGCCCGAGATTTGAATGAAGAACTAAGGAAAGTCTTGAAAAAATATAATTTTCTATGTTGTTCTTGTCACGATCACGCCCCTAATAGGATAGCTAAGGTGATCGTTTTTAGTGAGAATGATTCTCAAAATTCACGGGAAGATTTCTATTTCAAAAATCATTAAAATCGGTGGAACAGGTCCAGGGAAATCTCTGAAAAAGTAAAAAAAAATAAATTAAAAATATGATGTTTCTATAGTGTTCTTGTTGTTATTCTAAATGTTATATTGTTGTCATAGCTGGACTTGTTGTTTTTGTGGTCGTTGTGGTTATAACATAATAAAAACTAACCCTTTGTACATTTTTTTTATCAACTCTGGTAGAAAAATTTAAAAGTTTCCATTGTTTTGGCATCACTAAAAAAAGTAATTAGATCATTTCCGTCATTGCCACGAGCCTGCCTGCAAAGTTCCAGATCGATTGGGTCACGGGAAAGGGGCTCAAATCGATCCAAACTTTTTTCGACAAGCAGACACTACGAGTTAATATAAAGGGAGTAAAAATTCACCAGCATCTAAAGAAAATAATGCTAAAATACCTAGTTGTTAATAAAATGAAAACAATGTAAATGTAGCAAAAAAAAATTTTATGTATTAATTTATTTAAAGATAAACACAAAAATAAAGTTTGATGTTGTATTAAATAATAAATAATATTAAATAATACACATATTCTATATATGTATATCCATAATAACTGCATGTTAGAAATAAATCGGTATATTATTTTATTTATATAAAATTCTGCAATATTTTGTTGTGGGGAAAATACATTTTTTTTGCATTAACTATGACTATGCCACAATAGATGGCGCCACAATTTTTGTTCTAATTAGCTTTGCAATAGTGTTTTCTATTTTAACATGAATGTCAATATTTTCAAATAGATATCATACAGAACAATGTTAAGAGTATACACGGGCTGGTCTTCTATTTCATACCTTTTTTCATTATTCTTTTACAAATATGAACATAAGTTTGGCATATTAACTTTTTGTTGTCTTTACAAAATAAAGTTACCGAGTTATCAATGAGTTTTTTGCTTTCAAAAAAGTTCTACA
Organism: Cordilura impudica; assembly: GCA_963682025.1. Classification (NCBI taxonomy): domain Eukaryota; kingdom Metazoa; phylum Arthropoda; class Insecta; order Diptera; family Scathophagidae; genus Cordilura; species Cordilura impudica. Next base: position 135,963,186 of record OY821518.1, read on the forward strand.
TAGTTATATAGAATTATTATTCTGCTTTACCTACAAATTATCTGATTGCGATTACATCTAATTTTTAAAAATTGTTAATAATTACTAAAGCATTATTATTCACATAAATACAAAATTCCACTTTTTAAATTTTCCATTCAAATTTAAGAAAATATCAATTCTAAAAACTGGAATTAAAATTTCCAATTATAGATTAGAAAATATTAACTGTATTTCAGAAAATCATATCAAAACGTCGGAAATAATAATTTTAAATTTAGAAGACATCAACTGCATCTTTAATATACATATAAATTTTATTCGTTAAACACAAATTGAAATTCCAAAACAAACACCAAATATATTTGCATTTAAAAAATGTTTACATTAACAAAAAATATTGGCATTCAGGAGAAATTAATAGCTTTTCAGTAACTTCTTTTAATGATTGTCGAATCGTTAAAAAAGAAAAGCAAAATTATCAGTAAAATTTTTAAACGATATTCGCTATTGTTAAAGTCAGCTGTTGTTGTTATCTAAACGACATCCATTTTTGTGTTGTTTATTCAATCGATAAAAACTTAAATTTTTAGGTTGAAATGTCGTCATACATAAATAAAAATCATAAAATAGTGAAAATATTTTGCTTCTATTAAAAAACTTTTTCATATAAATAAAAAAATTAAATAGCATATTCAATTCATTATTTCATTTTCAAATAAATAAACAGAAATATTAGTAAACAAGATAAGGAAAGGTATCAAAAGTAGCCAAAAGATATTATGTTGTAGATTGTATAAATGAGAAGGAAAAATATTATTTTGAACTCAATAACAACACAAATATAACAAGTAAGAAAATTATAGTCGGTCTAGACCGACTATACGATACCCTATACCATGCATTTAGAGGCCCTATCTCTCAGGCCCAACTAACTGGATATAGGAAATAAGCATAAACCAAATTTGAGAGGGATTTTTATTAATTTTTTCGGCTGCAGATATGAAAAAGTGCATATCGGATGCTATATCTATATGGGGACTAGGGCCAAAAATGGACCGTTCCTGACCATGTTTGGTAAAGTCTCTTGTATTTTGCAAAAATATATACAAACAAAATTTGAGAACAATCAGTGCAATAATTTTGTTTTTTGATAGATTTAAGTGAAGATCGGGAAGCAGCTCTATATGGGGCCTCTGACTAAGAGTGGTCCAATAGGGATCATTTTTGGACTACTGATTAATGGATGTAATATATACATACAAACCCAATTTGACTAAGAATCGTGTGTTAATTTGGATCTTATGGCAATATATGTTGATTTCATAGGGGTCATTTGTATGGGGGCTAGGTCTGAACATAGACGGATTCTCACCACTTTCAATATCGTTCATCCCATGGCCGATAAAAGATCAAATACCAAATTTCGTCAAAATATATTCATATTTGCGACCTGCAGTTTGATTACAAGCTTTACATGGACACACAGACGGACGGACGGACGGACGGACATCGTTTAATCGAATCAGATAGTGATTCTGATTCGATCGGTATAATTAAAGATGGGTCTAGGTCAAATATTTTTGGTTGTTACAAACAGCAGCACAAAGTCATTATACCCAAACCACATAGTTACTCCATCCGACCTATATGAAAAAATATTTGGACAGTTAAAAGAAACTATACAGCCATCTCCAATTAGCTCGATTTAATGCATATAGCCACCCTACATAACCATTACCTTTGCAATGGTGGTTAGGGCGAGCTATTTAATTACCACAAACTAATTAAACGAGAAGTTATGTCATATTACCGGAAACGCATGCATATAGGAAACGCATGCATATTTTTCCAATATTTTGTTTACATTTATTATCAATACTCAAACCGAGGTGGAGGGTATCAAAGATTCGGCACAGCCGAATTTAACCCTCTTACTTGTTTTTTTTTTTACTTTTTTGTTGTAGGTCGTAGTAGTTAATCCAACTGTTGATTATAGCCTTGAAAACATACTAATTGAAATTGTGGGAATGAAAATGATGGGCTAGATGATGAGGTGCAATTGTGGGTAAGTTTTGTTTTTGGTACCTGTAGAGTTCCTTGATCAACCAGTACAACTGTCCGCCTCCACTCCCTACCGTACTTACTGTTGTGAAAAATAGGGAGTGGGGGTGAACAGTTCACTGCACGATCTGGGGGCCCTATAGTTACCAACTTAAAATTAATTCGTTTTCTATCAAATTAAATAGGAATATTATAATTTTTTAGCTCCGATAAGCGAAAATCGTTTTCTCTGTTTGCAGGAACCAGTTTCTGGTCAGGATACCATCGCTGTGGACGATGCTAAATTAAGGGAAATGAAACAACTGGGCTGCTGCTCAAAAAGGTGTATAAATTGTTTTGATATTGAGGAAATTTTAATGATGAATATAGACAGCAGAGCGTTGGATTATAACACTGACGGGGCAAATTATCTAGATATGGTCATTTTAGGACAACTTAGGTCGTTATGCAGATCACAGAATATACTAAAAACTGGAATAAGATCAGTGGAACAAAAACGACTGCGAGTAATTTACAAATTATCAGGAGTTGATGTATGCGAAGCACTGTTTTTATTTGCGAATAGAATAAAGATAAAGCGTTTTAAACGTATTTTGAAACATTATAAGGAAGAGGGATTGGTGCTGGTGACCCACAAAAATCAAAAAGTTACGCCTAAACATTCTATCTCTCAAGAGAATGCGGAACATGTGATTTTTATACCCTATACCACTATGTGGTTTGGGTATAATGACTTTGTGCTGCTGTTTGTAACAACCAAAAATATTTGACCTACACCCATCTTTAATTATACCGATCGAATCAGAATCACTATCTGATTCGATTTAACGATGTCCGTCCGTCCGTCTGTGTCCATGTAAAGCTTGTAATCAAACTGCAGGTCGCAAATATGAATATATTTTGACGAAATTTGGTATTTGATCTTTTATCGGCCGTGGAATGAACGCTTTTGAAATTGGTGAGAATCGGTCTATGTTCAGACCTAGCCCCCATACAAATGACCCCTATGAAATTAACATATATTGCCATAAGATCCAAATTATCATACAAATCTTAGTCAAATTGGGTTTGTATGTATATATTACATCCATTAATCAGTAGTCCAAAAATGATTCCTATTGGACAACTCTTAGTCGTAGGCCCCATATAGAGCTGCTTCCCGATCTTCACTTAAATCTATCAGAAAACAAAAATATTGCACTGATTCTTATCAAATTTTGTTTGTATATATTTTTGCAAAATACAAGAGACTTTATCAAACATGGTCAGGATCGGTCCATTTTTGGCCCTAGTCTAAATATAGATATAGCATCCGATATGAACTTTTTCATATCTGCAGCCGAAAAAATTAATAAAAATCCCACTCAAATTTGGTTTATGCTTATTTTCTATATCCAGTTAGTTGGGCCTGAGAGATAGGTCTCTAAACGCATGGTATAGGGTATCGTATAGTCGGTCTAGACCGACTATAATATTCTTACTTGTTTTAGTTCGAAATTATGCAGAAGATGCTGCACTTTTTATACCAGGGCGTCTAGCTAATCAACGAAATATTGTCAAACTTCTGCCATCGTCCGATACAAAACAAAACCTATTATTGAAGTATAAACAGGCTGCTGAGGAATCAACTAATCGGGCTTTGGGTTTAAGTAGTTTTAAAAATGTTTGGAACCAATTTTGTTCAGAGGTAGTCATTATGCGCCCGCAAACTGATTTGTGTGCTATCTGCCAAAAAAGTAACGAAGCGCACAGTAATTTAAGTGGGTCTTCTGAAGAAGATAAAGAAAAATTTTTTAAAAACTGCCAAGAACATATTGATCAGGTTTATAAAGAATGGGAATATTACAAGAAAATTATTCAAGACACTATTAAAAATTTCAAGCAAGATCTTATAAAGTATGCTGAAAACGGCAAAGTCATTCAAAATTCATATGAAGGCAGCATACATTATAGCTTTGATTTTGCTCAGCAAATTCATATCCCTCACGCCTCACAACAACCAGGTCCGATTTATTTTTAAACTCCGTATAAAATCGGAATATTTGGCATCATGAATGATGCAAATAAAATACAGCACAACTTTTTCAAACCTGAGTCCGTGCAAGTTTCTAAGGGAGTTAACTCCATAGTCAGTTACCTTCATTTTTACTTTGAGAGTCATGGTATTGGCGAAACACAATTGCATTTGCATGCAGATAATTGCGTTGCTCAAAACAAAAGCAATATTGTGATGGGATTTCTTATATGGCGATATCAATGGGGATATCAACGACAGCATTTCCCTTTCTTTTCTACCAGTCGGCCACACAAAATTCTCATGCGATCTTGCATTTGGCATTTTTAAGAAAAAATTTAGGGTAAGCAAGGCAGGTTCCCTAAAACAAGTGGCGGATATTGCACATTCATCAACTCCCATCAGTTGCCTAAACAAATCTGTAACAAGAGGGACCGAGGAAGGAAATGTGTTAGTCCCACTGTACGACTGGCAGAGTTATTTCAATAAGAAAAAGTGGAAAACAATCACAAATATTACAAAAAATTGTCATTTTGATTTTTCTTCTACTGATATAGGAGCTGTTCTCACCAGAACAACTTTAGATGCCATTCCCATGCGACATGTAGTTGCAACCGACGCCAACATGATGAATGATATTTCAGATTTTCCAGACCCAATCATTCCAGCTGGTTTATCAATTCAGAGAAAAAAATATTTATATGAATAAATTAGACCGTATTGTAGGGACGAGCATAAGGATTAACTATGCGCTAAGCCTCCCACAGCTATTGCTGAGCACCAGTCCGAAAGTGAAGATGAAGATCTCGGTTCCGAAGAAGACAGCGCCCATGCTCCAAAGCGACCAAAAATAACCTTGCGAAATAGAAGGAATCTTTTCAATGCAAAGTAGAAGGATAATATTTTCTACGTAACACCCATTTTTTTTAAATGTTTCTATTTTTTTAAAAATATATTTACTTGGTACTTGCCTATATCGTAGTTTTACAAGCTTTTTAATGTTACATCTATACTTAAAAATTATTAATAAAAATATTATACTATTTCATTTCATTTATGAACAAAAAGGTCACGTAAAATAAACTTTTGGTGAGGGGGGGTCAGCACTTGGGGGAAGGGGAGTTAAAAAATGGCAGGGGTGGGTAAAATTCCCAAACGATACCAAAATAAACACCTGGGCACTTCATAGGGCAGCCAAAATCCTAAAAAACACGTTCAAAAACATAGTCAAACTGTAACCTCATTTATCTCGAAACTACATTTTTCGAAATAAAAACTTCAAAACGCTGTACCTTCGTCAATTTTTGAGATTTTTGCTATCATTTTGTTCACAATTTTGTCCTTTCCCCATTGGTATCAAAAACTCGATTTTGACCCCTGGCAAGATAAGGTCCCTTTCGTCATGTCGCGTCACATATTGAGAAAATTTAAGTTGATATTAATAAAACGAAATGAATATAAAAAAATATACAAAGTCAGATTGAAAAAAGAATATAGCATTTTTTTATTTTTAATAGCCGCAGTAGTTATTCCTTATATCATGCTCGAAAAAATTTACATTTAAAAAATACTTTAATTTCTGTTCGTATAAACATTGTGCACTTGACTTTTACTTTTACTTCAATGTGTTTTTTTTCCTATAACTATTATTTTCGGTGCCTGATATTAATAGGTATAAAAAATTTTTAATTAAGTCCAACACTTAATGTATCGAATATTCGCTATCAGATTTTGTTAGAGAACATACTTATCACAAATTTACTGTAGTATTTACACACCTACAGAAAACAGATTCATTGCGGCTACAGAACTTATTGCCCATTGAATTGCGATTAAGAGAAAAACCAAATTTTGCATTAATTAAGATGCAATGCTGTTGTCTTAACAGTATATTCTTTATTAGAATCGCAAATTATAGCTTCAATTAATATTCTGTTAATAAATCGATAATATGACTTTCCAATTTTAGGACAATTCGGTTGGCGTATTTGTTTTTTTTTTTCTTTTATAAGAAACAAATTAGTTTAAAAAAAAAAAAAATAAATGTTGTAGCTCGCGAATTTCGGATGGCACTCTTATTCTGTCGCTTAAGAGGGAACTGTACCTTCCATAAATTTATAATCTAAAGTAACGACACGTTTTCGCACTATGCTGGTGCAGAACTCAGAGTGCGCAGGGTCCGTTACACTTATTTAGTATTTTTCCGACGAAATAAAAACACGCACGACTTTTATTTATTTTTTTCACATAACGTTATCATACGTACTTTATTTGTAATATATATGTTTAGCCAACTAGTGCCAGTATTCGTTAGTCTACGACGTTCGGTTTGTAATGTGGTCGCCAGGCGTCCCGTCTGACTTTTGGTGCAGGGCACCTCTTATTACTGGGATATGGCCTCTCTTGGTCGAGCCCACGCTAAAGGGGTGGTCGTCTGGTTAATGTTGTAGGACAATCTTTCAACCAACAATGACGGTCCCTCTCGGCGTACACTATGCCTTGCTCAATCGATGATGGAAACCCAGATCATTCGATTGACCAAGGTTATACTCGGAGCGCTGTCTCTCTTCGTCTGACTTGAGCAAAAGGCGAAATCGCCTGGTTGACGTTTGTAAGACGAAGCTCAACCGACAGTGACAATACCTAATGGCAACCAGTACGCCTTGTTCAATCGATGATGGAAACTCGGATCTTTCGATTGACAAAGGGGGTACTTGGAACGGTGTTTGTCCAAGTTGTAGAACAATCTCTTAATCCAAAGTGACTACACCTTAGCGTTAAGCAAGCTATATTCAACTGATGATGGAAACCCAGATCTTGCAGTTGAATACGACCTTACCTTGTGGTGGCCGTCCACTGGCTAACTCATTTTTCTCGTTAGCGCACTGTCATTTATACGGTCTCTTGACCACGCTAGCTGTTTACATCTTTGGTGAAGCTCATAACAGTGGCGGTGACTAAGTTTCTCACCACAACTTACTATATGGTGTGCTGTTTTAACAGTGGTTGAGCTTTACAATTTTTAACATTATTAAATAAGTAACATAGCGTTCGCATATGTTTAGTCTAGTACTTAACATACATAATATAATTTAATTTTAACTGATATTACATAGTAATGTCAACTTAAGTTTAATTATAAAAAACATAATTCATCATTAATGAATAAAAAGAATAGATTTGCATATGAATCCACTAGCAATATAGAAATATATAACAACTAACACTTTTTTCCTTAAAATAAAAATAATGGAATAGAGCAGATAACCCTCAAAGAGTGGTTTGTGTGGTAAAAACAAGCGGTGCGGGTTTTACTTGTCACAACTATTTTAGAGAGAATATTTAAGCTTATATTAATTATAAATGTGCGTGGTCGAGTCAAAAATTAACGGCTTTGGATTAGTGAGGAGAGCAACTCCCATAGAAAGTACATATTTATCGTCAGAGTATTTTGATAGCGAGAATATTGAAACATTTTGCGACTTCATTAGTGACGAATGAGGGTAGTCGACCTGAAAATGCGCTGTACTGCACAAGAATCAGCATGTATCTCAAAAACTATCACTGCTAGAGTCTTGAAACTCTATGTGAGTTCATAAGCTTTAAATATGAGATTTCAAGCTAGTGGACGTGGCGCATACCATATATATATGTATATCTACTATGTCTAATATCGTTGCGAAAGTATTGCTATTTATGTAAACGGAATATTTTAAACCCAACTATAACATAAAACTTTATTTTGGAATAGAATGTGGGCTGTGATCACCATATAGTTTTGTAAGTGTAAGTTGTAAAACAGTTGGTTCACTGTATATTTTTTTTTTTTTTTTTTGTATTTAATCAACTACGGATAACTGTGGTGTTCCCCATTCATTGATTTTAATTATCAGCCAGGACCATTTAAATCTTAAAAGGCAAAAAACATGAGTGCAATAAAAAAATTCGCAACATTTTAGAGCTTTAATGTGAACCTTTTTTGTAAACAAATAATGCCAAAAAAAATATATTTGAAAGACTTAAAAAATTTTGTTATGTGGAATGTCTTATTTTATGCAAAACAAAATGGCATATATCTTATAATCACATATAATATTAAAACAATAGCTTTTTTCGTTTACGCGATAATATGTAACAATTTGTACAAATTATCACAAAATTTATTGGATTCTGTTCGTTTACTTTAAAAACCCAGTAAAAGAGAGCAAATGAGAGCGTAAAGTGACAGTTCATTTTTTGAAAACTTGCTAGTTTTTACTGGATATATTTTTGCCAGTAAGAATTTGCAAGCAAGAAAAAACATATGTTTGAGTTTTGTGGTAAATAAAGCAAAAATGCTACAATTCTATTTTCTGTGAAAAAATTTTAAATAATAGTTATGAGCGAATTAACGAAAAAAAAAGTAAGTAAATATTCACATAACCAGGTTTCATTAATTTTGATCTGTGTTTTACACAATATTGCCGATGAAGACGATCTGATGTTGTAGTCAGAAACAACTTCGGCAGTAAGCGATGCATTTCAAATGTACTTACGATAAGCTGTTTCTATGAACTTGCAAATTGCTAAAAATTTTCTGCTCGTTTACATTTTTTGGATATTTATGTTTTCGAGAACAAATTTTTCTTACTCTCTCAAATTTAGGTTTTTACTAGATTTTACTGGGAAAGTAAACGAACAAACTTAATATCAGGCATAAAACAACAATTTATATAAAGTTATATTTCAGAAAATATTAATTGACTTTCAGAAGTCAACAAATGTATTTTTTACAAAACATCACTTAATTTTCAGAATTTGGCAATTCCAAAGCATTAATTGATTTTCAGAAATTGACAATTGGATTACAGAAAATATTAAAAGTATTTCAGAAAACATGTATTTAGAAAATATTATTATGATGTTTTGAAGTTTTCTGAAACACAATTGATATGTTGTGAAAATCGATTCATGATTTCTGAAACACAATTGTTCAGTGCTGTAAATCAATTGATGCTTTCTGAAATCCAATTGACCGTTTCTGAAAATCAATTATTAGCTTCTGGAAATCAATTGATATTTTCTAAAATTCTATTGACAATGGTGTAGATGTTTAAAAAAAAATAGAAAGAAGAGAAAACATTTTGCGTATCGTTTTCCATTTAATAATGAAACTATTTGATGTTTTTGAAAGCATTAACATAAAAATGTATAAAATCAGATTCCATTATCAAGATTTGCAGAAAAACTTAATCATTGCAAAAGATCGCATTTGAATGTATTAACTTTTTTTAACAGCAAAGAAAAATGTATACAATGTATGACCATTAGGGTGGCCCTTAATAAAAAAGTGTTCAAACTGTCGGTCTCACCTCCTTGAAATATGCGAATAGCAAAAAAACTGAGAAATAAAAAGTTTTGGGCCAATCAAAAATCGTTTAGTCGTGGCGCACAGCGATTGAAAATTACAAGTGTGTTTATATGGGGAAAATATGACGTTTTTCAGATTTTACGAAAATTTCGTTCTATACTTTAATTTTTCCCACAAGCTGTTATATAATTCAGGATCAGTATTAAATTATCCCTTCAAAAGGCTATAAAACTTCAAAATCGAAAAAAAACCTCGCCAAGAAATAGCAAATGCCCCAGACCACTTTTGTGCCTAAAAAAAAACTAGGTCATGAAACTTGATGGCATTTTTTTAAACTTTGAGAAATTGATTAAAGCCATCATTCTTTTTTGGTCTCTATACTTTTAGGTAGTCAGATATGAAGTACTGTTTTATTACCACGTTGTTAACCTATTGCGCATTGAGACCGAAAATTGGAAATTTTTTGATAAAATTTTTAAAACTCCTTTTTCAAGTTTGAAAAAATTTTCTTAAACAAAATTTAAAAAACTGAATCTATCACTTTAAGGTTTTATTATATACATGTTGCAGATTAACTGTGTGCATTTCTAAGTAAATCCCTCTGCCACAATTTTTTTGACAAGGATTTTATTTTTGCGGATTTCGAGAAAAATTGGATTTTTGTGAAATATTCTGTAAATGTACTCTTTCTAAATACTTTGTATCAAAATTTCATCACTTTTCTACTTCTAAATGTTATATTTTATCTTAATAGCCTAGGGTTTCGGAAAAAAATAATATGACTCCATTAAACCTATTGTAATTGGGGTCACATATGACCCCAAACTAATAAAAGGCAATTTATTCAAAAAATTCAAATATTTTTTAAATGCTGTCCAATTTTTAGATGCGAAACTTAAAATATAATAACCAAATGTGTAGAAGTTTCGTTCCAAAAATTTGGGATAAGTCCGAGAACGCTAACCCATTATTATAAAAAAGTGGTCTGGGGCATTTTCTATTTCTTGGCGAGGTTTTATTCGATTTTGAAGTTTTATACCCTTTTGAAGGGATAATTTAATACTGATCCTGAATTATATAACAGCTTATCGGAAAAATTAAACTATAGAACGAAATTTTCGTAAAATCTGAAAAAAAGTCATATTTTCCCCATATAAACACACTTGAAATTTTCAATCGCTTTGCGCCACGACTAAACGTTTTTTGATTGGCCCAAAACTTTGTATTTCTCAGTTTTTTTTTTTTTTTTTTGCTATTCGCATATTTCTAGGGCGTGAGACCGACAGTTTGAACACTTTTTTTTCCCTCCTTATAACGAAGGGCCACCCTAATGACCATATTATGTCGGACATTAAAGAGTTAGTGAGTAGAATCGTTTAAATTCCAGTTTGTCGATAGTGGTGGAAAGAGATGTTCCTATACTATATTGGCTATTTTCAGTTAATGACTTTTTTAGCGTAAACATAAAGAATAGAGAAAAATAAAGAGTATATTTGAAAATATTTGGGGAAAAAATAGCATTTTGTGATCTATAAATAAATATAATCTGCTGGCTTGTTTATAAAATTTGTTACTGATTTCTTGGGGTTTAAGAATATAAGTGTTATAGAAATAAACAAAATATTTGAAAAAAAAAAACACTTTGATGAACTTAATGACAAATTATTAAAATAAACGCATTGAATTTTTGTTCCACTTTTTAAATGTGTCTCCATATGTTCCTTCGTATCTTGGTACAATGATGCCCGACTTACCCCAAATAATCAAAAACCTTATGTCTAAGTTTGCCCCGTAATATGATTTATTTCATGCATGAGCGTGATTTCAACAAACAAACAGACATACGCATGGACGGACAGACATCGCTATATGGAGTTGTTACAAGGATAATGAAGTACATATTTGTTATGGGGAATGATAAACTGATATATACCCTCTGCACAGTGGTGTGGAGGGTATACAAAGCATTATAGGGTTTATATTAAACCGTGTCAAAAAAATCAAATTGAACTAAACTATATAAACATGAACATAGAGAGGATATGTAATAAAACTACCTTTGTAATTTTGAATTTCCTGAAAAATTGAGGATGATGTATGATTAACATTTTATAATTTTTGTATGGCGAAAAGTTAAAATGATTGTTGCCCTAAACTAATGAAGCTAGTAGAGTTATGCAATTAAGAAAATATCTCATTCCAAATCATAGCCATAGCTTATGTCTTTTTATACGATTTTTGAATGGGAAATCTGCACGGCTATTCAAGAATGAAAATTTTGCGAAATATTTTTCGTTCTTCTTTCCCTTATTAAACGAACAAGATCTTTTTTGTTAGCAGCAGAGAGACCCTTCTTCATTACTATACATGTTGTTATCAGACAGTATTTAATTTTTAGGTTCGATCCAAATTTTGTTCTAAAATTTTAACACATTTTTTTGTTAGCTGTTACTACCGATTTAAGAAAAACAAAAGAAAATTTCATAAGGAAATTTATTGTATCTGGTGCTAACCTTAAAAAGGAAATGACCTGGAAATTTTAAAAGGTCTATGCGTATATAATTTCGTCCGTGTTACCGAATGGCTAGCGCACGCTCTTGCTCGTATATAAATATATATGTCTACATTTGTATATATTTTTATTATATTTTTATTAAAAACATCTTCAGCAAAAATAATTTACTTTATTTTCGTCTCATCGAACGCACAATTTGCTTTATTGTATATTCTGTTTACAGTGTCTGCTTCTCCTTAGTTCGGTTTAATTTGTATACATCAATCAACACAGTTGACACATTTACGCTTAGACAGTTCTAGTGTCGCACAGCTAAAATTTAAGTAAAGAGCTATTGAACTAGAACATCATTAAATCGTTAAGTGGAGAAATCAAACAATGAAAGTTTTTTTTACAATAAATTATTACAAGGCACTCAGAAGACCAACAAATTTCACTAGGTCATTTTATAAGTTCAACATCAGTGTAATTGATGAATATAATTTATAAGTTATCTGAAAAATATCAAATTTTAAAGACTTAAATGCATTATATCATACGGTTTTCCAATTTGGTGTCTAATTCCATCTACAGCATGATTCCACCTATATTTGACTCTACTACTCACACTAGAGATGTATGTCCTTTTATCTACAATTTTGTAATACAAGAAAAAACCTGGTCAGATCACTTGCCAATCTGCTTATCACTAAAACTAAATACAAAAAAAAAACAACTTCATAGCTGAAAACTCTTACCAAAACTAAAATGGTGTAATGAACAAAGAGAAATGTATTCTGAGAGAGTTAAGAATGATATCCTAGAACTCAAAGAAAATAACACAAATATAATAAAAAACTCAACACAACAAAAATATGCAAAAAAAAAAACAATAATGCAAGAACAAATTCTTTTAAGTTTCACAAAATCCTGTAGAAGTATTAAGAGATTTGTGAAGAAAGCAAACACAAATATTACCAAAGCTTAAGTCTGAGCCCTAACAACTTCCGTGATAGTAAAACCTGGTGGAACCTGGTTAGGAGCTAAGAAATCAGCCCGTTAGTAAAGTTGCCAATGTATCGTCATCTTCCTTTAGAATGTAATTTATGACTCCATTAAATCCACAGCAAAGCAATAGTACGGTGAGTTATGTACCATTATACCATGCGGATCCACTATTAGATTCAGCATTAAAAACAGAAGAGATAATTCATGTTTTAAATAAGGGAAAACTAAATAAAGCGCCAGGAGAAGACGAGTCCCCTACGAATTTTACAAAAGTGTTCTTTAAAATTGTTAATAGAATTGTCACATTGTTTCAATCAAATATTCGACAATATGGAATTGGAAAAACCATTTACAATGAGTATAATATACCTATTATTAATAATGGGTGATTCAAGTTTGGCAAACAATTATAGAGCGATATCATTTACGAAATGCGTGGCAAAAATTATGATGGGGATAATAAATAAGCATCTGTACAAATGGACTGAAGAAAACAATATCATAACTGAATATCAGGCTTGATTTAGAAAGGGTTACTCAACAATAGACAATATTTATAACCTTGCGGCCATTGTGCATTTGGAGCTGAATCAAAAGAAAAAGGTATGCGAGTTTTTTGTCGACTTTAAGGCAGCCTTCGATAAAATTTGATGTCAATCTCTTTTTTATAAACTACACTCTTTAGGAGTCTCTATGAAAATGGTATATTTTCTAGAAAAGATTTATTCAACCACAACCACAACAATTTGGAATGGAACCTAGCCCTCTGAACCCTTTTCGACTATATCAGGTGTAAAACAGGGTTGTTTACTCTGACCACTCTTGTTCTCTTGTTAACGATTTGCATGATCAACTCGAAGGAGGAATTTTTGTGGAAGAAATAAATATCAGATTATTACTAAATGCAGATGATATTGTGATAATAGCAGAATAAGTCGAAAGACTACAAAAATAGATCCAAAATCTTGAAGTATATTGTGAACGTTGGAATTGAGAAGTAAACCTTACAAAATCAAAAATAATGGTGTTTAGAAATGGTGGAAGAATATCCAATAGAGAAAAATGGTATTTCAAGGGAGAAGAAATTGAAATAGTAAATGAATACATTTATCTGGGAATGATTTTAACACCAAAAATGTTATGTACCAAACATGTTCAAAATAGAAACAAGCCAGCAAAGAGTAACAATTGGAATACATTTCTAAAAAGAATGAAATTACGACAGCAACAAAATATAACTTATTCAAAGCAGTATGTCGTTCAAGACAGTCATATGGAGCGCAAGTTTGGGGATGTACTCACTTCGAGGAAGTAAACCAACTACAGAGATATTCTCAAACGCTTACTAAAACTACCAAACTATACTGTCATATTTACATGAGAAAAACGCCGTCTGAGTATTCTGAATCCAGACTCCCACAGAAGCTCAGCAAAAAAAAATTGGAAAAACAAATACTTTGGACAAAAATTTTAATGAACTAGATGACCGTATTGATTGGCAAAGAGATATACCTTTATGGGAGGGGAATAACAAACAAAATTATTCATTGGAAACTCTACAAACAAAATATCATGAACATTGTTTGCAAAGAGCCTCCCAAAGAGAAACATTCAAAAAAAAAAAACCTAAATTATACTAGAGGAAAATATTATTTTATGGATATGAACAACCAAGCAACTGATATGTGAATTATTAAAGCCCGATGTGAATTGCATGGCACATGGTTTTCAAGAAGTAACTCGAGAATATGCTCCATATGTAACTGTAAAGAAATCGAAAATATTCAACATTTTGTTTGCAAATGCCCCATTTTTAATAGTTTCAGGTTGCAACTGTTTAGATCAACCACAATATCGGAAGAAAACTTTATCAACATTTTAAATGGCGAGTTTTTTAATTGGGAAATTTTAGTCAATTATATCATAAATTCTTTACAATATCGAAGATTTTTAATTAATGAATATCTATATATATAAAATGTATTTCCTGTTTGCTTGTTTGTTTCTTTATTTATTTGACCGCCATACAAATTTTTATTTTTCAGGGGATTTCTCTGAAATTTAGTACACACGCTTTCTGTACCCCAGGGATGGTTACCAAATGCTTTATACTACTTGTTCGCTTTACAAATTTTTATTTGTGTACAAATTTCTCGGAAATTTTGTACACATGATCTCTATACTCCAGGGAAGGTCACCATATACTTCTTGTCGGAAAAGCCTACATTTACGCCCACTTTTTATATACAATTCATTTTCTGTTTTTTTTGGTATCGCTATACAAAATTTACTTGTAACGAATTGCTCTGAAATTTGGTACACACGATCGCTATACCCCAGAGAAGGTCGCCAAATGCTTCTTTCCGGCCACGCCTACTTAAATGTTTACTTTTTTCAATTTGTTACGGGTTTCGCTCGAATTTTTATCGGCCACGCCCACTTTTTTTAAGTTTCTATATATGCTTTTAGTGTTTATTAATATATTTTAATTTTTCAATGGACTTCCCTTAGACTTTGTGCATAAATCTCTTTACTTACTACTCTTGAGTTTACACCATGATGAAATAAGTATTGTAAATCAATATACTGCAAATATTCCCGTCTTGCATTTTTTACTATATGAGTTGTAACACCCCAAAATTAGTGCAGATTTATTTCATGGGTGCACAAATACAGGTTGACTACCGCTGTAGGATTACACCGATGACGTTAATTCATAAAAATATTTCCATCTCGCCTCTTTAAGTACATTGGAAAACAAAATATTACATTTATTTCCATCTCGCCTTTTTGCTACATTGGAAAGCAGCCTATTACAGATATTTCCATTTCATCTTTTTCACTGTATAAATGAATTGTAAAGCTGAAAAAAGAACCATTTGCAATCATGACTTGAACATGAAAGCATAGCATATAGGCCGTACTACTTCAAATGCAAAAAGACTTAAACTAAACTGAACTCTAGAGAACCCGATTAGGCCCAAATTATAACGAGTCTCAAGGAATTAAACAATCTGAGTCGAAAGATGCTGAAGCACCTGAGCAAACCCCCACAAACGTCTCGAAGTCCAAAGATCAAGACAAACATTGTTAAGAGAAGCGGAAATGCCAGAATCTACTCAAGTGCATCTAGAAATATAGACTCTAAGACAAGCTAAGTCAAGAGAATGTGAAACTGCTGAAACGACTCAACAACATCTTCAGGCCCAATGGATAAAAGCTGAGCCCAGGGAATCTGAAACTCCTGAAAAGACTCAACAATATCTTGAGTCCTAACGGGTAAGACAAGCTGACTCCAGGGAATGTGAAACTCCTGAAATGAGACAGCAACGTCTTGAGGCGCAACGGATAAGACGAGCTGACTCCAAGGAATGTGAAACTCCTGGAACGACTGTAATATCTCTACCAGAAAACTTTTGTAAGTTGGTTCCTTCATTGCAAGAGATGGTACAAAAAGTTTTTCCTAACATAACATACAAAGGAGAACAGCCGCTGAGTACTTAGTCCCCAATGAACAAATCCCAAAAAAAAATAACTTATTACCCGAAAAATTGGGGAGTAACTTCACGATGAACGAATTCCCCACATTGTTTTCAAAAAAAGATCCCCAAGAGAAATGAACAAATTCCCCATACTACTCTCAATATATGGGTTGTAATAAACGTGTTTAAAACGTGTGTTCTTTTCAATAGCATCATTTCGGTGCGCAGAAGCGGCGTGCAGATGCGCTCGCGTAACACAGTTTAGCTGAAATATCACAATGATCTGAAAAATATAATTAGGCAATTATTACAAGTTGACAACAACTGCACGGCAGCACTGGTGTTGCTGCCAATCACGCGGAAGCGGCGCCCGCACGCGGACGCGACGCGCTCGCGAACTCAGCTCAGCTAAAGTATCGCAATGACCTGAAAAATATATTTTGGCGATTAGAATAAGTTGACGACAACCGCGCGGCAGCACGGGTGTAGCTGCCAAACGCGCGAATGCGGACGCGACTCGCTCGCGACTGATCTAAGTAGGCCACACATATATTATAAGCAATTGCTTAAAGCAACCTTGCGGCACAATTTTAAACGTCACACAGTGGCGCCCGTAGAGCAAACGAGGTTGCAAAAATCAAAATTTTCATGTGCGCCGACGAAGTTTTGAATAACCCCATGTTATAGGAAACTTTCCAACAATTTCAAATATGCTGCTCTTAATAATATGACATTTTTAGTTTAGAAGATATAACCGCTCAAAGTTGACCGACTTTCGGTTTTCAAAAAAACACACAATTTTTTGTCAATTTGTTACGATTTCAGGTGTAGTATCAGGAAAAATAGGTAACGAATCGCCTTATTTTTTGTTTGTGTTGATTGATGTATTTATTAAATGTATAATGATAGAAAAAAAATTAACTGTTTGCTTTGTGTTTCTCCTGGTAAATCACTATTTAAAAACTATCCGTTTTTTTCACTATTTTTCAACTTTGACGGAAAATAAAAAAAAATTAAAATATTTTTCTATATTTGCCATATTTGCAAAACATGTTTTTTGATTATTTCTTTACATAATTCAAAAGGCTTTATCTACCCGTTTGGCTTCTAGAGGTAAAAAAGTTTAAAAAGACATGGTTGCAGAAATTGTATGGCGTGCACCCCTTACATGTTTTGACTGACAGTAGTTTGATCTAATAGTTTGAAATTAGCATTTTAAGTCGGTTGTCTACCTGTGAGCCTCTGCCAAAGTCTACTCCCAATATTCTGTTACAGACGCAGGATGCACAAAAAACTACTCATTGAAATTCGCAGGTACGCACCTCACTTAAAAATTAGTACAAAGTCAGGTACAAATGGTCAAGAACAATATTGACTTATGGTCACTTCAGATAGGCACAAATCTTATTTAGACACGAGCATAATATCAAAATTGCATAATTCAGCCTAAATCCATATGTATGCAGGAAACAGGTAAATTTTTAGGCATGGTAGCATAAGCCTATATATTGCAAAATAAGCATAATGCCTGGATTAGTCTACGACTGAAAGTTGGCGCAACAAGTACTGAAACCATGGCGTTAAACAATTTAAAATTACTTGAACTGTTTAGAAGGTCAACCACACCAAAGTTTTTCACGGAAGCTGCTTCAGAAGAACTTGATAGCTTATACGGAAATATTGAGAAAAGCGAAATTATAAAAAATAATTTTTATCTGATATATGCAAATATTAAGGCAAAATGGGTGAAATCTAATCGAACCATTCAGAACTTCAACTCCAAATACGAGGACTGGCTTAATGAAGACACCATCCTGGATATATTGGCAGTAGATAAACCCACCACATCAACCAGAGGAGCAAAAGGAAGGCCAAAAAAAAAGTATTGAGGCGTGTTCAATTTTCACAAGAAAGAGGAAACTTGCCGATGCCACCAATGACTTGACCACGAAGCATTTATCGGACGCGCTGTCTATTAAATATACAAAGCATAGTGAAAGAGTTAGGTCGCAGATTACAAAATCTGTTGCTGATGCAAGCCCACTGCGACTAAAGAGGATTAAGGAAAGCATTCCCACGCCCACAAACGCACACATTAAAAAGTATGGTTCCGAAGAAGCCTTGGCCTTGTTTATGGACTTACAGGTTTCCAAAGAAAAATATGAGATATAACGGGCATCCTTCTGCGACACGGGATACAAGCATATCACGCAAGCCAAAATAAATTCACGACCAGTGCATACGGAGGTTACGGAAGTCTCTGTGAAAGCCAATCTGCAGGATCTCATGGGCCATACAGCAAAACGGTTGTTGGAAAGTCTTCCTGAAAATGAGGTGAAAATTCTTCCTGAGAAACTGACATTGATCAGCAAATTGGGCTGCGATGGATCATCCGGACAAAGCGTTTATAAGCAAAGGATATCTTCCGATGACGCTACAATATCGGACGGAAATATGTTTATGGCATCTGTTGTTCCTTTGCGGCTAAAATCTGATGTTTCCCTACACTGGAAAAATCCACGTCCGTCATCAGTGCATTATTGCCGACCAATAATGTTTCAGTTTGCAAGGGAATCGGCAGAACTTATAAGGACCACGGTGAAGGATATTGAAGAACAAATAAGAAAGATTAAGCCTACAAAGCTACAAATTGGAGAAGGAAAATATATTGAATGCAAGTACGAGTTCCACCTGACCATGGTTGACGGAAAAGTAGTAAACAAACTGACAGGAACAACCTCAACATTGTCATGCCCGATTTGCAAAAAGAGTCAGAAGAACTTTGCTAATTTAAACGATTCTACAAACGAGGAGAATTACGAATATGGAATGTCACCATTGCACGCAAGGATATAAGGTGTATGGAGTTCTTGCTAAAACTGGCGTATACCCTACCACAAGAGGAGGAAAACTTCGATGAAAATTGAAAATACATCAATAACGGACAAGGAAAAGATCAGAAAGAAGCAAATACAGGATGCTTTTTTAAACAAGTTGGACTAAAAGTAGACTGTCCCAAGCACGAATACGGTAACTCAAAAGATGGAAACACTTCTAGGAGATTTTTTGAAAATGATGAGGCAGTAACTAGAATCACTGAAATTGACAATCAAATCCTGAAAGATTGGGAACGATCTTGAATGTTTTAAACTGCAAAGAAAATGTCAATTCTACAAAATATGGAGAATATGCATCGAAAACTGCATCTCTTTTAGCAGAAATGTATCCACAGAAGAAGTTGACCCCGACCGTCCATTAAATATTGGCGCATGGCAAAGATATAATTGAGTACCAGTCTTTGCCAATTGGAGAGCTTTCTGAAGAAGCACAGGAGTCTCTTAACAAATTTTATAGAAAAATATAGAATGCAGAACACATTCAAAGCATCAGAGGTAAGGCAAAATGAGGACCTCTTCAACATGTTGGCAGCATCTTCCGATCCACTTATTTCTTCCCTGCGGCATGTGAAGTCACGAATAGAGTTAGAAAATAATTATAGTTTAGAAATGATTAGTCTTTTAGATATACCTTCTCTTACGAATTGTGATGAATATTTTACAGAAAATTGAAAAAATAAATTTAAAAAAGAAGTAATTTTTTTTTTAATTTGTTGGGTAATAATTTATAACATAAAACCCTAAAGAAAAAAAATAAAAACAATCTAAAAATGTAAAAATAAGTTTTTTTAGTTACCATAAAATTGATTTTTCTACAAATCTTAATTTTGATAACCCATAAGTAGGCCCCTACAAAGCGTAGCACCCTTTCCAAACGCTCATTTCATAGGCTGAACAGTTATCTAATATATGCTGTTTAAACTGTTCAATTATGTTATTCGGTTCAAAAGATATGATTTTTGCAACGAAAAAACTCAAATGGCGCCACTGTGCGTCGCATTCATTTTCCATTTTTGAAACTTCTATGAATTTGACGTCTCTGGTCAATGATGATCACTTACTGATTGAAGAAATTCAATTTTTAAAAGTTCTGATTCCTTTAATTTGCAAACGATTCCGTTATGTTTGATGTTAGCAAAATAAATAAACTTAAAAAAAAAAACTTAAAGCGGTTTCGCAGCTCATTTTTGAAACATCTTTGCTGTGGCGTCTTAAAAAAAAACTTCTAAATTAAAAAATCAAAATATTTTAAATTGATATAAAAAATGAATTTACTTCCCAAAAAACGTACAAACTTTTGGGGAGGAAGTTAATTTTTTTGGAGAATTTGTTCTTTGGAGACTAAGTACTCTGCACCTGGTAAGCATAGTGAACCATTTTTCAAGGCAAAGGCCTTCGGATCCCGGGCAAGACCGGGTAAAAACAGCTAGTAATCACTAAAATTTTGCTTATAATTTCTATATGCATATATTTAAAACAACACTTTTATTGTTATTATAAACAGATTTTCCGGCTTACGACTCTGTCAAAGCCATATGCAACATTCTTTGTTTTAAGTATTCTATTGCAACATATTATTATAATATTAAATTTTTGGAAAATAAAAGAATTACTACTACCACTACTACTACTGCTCACACTAAGAACCTGTGGACTCCCACAGACCTTCAATGTGATGCCCACTCTTTTGGTCCCGCCCATTTTTGGCACAACTTCGTAGATTTATGATTAATGAACTAGCAATAATTTTAAAGCTAATCGCTGTTCTGTTACTCCAGATATTTCATGACAAATATTTACCTTTACCACTAATCAAAATTTTACAAACGTATACCCCAAGACTTTTACTGACCATAAGAAACGTTTTAAAGATATCTACATATTGAGTATATCGCACGCAAATCTATAATAATCTACATACGAGTAGCAATTTATATACGTATGTACATAAAAATATGCTCATTTTAACGCTGAACTCATTTCAATCAGGCAAAAAATCTCAGTGTCCACAACAATTGTGCATACCACTGTCTGTTTTGCCATACACAAACAAGTTCCCCCTCAAGTACTAGTCAATTGAATTCTTTGGAAAAAAAAAAACAAAATGAAGTATCATACAATTTCTTCAAGTGTCATATTCTTTCTTTCACTTAAATTACCACATCATTCATTGTGTTATTGTTTTACCAAAATTCTACACGTTTAAGTTAAAGCGTACAATAGATTAAGTGTTTTGCAAGCAAATTTCCGAAAAGTCAACTCAGCTAATAATCACTGAAGACAAAAGCAGCCCAGAAAAATTGTATGTTTAATTAACATTTTATTTTTTTGTGGAAATCATTTAATTCTTGTCATTAGTGACTTATGCTACCAGAACTTTTAAAAGTAGCTTAGTTCTTGAGAACAATACTTTAAGATGTAGAAACTTATCTGATACTACAGAAATATTGTATTAGGGGAATTTATTCTAGAAATTTATAGATTTGGGGATCAATTAAAAAACAAAGAGAGCTATTGCAAAGATTATTATTATTATTAAAAATTTAATGATTTCCTGCACAACAAGACTAAGCCTTATAATTACAGTACAGAATTTTAGTAGTGTACAAACAGGTTTAGCCAAATTAAATCAAATAAAATTGTAACTAATACATATAAAAATTAATATAAATTATATTTTAACATAAGAATTTTTAAATAAAATTGAAAATAAAGTTGAAAAATGGAAATAAAATTTAAATTTTGGACAAACTTTTGCAACTTGTTATGTTACCAAAAAGGCCAATTTCAATATCTGTCAATATCACAATTTATTATAATTTTTATGTTAATGATATTACAATCCATGCTTTTTTCGAAGAGATTGGATTTTTAAAAATTCCGTTTATAATTTTATCTTTAACCCTATTTTTTCATAATTTATTTAGTTTATGCAAAAAAAAATTCTTACTTCCAGCATAAGACATTATATAATTGGAATCTTACTTGGTATTCAAAAATAAAATAAAATAAATTTTAACAACATTATTATTTGCAGATAAATCACTTGAAACATAGAATTCATTAAAACTTGTAAATATAAAAAAAAGTATGAGCATTCGCATAATTCGCATAAAAAACTTGAAGATATAATGGGATTGGAAAACTTGTGGAACACTAGGTTTAATATTGTTGAGCAGGAAATCAAAGCCAACACCACCATTTATTATACCCTATACCACTATGTGGTTTGGGTATAATGACTTTGTGCTGCTGTTTGTAACAACCAAAAATATTCGTCCTACACCCATCTTTAATTATACCGATCGACCCAGAATCACTTTCTGAGTCGAAATAGCAATGTCCGTCCGTCCGTCCGTCCGTCCGTCTGTGTGTCCATGTAAAGCTTGTAATCAAACTACAGGTCGCAAATATGTATATATTTCGATAAAATTTGGTATATAAGCTTCTATCAGCCATTGGATGAACGCTATTGAAATTGGTGAGAATCGGTCCATGTTCAGACCTAGCCCCCATACAAATGACCCCTATGAAATCGACATAAATTACCATAAGTTCCAAATTATCATATAGATCTCAGTCATATTGGGTTTGTATGTGTTTATTACATCCATTAATCAGTAGTTCAAAAATACTCCCTGCAGGAAAATTCTTAGTCATAGGCCCCATATAGAGCTGCTTCCCGATCTTCACTTAAATCTATAAAAAAACAAAAATATTGCACAGATTTTTCTCAAATTTGGTTTGAATATATTTTTTCAAAGTATAAGTCACTTTACCAAATATGGTCAGGATCGGTCCATTTTTTGACCTAGTCCCCATTTAAATATAGTATCCGATATGAACTTTTTCATATCTGCCGCGAAAAAAATTAATAAAAATGCCACTCAAATTTGGTATATGCATATTTGCTATATCCAGTTAGTTGGACCGAAGAGATAGGGTCTCTTAACCATGGTATGGGGTATCGTATAGTCGGGCTAGACCAACTATAATTTTCTTACTTGTTTTATTTGTTAAAGAGTCAGCTTTCTGCATTGCCATTCGGACTTTTAATGTAGACAATTTAATTTCAGCAAGACGACTTCTGTAAGTTGGAAAATCATGAACAAGGTTTAAATATAAACTTCGCAAGCGGAAGAGAAGAAAATGTTTTTGAATTGACTCGATACGGTGACATTATGTTATATGAATAAGGATTTAAGACTAAACAAGTAAGAAAATTATAGTCGGTCTAGACCGACTTTACGATACCCTATACCATGCGTTTAGAAACCCTATCTCTTAGGCCCAACTAACTGGACATAGAAAATAAGCATAAACCAAATTTGAGTGGGATTTTTATTAATTTTTTTGGCTGCAGATATGAAAAAGTTAATATCGGATGCTATATCTATATGGGGACTAGGTCCAAAAATGGACCGATCCTGATCATGTTTCGTAAAGTCTCTTGTATTTTGCAAAAATAAATACATACAAAATTTGAGAAGAATCAGTGCAATATTTTTGTTTTTTAATAGATTTAAATGAAAATCGGGAAGCAGCTCTATATGGTGCCAAAGGGATCATTTTTGGACTACACATTAGTGGATGTAATGAACGCATACAAACCCAATTTGAGTAAGATCTATATGACAATTTGGATCTTATGACAATTTATGTCGATTTCATAGGGGTAATTTGTATGGGGGCTAGGTCTGAACATGGACCGATTCTCACTAGTTTCAATAGCGTTCATTCCATGGCCGATAAAAGCTCATATACCAAATTTCATCAAAATAGATTCATATGTGCGACCTGTAGTTTGATTAAAATGTTTACATGGACACACAGACGGACGGACGGACGGACGGACATTGTTAAATCAACTCAGAAAGTAATTCTGATTCGATCGGTATAATTAAAGATGGGTCTAGGTCAAATATTTTTGGTTGTTTTAAAACAGCAGCACAAAGTCATTATACCCAAACCACATAGTGGTATAGGGTATAAATAGGTCTTACCGATGATACAAATAACAGTTTCGTAATAAAATGATCCATCAACTTATTTGGCCTAACAAAATTCCAAGAATTCTTTCATCAACTTCAGCTGGCAACCACCAAAAGTTTTCCAACAAAATCCAGTTAAAGAAAAGCGCGTATGTTTGCATTTTTATACCCTATACCACTATGTAGTTTGGGTATAATGACTTTGTGCTGCTGTTTGTAACAACCAAAAATATTTGACCTACACCCATCTTTAATTATACCGATCGAATCAGAATCACTTTCTCATTCTGATTCGATTTAACGATGTCCGTCCGTCCGTCCGTCCGTACGTCTGTGTGTCCTTGTAAACCTTGTAATCAAAATGCAGGTCGCAAATATGAAAATATTCTGACGATATTTGGTATATAAGCTTTTGTCGGGCATGGGATGAACGCTGTTGAAACTGGTGAGAATCGGTCTATGTTCAGACCTAGCCTCCATACAAATGAACCCTATGAAATCGACATAAATTGCCATAAGATCCAAATTACCATATAGATCGCAGTCAAATTGGGTTTGAATGTGTTTATTACATCTATTTATGAGTAGTCCAAAAATGAAACCTATGGGACAACTCTTAGTCAAAGGCCCCATATAGAACTGCTTCCCGGTCTTCACCTAAATTATCAAAAAACAAAAATATTGCACTGATTCTTCTCAAATTTTGTTTGTATGTATTTTTGCCAAATACAAGAGACTTTACCAAACATGGTCAGGATCGGTACATTTTTGGGACTAGTCCCCATATAGATATAGCATCCGATATGAACTTTTTCATATCTGCAGCCAAAAAAATTAATAAAAATCCAACTCAAATTTGGTTTGTGCTTATTTTCGATATCCAGTTGGTTGGGCCTAAGAGACAGGGTCTCTAAACGTATGGTATAGCGTATCGTATAGTTGGTCTATACCGACTATAATTTTCTTACTTGTTATTGTTCACTTTGCACTTAAGAGTTTGATAAAGTTTTGTACATGCGTGGCAGTCATGTGCAGAATATTTTACAATTAAATAAATTTATTTTGTTTGTTTAGTGAAATACTGTACGATATATTTATAATAAATATATACCAATAAATAAAGATTGCTGAGCCTTTTGATTAGAACTCTAACCTGGATATAACAAGGATAAAACATTCTACATCTACATCACAATTTTCGGAAAAGGGAAACCATTAACAAATGGTCCGACCTTGAGATATTAAGAATTTGTACTGCTACTTGAAACGTTTTACGTTTTACAAAATTACACTTTTCTCTATCAATGGCTATCACTGACCACATCGCACCTGTACCTCTAAAGTGAGTCAACTCAAAAAATTTACAAATTTTCAGTAGAGCCAAAAAAAAATGTTTTCTTAATATTTAATATAAAATTTAAAAACAGTTGTTTCATTGTAAAGAATTGCGAATAATAAATATACAACAGTAGTTGCTTTTGCGATTTTTGTAGTAATCATCAAAAATAACAAGTAAAAAATTATAGTCGGTCTAGACCGACTATACGATACCCTATACCATGCGTTTAGAACCCTATCTCTTAGGCCCAACTAACTGGACATTGAAAATAAGCAAAAACCAAATTTGAGTGGGTTTTTAATTAATTTTTTTGGCTGCAGATATGAAAAAGTTCATATCGGATGCTATATCTATAAAGGGACTAGGTCCAAAAATGGACCGATCCTGATCATGTTTGGTAAAGTCTGTTGTATTTTGCAAAAATATATACAAACAAAATTTGAGAAGAATCAGTGTAATATTTTTGTTTTTTAATAGATTTAAGTGAAGATCGGGAAGCAGCTCTATATGGGGTCAAAGGGATCATTTTTGGACTACTCATTAGTGGATGTAATGAACGCATACAAACCCAATTTGAGTAAGATCTATATGACAATTTGGATCTTATGGCAATTTATGTCGATTTCATATGGGTAATTTGTATGGGGGGCTAGGTCTGAACATGGACCAATTCTCACCAATTTCAATAGCGTTCATCCCATGGCCGATAAAAGCTTATATAACAAATTTCATCAAAATAGATTCATATTTGCGACCTGCAGTTTGATTACAAGCTTTACATGGACACACAGACGGACGGACGGACGGACGGACGGACATTGTTAAATCAACTTAGAAAGTGATTCTGATTCGATCGGTATAATTAAAGATGGGTCTAAGTCAAATATTTTTGGTTGTTACAAACAGCAGCACAAAGTCATTATACCCAAACCACATAGTGGTATAGGGTATAAAAAGTTTTTTTGGGTGCAACTCAAAATATGTCCTTTTAGTGGATTCTAAAGAGAAGCTACTCTTATAACACAAAGAGTGTTACAACTGTATTTATACCCTATACCACTGTGTGGTTTGGGTATAATGACTTTCTGCTGCTGTTTGTAACAACCAAAAATATTTGACCCAGACCCATCTTTAATTATACCGATCGAATCAGAATCACTTTTTTAGTTGATTTAACAATGTCCGTCCGTCCGTCTGTGTGTCCATGTAAACCTTGTAATCAAACTGCAGGTCGCAAATATGAATATATTTTGATGAAATTTGGTATATGAGCTTTTATCGGCCATGGGATGAACGCTATTGAAATTGGTGAAATTAGGTCCATGTTCAGACCTAGCCCCCATACAAGTTACCCCTATGAAATCGACATAAATTGCCATGAGATCCAAATTGTCATATAGATCTTACTCAAATTGGGTTTGTATGCGTTCATTACATCCACTAATGAGTAGTCCAAAAATGATCCCTTTGACCCCATATAGAGCTGCTTCCCGATCTTCACTTAAATCTATTAAAAAACAAAAATATTGCACTCATTCTTCTCAAATTTTGTTTGTACATATTTTTGCAAAATACAAGAGACTTTACCAAACATGATCAGGATCGGTCCATTTTTGGACCTAGTCCCTTTATAGATATAGCATCCGATATGAACTTTTTCATATCTGCAGCCAAAAAAATTAATAAAAATCCCACTCAAATTTGGTTTTTGCTTATTTTCAATGTCCAGTTAGTTGGACCTAAGAGATAGGGTTTCTAAACGCATGGTATAGGGTATCGTATAGTCGGTCTAGACCGACTATAATTTTCTTACTTGTTTTTTTTTGGAATATTGACTTATATTTTTATTAAGTTTGTAATGTCAGGTAAATTCAGAATAGACTTCTGAAGCATACATGGACTGAGGACGAAGTTTTTCTTTAAATATGCCCACACTCGCTTCCATCGGCCGGACGTTATGTGAGAGTCAGGTAAGTGAGGATGCTGATGCACAGGATTTTAACATACCTGGTTATCACCTTCAATTTTTTTTTTTTTTGCTTTTCATAGGGACCTTGTAATGTACATTCGCGACAATACTTTGTACCAGTTCCAGCAACACTATAACTATTATGATGCAGAATTTAACTCACTTTGAGTTAAGTTCAAAATCAGGTCACACGTTTTGCATTTCGGGTTTCTATACAGAAGCCCAAACATAGACAGGGAGTATACCTAGAATGCCTTCTATGCCCTTTCTGAATCGATAACTAAACTATTAGAGAATTGCGCGAATAGCGAAATCGTAGTTGCCAGCGATTTTAATATTCACAACTCTTCTTGGCTTCACCATTCGAGTCAAACAACTCCCGAAGGCCGTTACGTTGAGCTTTTCGCCACGAATAACCACTTTGCGCAACTAGTGAATGAACCAACGCACATTCCATGCATTCAAGGGCAAAGACAAAATATTATTTTTCTAACTTCACACTCTGACAAGTATGAGGTGAAATTCTTGCACCTCTCGGTAATTCGGATCACTGCACCATTTCCGCATCTTTTCGTACTCTTTACTTCATAGTGTTTCACCACCAGCTATGACTCAGTTTTTATTTACGAAAAGGCTCATCGGGTAGAGCCCAACGATTTCTTCAAACATTTCAACTGGAAAATTTGTTTCCTGGACAATAATATTGACGCTGCAGCGATAATGGTGGAAAAAATAATAGTGCTTGGTAAAGTTCTTTCTGCTCCACAGGGCAGCAAGAGCTTTTGGTCATGTGTGAAAAGAGTAAAGAATAATGCTAGTTCTGCTATCCCAATTCTTATAATTATTGACCAAATATTTACTGACCCGGTTGATAAGGCTAACCTTTTAGCGGACCTTTTGGCAAAAAACTCGTCTTTGCCGGATAACGATCAATCTCTGCCCGAATTTGAAAGTGTATCTTTTACTATGCCTAAAATATTCTTCCGAGCACATGCAGTTCAAAACATTCTTTCTGATCTCAACATTAATAAGTCTCCGAGACCGGATACTATACCAGCACTGGTGCTGAAGCAGTGCTCTTCGACGCTACTTAGTCCATTGGCCAACCAATCCCTAAAAAGGGTGCGGCTAATAACCCTGAAAATTAGCGTCCAATTGCAATCTGCTCTGCACTCTCAAAAGTGATGGAGAGGATGATCAATTTCCATCTTGTGAACTACCTAGAGGCCAACTCACTTCCCAATGAGAGCCAGTATGGCTTCCGTAGAAACAGTTTCACGGGAGACCTGTTAGCTCTACTTTCTGAGCGCTGGAGTCGATCCATTCTCAATTTTGGCGAAAGTGAAGTGGTTGCTCTGGCACGGTGCATTGATATCAAAGCTTATTGCATTGGGGGTCGGTAATGACTTCTCTCGATTTATATTGAGTTTTCTCAGAGATCGAAAAATGCGTGTTGTTATTGATGGGGTCTAACCTTATGAGTTTCAGCTTAATTCAGGGGTACCTCAAGGTTCCGTTCTTTCTCCTTCTCTTTTCCTTATCTTTCTGAACGACCTTCTTGGTCAAACTTTTAACTCTATATATTCTTTCGCAGATGACAGCAGCATTTGTCATTCATTTTCCTTTAATTGTAGGCCAAGCCTCTTGGAGTTTGGGGGGCAAAAGGCGAACAATGAATTACACACTCAACTTAACCTGTTAACAGTCTCCGAGAGGGATAAAGCGAATAAGGTTGATTTTAATGCGCCGAAGACTCAATGTTTTATGTTGACCCATAGGGCCATGGATTCAACAATGGCATCTGTGTATGTGGGTGGTATAGGTATTGGGGTATCGGATACTCTTGATGTTCTAGGCATGACAATTCAATGTGATGTTCGTTGGAACGAGCATGTTTTTCAAGTGTCGAAAGTGCCTTGGTTTTCTAAAACGGTATAAAAATTACTTCGCTCCTTCTGATCTCCTTAAAATCTATACCACTTACATCCGACCGAAAATGGAAAATTCCCATATATGGGCAGGAGCTTCAAAGTCTATTTTGGAGCTACTGGACCGTGTGGGAGGGCGTTGATGCTCATCAATGGCAGTAGGGTTTCCAACTCTATTGATACATTGAAACATCGTCGGAATGTGGGTTGTGTATCACTGTTCTACAGATACTACCATGGGAAATGTTCTTCTGAGATTAGCGAACCTATTCGAAGTTCTCGAGTTTCGGTTCGCTCTACTCGCTTTTCTAGTAGATCACATCCGTTTGTAGTCTATTGTCCAGTTGATCGCAAACCGCATTACAGATAGAATTCGTTTATCAGTCGAACTAGCCGTATGTGGAATAAACTCCCCGCAAAGGTCTTTCCTGACAGTAATAATCTAAGAAAATTTAAGTCAAATATCCACAAACACTACTCCCTCTATCCTCCTTCGCATATACAATCTTTCTGAGATCAACGCAATGCCCTGCATCTGTAGGGGCATCCCTGAGTGTTAGTTAATAAATTAAAAAAATATATAATAAACATTCCCTTATTAAAGTTTTAAGTAATAAATTCTTTTAATATTAATTTATGCAAAAAAAATATCCCTTACTTTTGAGCAAGTCTACATCAAAATTGATTCCAAATATTGATGACCGAGACTCGTTTTGCACATATAGTACAAAATTGGGAATGAAATCGTTTCGAAACCTTTCATTGCAAGGAATGCTAAAGCTCCAGGTTACTGGTTCTGATATAAAGTTTCAGGTATGTTAATGATTTGGTGCTTGGCTTAATGTCTGTCTAGAGTAAAATTATAAAGAAGACTCATGTTTTTTTTTTTTTATTAAGTTACACATGTATTTGATATGACAATCGTATAGATATAGCTTAAAGAAACTAACATATACTTCAGCAAGCGTTTTTTTTTTTAATACTATACGTACACATGTATTGAATAACTTTTATTTAATAACTTTTTTCCTTGGGACGTTCTGCAAGCATATAAGGTAATTCCACAATTTTGCTGCTCTGTCAGACATTTTGAATAAAGTTTTCACAAAAATTGTTAATAATTATCACCTAAATCAATCCGCAATGGCCTAACTCAACTTAATGACTGACTTTTGAAAAATTGTCAATATGTATAGTCTTGAATTAAATATGTATATTTTTTTTTAATTAAAATTTGGAAAAAGAACTTCACTTAATTTATGTTTATCAAAATTCTTTATGGTAATACAGAATAACAGCTTAACTCAAGTTAGGAAAATAAAATATGTTCTTTATTTTGCGGAATAACGACTGAAGTTGATTTAAGCAATAACGAAAATATAATAGTTGTAATATTATATGGAGTTAGGTGGTTATTCCAAACAAAAGAAGTAAAATAAGAAAATATTTAACTTGAGTTGGGATACTAACGTCGAGAAATTATGAGTTAAGCTGTTATTCCAAAACAATAATTTAAGAAAATCACTTAAGCTATAAGGTTTTTGATGGATAATTTCCGTCCTAAAAAAAATATAAACATAAAAAATTTATACCAAATAGATTTAGGCACGCTGAACATGAAGGCTAGGCCGTTATGGTTTGTGGCCACTGATATATCGGCAGTGCTGTAAAAATGAGAGCCATGTGTTTAGTCGAACAAAAAATTGGCATGATTGGAACAGCGGGCGTGACACCGCCCGTACAAAGTAAATATATAATATCACATAACTGGTGTACTATAAAAAAGAAAGCCTCGACAATTTGTACGAGCCCATCAGATATTAATGTGAGTAGTCCGATAAAAATTGGGCGGGATGGGATTAGTAGGCATAACACCTCCTATACAAAAAAATTTTTAGTACTACAAAAGTGACAGACTTAAAGCTTTTGACAAATACATTAGTTATCAATGTGAATAGTCGTGGAAAACATGGGCAGTATCGCCAAATTAAGAAATAGCCAAATTCAGAAATCGCCAAACCAAAACTCGCCAAAACAGAAAATCGCGAAGAACAAAAATCGAAAACAACAGAAATCTTCAAAATCGAAAACGGGCAAAATAAAAATCGCTAAAGTCAGAAATTGCCAAAATAAAAATCGCTAAAATGAGAAATGGCCAAATGATATTCCAAATTCACGACCAATAATTAAGGGTTGCCAGATTTAGTTTGGAAAATCCATATTTTCTTAGTAGTGGGAATGCCGACAAAATTTGATAATTGTTAAATTCAGCAAGCATTGAAATAGAGAAATATAAAATAAATGAAATAAAATATTTTAATGGCACAATACAAAATTCGTAAGAAAAATTAATTATGAAATAAAACATGTCAATAAGCCTCGGTAGGTAGGAGTGAAGCGCGACAGTACATACTAGTTGCTAATACTTTTTTGCTTATAATATCAAGTATTTATATATTCATATCAGTAACTTATCTGCCTTATTTAAATAAATCATTTCCCATACACTTAATGGCGGGTTTAAGTTAATTGAACTCATAAGTCTGACAATAACCAGTGAAGCAATAGATAGCTAAAAAAAAAATAAATGAATGCTGTAAAATAAAATTCATTATAAATAAACATTCAAAAAAATATTTACAAAAGAGGTCAATTAAACTGTTAAGAGTGTTCTTTTAGAGTTATAAAACTTTAAACCAAAATCAAGTAAATAAAAATATCTTTAATATCTTTAATTAAACTGGCTTTGTTTGATATATACTTTTACGCCAACAATAATTTAAATATGATTTGGGTATGAGGCCGCCGCAGCTTATGCGTACATAGCACAATCCGGAAATCCAATTTCCAGGTGTTCAATTGTCTCTAATTAATCGACGCAAACGAGTGACTTTACATAACCAAAAAAAAACTATACAATGGGGTTTAATCACACGAATTTGGTGGCCAATTAACAGGACCATTACGTGAAATTTTTCATTCATCAAAAGCTTCTTTAACAGGTTCTCTTTCCCCATACAAAAATGCATTTTTGACGCTTCACGTCCCATATAAACTTTCTGTATATGACATATGTATCAGGTGTGATACATGAACAAGTCGTTACAAAATCGATTCCATACATTACATGTATCATATATGATATGTATAAATTCGATTCCATACTTTCCATGTATCATATATGATATGTATCACAAAAAGGGGTTTTACACAACTTGATTTTGTATTTAGATCAGGGCAGTATTACTACAAAATCTAGTATTGTCACCTTTTATAATTCACTGCGTGTGCCATATACAAATAGGTTATAAATAGTTGGAGTGTTGAAAGTGTAATACGTGTAATCTTATTTATTTAGTTGAATTAGTAGTGTGTAAAATAAGATGGCTTCTCGTGCAAAGTTTACGGATGAAGAGATAAACCGAATCTTCACAATAAGTGAAAATGAGAGTGATTTCCGTGATGGAAGTGAAGATATATATCAACCGAATGAGGATACCAATGACGAAACTGAAGAAGAGGACCAAGATCAAACTCCAAGTGACGTTGAAATGGAATTGCCAGGAAATGAACATGTTCTACTATATATTGAATCATGCCATGATGGTAATCAAAATACAGGAAGGGAAAATGGGTAGCAGATATTCTTCCAATTGGCAGAGAAACATTTAATGCCGGAGTACACAACGTCCAGTTTATTTCTAATGAAAAAGGCGCTGTTCACTATTGCAAAGATAATTGAGTACTTCACAGATGATGATCTTATTGACACAATGACATAAAAACAAATGCATGCGCTAAAAATTTGAAGGTGGTACGTACAAAACGATTTTCGAGAGCTTCACGTTGGGTCGATATCAATAGAGAAGGATCAAAAAAAAAAAAAAATTTTTGCCCTCATACACTATATAGGAGTAGATAAAAAAATCCACTATAGAACATTATTGGAAAAAGGATCTACTATATTTTACCTAATTAAATCATAAAATAGGTATTTCATATAATCAATTCTGTAATACACTGCGTTGCTGGCATTTAGTAGACGTTCAACCCGACAACGCTGATGTTTTATGTAGAATTCAACCTCTAGTAAACCATATGATTACAAAGTTTCGTGAACTATATGTGCCTAGTGATACAATTGTCGTAGACGACTCGCAATTAAATCATCAAGGTCGATTTCATATAAAAAATTATAATCCATAAAAAACCCATAAGTATGGAATAAAAATTTATAAAATGTGTTCCAGCAATTCATATTTATGGTCTTATGCGATACCCGCGGTATCTGGAAATGTTATAGAGGGTATTGATAAACCTGGAACTGTTGTGGTGTAGCCGTGTTCTCCACTTTTAAATGAAGCAGATAGTTACTACACTGAAAATAGGTCTGGCAAAGTATCTGAAAGATAGAAAAAAATAAAAGACATCTCCCTCAAGCAGTCACCAAAAAAAATCTTAAAAGTGGGGATGTTGTGGCAAGGCAGATGGATAGCTTTGCAACAGTTGTGAAGTGGCATGATAAGCGTGATGTATTGATGATAATAACGTGCCACGACGATAAAATGACAGATACTTCTTCATGGAGAGGAAAATCGTCAAAACCAAATATAGTTATTTATTACAATGATGCTAAAAAAGGGATTGACGTCGCAGACCAGATGAGTAGCTATTATAGCTAGTAATTGCAATAGATTTACTTTTTTAAGCAATCGTTGTTAACTGCAGAGTTATTTTCCATGAGGTCACTAGATCTTCCATTACTATTTTGGGAATACAAGAGGCTATGATACGTCACTGGCTTGGCGAGGTTGTACAGAAAAAGCAAAAAATAAAACTTTCCAACAGTTACTAAACATAAGCTAACTGAAATACCGCGGCGAAATGGTAAACTTATCCGACGTCGCTGTGTCACCTGCTATGCCAAAAATAAGGAGAAAGGAAACCCTACAAAAGCCAAACAGATACACACAGAGTGCCTGGAATGTGGAAAAGGTTATTGTTTGCCATGGTACAATTCAATTCACTCTAAACATGAGAAGAAAGAATAAACGATTTTATTTATTTGCTTACTTCATTTTCACTTTTGTTTGTAATTTTTCATGGATGTCATGGTAAATCTTACAAGATTGCAAAGCAAAATCCTTTTGTAGCATCTTCCTCACAGTGGAT
Source organism: Cordilura impudica (assembly GCA_963682025.1). Lineage (NCBI taxonomy): Eukaryota > Metazoa > Arthropoda > Insecta > Diptera > Scathophagidae > Cordilura > Cordilura impudica. The sequence continues at coordinate 135,997,873 of OY821518.1, forward strand.
GCACAGTATCATTAAGAGTAAAAGAAAAAAAGTAGTGTTACACTGTGGAACAAATTCAGGTTCGCAAAAGTTAGGTCGATTCTGAGAGTGAGGAGTGAAAATAGAGGCTAAATTAGAAGACCCGTATTGCGGCGTTTGTTCATGTTAGTTCGATTTTTTTTAATCGACCTTCGAACTTTGCAGTCAAATGCCGATTTTCAGCATATTGTTGACATGGTTTTTTGGCTATAACTTGTCAACTAATTGATATTTTTTCAATCTGTAAAAGCCAAATTATTGCTAGAGATCTGTGCAACAATTAAAATTTTTTAAAAAATTGATTTAGAAAATTTTTGTGGTGCTTATGAAGCAAAATGTTGGAAAAATTATTTTTTTTTCTTGCTTTTTGAAAATATTTTCCACAAAACTAAGTCTTTTTTGCTTTCTGTTTGATCTATAATATGCTTCTCAGTTTCTTCAATAAATTTCATTTGAAAAGAAAATTGTCTTAGTTGACAATTTGCGTTAAAGATCCCAAAACCATTAAATAAATAGCGATTTAGGTAGAAGTGATTAAAAAGGGAAGTTCCAAGAATTAGGAATTAGTAAAACGACTTTTTTGTTGTCAACCACCGCACAGGTAGCGATTTTTTTTTTATTTCGTACAAGCGAACTAATTTCAAAAATGATGATTCAGTTAAGACTCGAAACTCAGCCGAAGCTGATGTCTTTTAATTTTCGCTCGGTCGTGATAAAGTTCGCTATTAATTTTTTTGGAACTTATTTCATTTTGTGAGTGATTTAAGTTAAGTGCATCGGTTTCATAAAAATAACAAAAAAAAAAAAAAAAACATTGTATAATATATATTGTATTAAAAATGTCGGAACCAAAATGTAAAAAGGACCATTTTTGTAATGTTTGTGGACGTTTCATAGCAAGCGAGGAAAAATGTGGAATGCGAGTGATTTTTTTTTGAAAGCCTATAAACAATATTTCTCGCAAGAGTTTATCAGTGACGTAAACTATGCCCCTAAAAATAGTCGCATTGGATGTAAAGGCCTAAAGACAACAGGCTACACAAAAGTCTTGTACCTGAAATGAAAATTTTGTTGCCGTTGCTCCACATTAAACTTGGCATTGCTAAAAATTTTTTGAAATGTAACGCAAAAAGACCAGCAGTATTCAACCGCTTAAAAGACATTTTCCCAAGATTAAGTAACGCCAAAATTCAGGAAGGGGTTGCCAATGGTCCCGACATACGGAAACTAATGAGTCGTCAAGATTTTGACCAAGTTCTGACAGACCGAGAATTAAATGCATGGCTCGCATTGAAAGCAGTCATTAAAGGACTTTTGAGTAAAGAACGCAAAGACAACTACAGGCAATCTGTTGCAAACATGTTGGCAGCTTTCGATTTAATTGGGGTTAATATGTCGTACAAAATTCATCTCTTGCATCAGCATCTTAATCAACTCGCTCAACAGTTGCCAACAGAATCTGATGAGCAAGGCGAACGTTATCACCAAACTGCGCTTCCATTTGAAATAAGGTAACTATAGAGTGTGCATATTTTAAATTCCTAGATTTTTCTAATATCTTTGTCAGAGTGCACAATTTAAACATGTTAACGATTAAAAACTATTTTCGTTTCAGGTACAGAGGAAAGAAATCTCCAGATGCAATATCGCTGAAATTTGTTGGTGGTATAAAAACACCTTTGAAGAAGAGGAAGACGAGGAAAAAGAGGAAGAATGGGAAGACAAAGATTTCACAATATCTGTTGGACGAAATCATCGACTTTTCTGATGATGATGACGATGACCAAAATATTGGAGAGAGCAGTGATGTTGATCCACAGCCGCCTGCTAAACGGCAACTGGACAAATCATTAATTTAATTTATTTAATTTTTTTACTTAAAACTTTTCATAACTAACATTTCAAAAATATATTTTTTTCCATATTTTTATAATTTCTTTTCCAATGTTTCTTCAAAACCAACACTGAACAAAATTGGTACATAAAAAATGAGATGTAAATTAATATTAAGCTGGAAAACGCAAGTTTTGTATTATGATTGTTTTCTTTTCAAATGAAATTTATTGAAGAAACTGAGAAGCATATTATAGATTAAATAGAAAGCAAAAAAGACTTAGTTTTGTGTGAAAATATTTTCAAAAAGCATGAAAAAAAATAATTTTTTCAACATTTTGCTTCATAAGCACCACAAAAATTTTCTAAATCAATTTTTTAAAAAATTTTAATTGCTGCACAGGTCTGTAGCAATAATTTGGGTTTTACAGATTGAAAAAATATCAATTAGTCGACGGGTTATAGCCAAAAAACCATACAAACAATATGCTGAAAATCGGCATTTGACTGCAAAGTTCGCAGGTCGATTAACAAAAAATTCGAACTAACATAAACAAACGCCGCGATACGGTTCTTCTAACTTAGCCTCTATTTTCACCCCTCACTCTCAGAATCGACCTAACTTTTGCTAACCTGAATTTGTTCCACAGTGTTATTAGAATGCCTTGCTTTTGTCGTAAAGTCACTTGGAGCATCTAATTTAAATCGCTGAAGCTAAGAGAACACAGTTGTTGTCTTTCAAAAAACTGTGCAGCTATCGGTGCAAAATTTGATGGCGACATTTTATTCGAAATATTATCGGGGAAATTTCCTTGCCACCAACTGCTCGTCAATACACAATTTACAGTTCTAGACTCGCCTGGCACGAAAACGTCCAAGAGAATAACTACCGCGACTGAGTAAATAAATAAAAAGCCCAAGAGACATAAAGTAAATATCAAAATATTTGTGTTATATGATTCCGAAATTGTTTTTTTTAGTGTGTGGTAGAGTAGTTGAAAGCATATATCTCTAAGTTGGGACTCAACACTGTAACTCCATGTTAGGCTGATTAATTTTTTTCGGTTAAAAACCGATCCAACTACCTGAATTCATCATTTAAAATTGAAAGTGGAGTTCTCTATTCAGCCACAACATTTTCAATTTCCACCCCAAATTCAACCTTGAAAATTAGACAACCGTATTCGTAACTTAATTTGTTAAGGTATGGTTTGAAGTTAGGATGCTAAAGTATATACCACTATGTGGTTTGGGTATAATGACTTTATGCTGCTGTTTGTAACAACCAAAAATATTTGACCTACACCCATCTTTAATTATACCGATCGAATCAGAATCACTATCTGATTCGATTTAGCGATGTCCGTCCGTCCATCCGTCCATCCGTCCGTCTGTGTGTCCATGTAAACCCTGTAATCAAACTGCAGGTCGCAGATATGAATTTATTTTGATGAAATTTGGTATATAAACTTTTATCGGATAAACGCTATTGAAACCGGTGAGAATCGGTCCATGTTCAGACCTAGCCCCCATACAAATGACCCCTATGAAATCGACATAAATTGCCATAAGATCCAAATTGTCATATAGATCTTACTCAAATTGAGTTTGTATGCATTTATTACATCCATTAATGAGTAGTCCATAAATGATCCCTATGGGACAAAACTAAAAATCGCGAATAACAAAAATTGCCAAAATAAAAAATCTCCAAAATAATAAATCGCTAAAATCAAAAACCGTAAAAATCAAAAATCGCCAAAACTAAAATCACGAATAACAAAAGTAGCCAAACACAAAAATCGTCTACATCAAAAACTGCTAAAACAGAAAATCGTGGATAACAAAAATCGCAACAGAAGACGCCAAAACCATAAATCGCCAAAACCGAAAATCGCGAATAACAAAGATCGCCAAAATCAAAAGACACTGAATTTCAGATATCGTAAAATAAATTCGCCATAATCAAAAATCACTAAAAACAATAATCGCCAAAATCAAAAAACGCCAAAAATTTAATTTCGCTAAAAAACCGACAAAATCACAAATCCCCAAAATCTAAAGTCGCAAAAACAAAAATCGACAAAACCAAAATGGCCAAAATTTTCTACAAAATGTTTTCCCAGTTTTTATTTCGTTACGTTAGGTGTAGCGAAGCGCATCGGTTACAGCTATTGTATAAATATAATATATATAATTAGTTTTGTGCTGTTGGAGCTCATACAGTATTGTATATCGAAAGTATAATTATTATACATGTTATAATAATTATTACTTGTTACAATAATTACTAACAGATTCCAGCGCTCGAAATTCGAGTGCAAATTCTAGGAATTTTTATTTTTTCATTTAGTAAAGACCCTAAAGGTATTCTTCACAATTCAACTCATTTTAAATGAAGAAAACAAACTCAACCCATTAACACAAAAACATTAACAAATTTAATAAACACACACATACTATTCTGTAATTTTATGTATGTGTTAGAAGCAACTTTAAATGATCGCAACTCCAAAAAAATATTTCGTACGATGAAAATCTGTAAATCTGGGTAACGGCTTAAAAGATATAGCTTTCAAATGATAAATTTTTTGTCAAGATCGGGGTAAAACTGTGAAACTTACATCGGTCACAAGAAATCGCATTGCCTATTAATATTATAGACACTTTATATTATAATTATTATACTTTCGATCGAGAATACTTGTTCATCGTCAACGCCATTCTGCCTAGTAATAAACTCTTTAACTTAATAACATAAAGAACAACAATACATAGCGATGAACATATAATAAAAAAGCTTATTTCAAATATTTATTTCTGTTTGTTTTTTATTAAGTAATTATGCTAATTTTGTTTTTACTTTAGTTTTTAAAAGTTAACTAGTGAAAACTTTTCACATCTCTTTCTAAAGCTAATTATATGGCACTGTGGTCCCAAACCCATTTCTTTGCAGACATTAAAAAGATATTAAAAAATTGTAAAATGTGTATATATTTTCGCAATGGCAATACGCCAAGCTGACAAAAAATAAGAAAATTATAGTCGGTCCAGACTATACAATATTCTATACCATGTATTCCATGGTATAGTGTTATTTTTGAGCTCATATACATACACCAAATTTTATCAATATAACTATATTTGATAATATGAATGTTACGACCACTTCAGACGATCTGTTAGGATTTTGAAAACAATGTTAAAATAATACTTACAGCAAAGTGTGTAAAAGAAAATTATAAAGTGGATACACAATATATATATTTATATTTATTGTATCTTTATTGCTTTTCTCAAGTACTGTAATTGTATGTAAACTAAGTATAAATTTCGTGGACAAAAAGTTGCATTTACGCATGAACCCTGAAATATAGATCTCGCAAGCAATTTTCACCAACCTTCCATATTGGACAATTTTAAATTAGACGAAAAGAATTTGTTTCGGTAAAAAAAGTGTATAATTACACAATGAAACCTCCTCTTGCAATATCACATTTCTACTTAATTTTTAAAAGCTGAATATACGAATATGAATATGTGAATATATTTTGACGAACTTATGTATTTGATCTTCCATCGGCCATAGGATGAACGCTAATGAAATTGGTGAGAATCGGTCCATGTTGAGACCTAGCCCCCATACAAATGACCCCTATGAAATCAACATATATTGCTATAAGATCTAAATTATCATACAAATCTTAGTCAAATTGGATTTGTATGTATATAATACATCCATTAATCAGTAGTCCAAAAATGGTCCCTCTTGGACAACTCTTACTCATAGGCCCCATATAGAGCTGCTTCCCGATCTTCACTTAAATCTATCAAAAAACAAAAATATTGCACTGATTCTTCTCAAATATTGTTTGTATATATTTTTGCAAAATACAAGAGACTTTACCAAACATTGTCAGGATCGGTCCATTTTTGGGCCTAGTCCCCATATAGATAAATCATCCGATATGAACTTTTTCATATCTGCAGCCGAAAAAATTAATAAAAATCCCACTCAAATTTGGTTTATGTCGGTCTAGACCGACTATAATTCTCTTACTTGTTATTATTACATCCATGACATGTTTCATGGACAACACTGGAGCATATACATTTTATTGATGTATCAACATTGTGTTACAAAGGCTTTCAATATTGAACTTTGCAGTCAATATTTTTAAAAAAATTTGTTTTTAGATATTAGTAGATTTTAGTAGATATTGCAATACTTATATTTTGTTATAGGTAAATGAAAATTTCTTACAGAGAACAATTAGTATGCAACGACCGCATAACAAAACATAACGGATCATATACGGCCCGCGTCCCTCCACTTGGTCACGCCTACACTAGAGTATTACATATTTTGAGAGCATTTAAAAAACTCAATATTAATTTTAAATTTAATTTATGTCAAATCAAGAACAAATACAAACATGACTTAATAAAAATCACATAAAGCACACACAGATATTTATTATAGATACCGTGAAACTCAAATAGAATCAAAAATATATTATAGGAAACTTAAATACCATGTCCAATATAGAGTTTTCTTTCAGTATGTTCGCATGTGCGAACATTTAGTTTCTACATTAAAATTTATAAAATTAAAGTGTTACAAATTTTGTTTATACATTTTTTATTATTACTCGTTTATTCTATAATATGCAAAAATAAGACAATATTTTCCTCTCTCTACCTGTGTTTGTTATGGAAGTTTTAATTCTGTTCATCTCTCACCAAAATATTGTATGTATATTAAATTTTTGATTTTAATAACATATGCCAATGATCTATAAGTAACATCATATTAAATGTAAATTTTACTTTATTTACGTGATTAAAAATTGGATGAATATGATAAAAGAATAAACTTAAAGTAATGAATTTTGTTATATCAGACATTTTTCAACATACGGTTGACAGTTTATGTGAAGATACGTAGAAAGTTTTTATATGCACATGTCTTTCAACATTACAAGCCGACACTTGTATGTATGTATATCTTCATCTCCATATTAGGTTCTGATAACATATTTACTTATATTTCATTTATTTACTTGTACTGACTCCTTTAATTTATTCGTTCTATCTTAATTCATTGAATGTGGGACATGCTAATGTACATAGTATGTATGTGCTCTTAGCGCAGAGATAAGTAAAGTTAGAAACAATATTTCTAAATTCTGGTTGCTACCACAACCACATTCGTACGCCAAATCTACGAGAAGTGTACTATGGATTCACGGCTTAGGACAACAACTGCAGTTGCCAATGGGGTGTCTTATTTATGAAATCTATTATTATTTATTATTATTAAGTTACAATATCGCATACGGAAGATATTTGGCAATCACAACAAATATACAGCTTTAAAAATAAGTCAATAAAGCAGAATATTTAGAACAATCTTATAAAATGTTGGCATAAGATAGACGCACAGTGTCGTGTTTTCATATAAACGGTGGCCAAAAATAGAAGGAGTTTTCATAAAAGAATGGAAATAAGTACACATTGCTTTTATAAAAGCAAAAAAAAAACGAAGTTTAGAGAAAATCGGCCTAAGGACACGCCTACCTCCCATATATCCTGAAATGAAAAAACCTTATATTTTCCAAAGTTGTTTCTGAAATTGAACCAAACTTGGCTCGATTGGTCTCTGATATATTCCTGATAACTTTGTTAAATTATATGAAATTATCTGAAAGGACACGCCCACCTCCCATTCACATTCTAACTTAACATCGTTTTTTGTTTCAAAATAAAACGTGTTCAAAATGCTCTTAGCGGTTTTTTCTAAAATATTTTGTAATGGTACCCCTGCCGAGGTTTCTGTAACAGTTTTGCCATCAGGCAACAATTTTGTCTTTGCTTCGCAAATTGCATGGTATGATGGAATACAATCTTTGTGAATTTCGTTTTCAACTTTTCGCATCATGTTATATTTGCGGACGGAAAGATCCATATCAATATATAGTGCCAGTGCTTTTTCAACTGATACGGTCTGTTTTTTCGAGGGGTCTGGAACCTTGTTGGCTGCTTCCCTTAAAGCATCTGCCGACGTCGAACAAGCTCATTCACTCTCCTCCTTTTTGTTCTGCACATGGTCTGCCTGTTTTATTACTTACACTATGTACATACCTAATTGAGATGTAATATTTTTATATATTAGGAATTAAAAAATTAAACCCACTTTCACCACTGGATCTTTTGTCAAATATTTCGAGGTCTAACCAATTGTTTAACTTGGTCTCAAATAAAGATTTTCTTCTACGGCATTCTGACCAACATTTTTTGAACATTTTTTAATAAGTTTCCTATTTTCATCTGTTCTTTAGCTGACAGTGATCGAGTTAATTTTTTTACTGCAAGAATTTCGAGTATATTCACATTTTCAACATCTCTCTTTTGTTTTACATCTAACCACAAATGATAAAATTCGCGTATTTTTAACTGTGTTGACACTGAAAAACATTTTTATTAAACAAGTTGCAAATAAAAGCAGCTGGATTTTACATATTTTGATACTTTTACATATTTACATACTTGTAACTATATTATAACATGAAATTTGCATTTATTTTTTGCGTACTTTTTTTTTGACCACTCAATAACACAATTTTATAAGAACACGTGTTTTTCTTGCTTTCTTTCATTTTCCTAGCAGTATTTTTCTTATGCTTTATATTTGTAAACAAAGAGTTACCATATCAAGAACCAATTGACCTAACTAAAAACCTAACTAATAAAATAATAGACATTTCTCCTCTTACAATATCATTCAAAATTTACAAGCTTTCATCAATTTTCCATAACTTTGAAGCTACATAATATTTTTTAAAAATATTTTAAACATTATCTAATCAGAGTGTTTTCTATCGATTGGTATACTTTTCTTTAAAAAATTCTAAGGTCGAGTTTTACTACTTTTGGCCACACACGTGACACTGGGAGACGTAACCACGCTAATCATATTTTGTTTTTAGTATAATTTTTTTTATTTTATTTTATTTTATTATTTATTTTTTTTTTTATCATTAATCACGCAAAATATAAATACTAGTTCATTGTGTGTCGCCTAGGCGCCCGTTCATTTTGACTTTAACAAAAAATTTTTTTTTTCCATTTCAGAATTTTCCTATATTATATATATTTTTAAAAAATTAATTTTAATTTAATTTATTTTTATTTTAATTTAACTTTAATACAAAACAAAATCTTCGATTTTCAATTGAAGTTTTGTAAAAGGTCTTTATATGTTTATTTTCGTAAAAGTTTGCTAGTAGCTTACCTTTGCTTTGTACTTTCTGCTTCTATACATAAGTAGTTTCTAATATTATATGATTTTAAAAAAAAATTTTATTTTGATAGAAACTCAGTAATTTTAGTCTTCTTAAGACAAACTATCAATATGCATCTTTATAATAATTTAATTTATGTTTTATAACTTTTTAAAATGCATCAAAATAAATAAACTTATTTAACTAAAAAAAAGTTTTTAAACTTTTCGGACAAAGCAAAAAAATACTACGGTTATAACGAACTTAGTCTAACTAATTTGGCCGGTCCCGCCGAGTTCGTTATAACCGAACTCCATTTTACTGTAAAAAAATAGAATAGCATAAAAAAAAAAACGTTTTAGAGCTAGGTTCCTAAAAGTTTAAAAGTTATAAAAAGTCGTATTTTCATAATTCTTTTCTGAAGATATGAATAATGTTGGATTATTTATTTCATATGTACGTTATAGCATAATATTTGAAGAATCTTTGAAAAAATTTTCAATTAAAAATTTTAATAAATAAGTCCGTGACAGGGAATCTCCGGAGGCGTTGTTGTTTTGAGGTGAACATCATAACTCGTTACCGGATCATGTGAAATAAAAAAATCATGTGATATTAAAAAAATTTTTTTTGTAGCATTTTGAAGTGAAAAACGATTTTTGCTATACAATTGCGAGAATTTGTTGTTAAAAAATGGGGAAGAAAATGGAATTAAAAAAAACTCTTCTTGGTTACCTGATGATTTATGTGCAGATATAGTGTCTAAAATTTCAAAAGAATCGGTCAAGTAGATTTTGAGTTATGATGTTCACGGACTTCGAACATTTATTTGCGAGAAAATCGGTTTAAAGTTTTTTAAAAACTGATTTGTATACTATATATCGTATGAGGCCGGTCGCTGGAAACATCTGCATCTTCTTAAGTTTTGCTCTGATTTACTTAAAATTGTGACACAACACGCTCGACATGTTGTGCATTCAGAAAGAGATGTGCAAAAAAAGGTTTTATAACCTACCACCCCTTAAGGAAGTACAAACATCAATACACCTACACAAAAGAATAAAAAATATTTCATATTTCATCATACATGTAAACTGAAAAAAGAGAACTACATTTTTTGCAAAGTTATCTATAAATCCAAAAAAATATAAAAAATAAGGGCGTATTAGTTTTACTTAAAAAAAAAACTTATTATTCCAAATAGCCTTTAATTCTCCCATGATAATTTCAATAAAATATTTCAATTAAAATCTTAAATATACCTATTTACGTAATTTATGTTTTCTAAATTTTTTGAAAGCAAATTATGCAAAAATTAATATTATGAGTGAAAAAAAATTATTTTCCCACTTCTCTTCTGAAATTACAATATAATTTAATTATGCAAACTTAGAATAACTTAAATTCTAAACCTAATATTGCATTATTTTTTCAAGTGCTTTTCAATACAGAGCTTTAAACGAAATCATACGTTGGACAACAACAAAATCCACATTGAAGATCTATTGTTTCTAAAATATTTATCAAAAAAAGCATACTCTTTGGTAAGTGCTGGACATCAGAGAACCTGAGCGAAAGCACTCATAACAATACAAAGCAATTCTGAGATGAAAAACAAAACAGACAAACGGAAAAGTTTAGTTCGATAAAAGAAGTATGTATGCATATCGGACGACGTTAAATGAGAAAAAATAAAAATGTTTAAAATTTCATTCATTACTTTTGCAGAACTTTTTTTTAGTGACCAACAAAGGGAATTTAAAGAAGAATTTGAATAGATATTAGTTTTTTGATGCATTTTTTGCGTTCAAATTATTCCATATGTAACACGAAATCTACATATGCAGTGCTATTGTTGTTAGCAGTGCCAATTTTGGCAACTTATTATAATTTCGACGATTTTTCAATTTGTTAAAATGATTTGTTAAATTTGTTAAAATGATGATCGAAGATTTTAAATTTTCAGTAGTATAAAAATTAGGATTTCAAGGGTTAACAATTAATGGGTTGTAAATCGAAAATTGATAGTTTTAGTTCAGTGTAAATGTAAATTACAAAATATGTATAGATTTAATTCTAGGTCAAGTCGTTTCAAAACGGAAATACCTTGAATAGCATCTCCATTTAAGATTTAAGTTTTAATTACGGCCACACTTTAAACCTATATTATATGTTTGAGCTATAGATACATGGCAATAAAATTATTTAGTTGATTGCTGTGTTAAATTTTTTTCGTTCAAATTTCATCACTAATCATTTTTATATATAGAAATAACCAATGCTGTAATAATATTCGTAATATGAATGATATAAATAAATTTTATTGCTTCCTTTTGTAATATTTTTTCGAGTTTTATAAGCGGTAAAATTTTCTTGTCAATTTCTTGGTTTAAAAATGACAATTTTGGCGATTTAGTTTCCAAAATTGTAGATTTTCAGAAGATTTTATTAGCAACACTGGTCGGTAACAAAGAAGAGAGAAAATTGTGTGTGAGTTTGTATAAAATGAGAAAGATTAAATTTTGTTTGTGTATTTCCCATAGCTTTGTAGGGAGTGCTATGTGTGTGTATTATTTCAGCGTTACAGAATCAGTCAGTCAGTCAGTGAGTCAGGGATCAGCGTAAATATATATAAGAAAGATGGTAAAATTGCTTATTACCCAGCAAAAAAGAGCAGCCAAAAAAGTGAAATAGAAGTCAGTTTTGTATCTGTAAATTGTGAAAATTTGTATCATAGCCAATGCTTTTAACATGAGATAACCCTCAAATGGATACTGTGAACTAAATTTTAACCGGTGCATAAGAAGTGAATTTGCAATTAAATAATTTTCAATTTAAATAATAAGTTTTCAATATAAATTTCCATATAAAACGCATCGAAAAATAAATTTACGATCCCATAAAGTATACATATTACTGGTCCTTACATATATGTCGATATGTCCATCCGTCCGTCTGTCTGTAGAAGTCTTGCTCATTTACAAAGTAAACCTGAGTAAACTTGGAATAATTTTGTTTGCGATTACTGCGAGCAGGGTGTATTTAAAGCAAGGCCTACAATATGGCGACACCTCAAAAAAATTCTAAAAATTCAGCGTGTTTGTTGCTGTTATTTAGTAATGAGTTTATAAAATTGTTTACGTTTTTAAATATTTTGTTTGCGTTTGTTATAAATAGTTCAATAAATCCAGATAAATCCCCAAGTGGAAGGTATCATTTGGTATATTATTTTGTTTTTATACTAATCTTTTTGTTTCAATTTATAGTTTTGGGTTTTCGATATAAACATGTAATTGCCAAATTATTTTTTTTTTTTTTTTTTTGATATTTTAAGTTTTTTAGAATTTTGTAATTGAAAGTGCACTTTTTTAGTATCTTAGGAAGTTTATTTAAATTATATTAAAAAAGGTATTTATTTGGAAACAATGAAAATGTAATATTTTTAAAGTGACTTTACATCTTCTGGTTGAATATTGTATGTTAACACAACACTGTGCGTATGAGAAATAAATTCAGTTTTTATACATCATACCATTTTGTGGTCAGGGATTAATGATTGCTGATGATTTATTCGATTTTGAGAATATGTATAAACCGAAAGCGGATTTGTAAGCACTCCATAAGAGCAGAAGATCATAAGAGCTTACACTTCGCATTTATGGGAAATTGGTTTGTGAGGCAAACTATTTAAAATAGACATAACTAGAACAGGGTGGCGCACTAATTGTGCTAGAATTAGAAAATTAAATTTAATTGTATTAGCTCCACGCTCATCAATGCATATGCGACACCTGATCGGAAAATTAGTAATAGCGGAATGAAGGGTTGCTGTCGGGCCCTCCTAAATTATTGTTTTAATGGACTGCTTCAATTCAGCCAAATTCTTTGGTTTCGTTTTGTGCAACTGTTCCTTGAAATAACCCCATAAAAAATCTGGTACAGTCAGGCCAGGTGACCTTGGAGGCCAGCACAAAGTGGAGCTTCTGGATATTATTATGTTTGCGAGTTTTTGTTGGAACTCCACTATAACCGGTCCGGCTATGTGTGTAGTTGTCCGTCTTGCTGAAACCAAACACTGTTGATACGCCTTTAGCGCAGCTCTGGGTAAAAAAAAGTCCTTCAACATCTATAAATAACGATCCCCATGGACAGTCACTGTTACACCGTTTTATTCAAAGAATTCTCTTTGACAAAACTGCGCAACACACAGCGAGTTGTTCCAGAGAGCTTAATTTGCTTTTAATTTGGACTTTGTACTAAGTCTTCATGTAATGACCATCTACCAATTCCAATTTACGCCGATAAGTTTCGAGTCGTAACGCTTGGATTTGCCTGAATTGACGATGCTATAGCAACGATTGTTTCTTAAAACCTAACATAGGAATCTCCATGGTACGGTCTTCGTGCGATGCTTCCAGATGCGGCAAACATATTTACTAGACTCATTAGGGTACATCAAACTCCCCCTAAATTGTCTTTGAACGGACAGCAAAGCACAGAAAAAAGTTATTACGTTTTTTTGTACCACGATTCGTGGTATTTAAAAGTGGAAAATGGCCACATAAAAATAATGTCTCTATTAGCTACAATACATGGTAATTTTCACGTTAATATCAGAGCACCTCATTGCCATCTAAATACGGAGTGAATAAATAATGTATATGTATTTAATTTTTCAAACTGCTAAAAGTTAAATCCAAAGAAGAACTGAAAACCCATAAAGACCTAAAAGCCAGAGAGAGAGGAACACTGTAATTGAAATCGCAATTCATATAAAAATTGACCTGCTACATAATGGGCGGCGAAACGTCTATTGATTTAGATTTCGGCAGCTCCCGGGTAAAAGTTTTGTATTACTATAGCTCGAGGAAATGTTGAAGAGCAAAATGCAGGTAAAATTAAAAAAAATGATTCTGGTATGGCAACCAATATAAAGTTACGACAGAAAAGGAAGTCATTTATTAACACATAGAACGGACTCATTGTGGCAACCGACTTTGTTGCCAAACGAACTTGAATTGTCCCTTATACTATCACGTTATTGTATTGTAATTATTGAAATATATTTTCAAAACTAACGCATTAGGTATTCAAGCAATTGAATTTTTAAATAAATTCGAATGTATTGATTACAAGATATAGTTGATGAAATGGAATTGAGGTTTTTTTTTGTTGCTTGTTACAACCATTTATCAGGGTAACCAATTTTAACTCTAAACATAAACAAATGGATTTTTGAAATGCTGTTATTTTTCATTAGTTTATTTCTGAATAAGAAATTTAAATTAATAAACGGACAAAAAATATATTACATAATAAGACAAAAATTAGTAAAACATGGGAACAGACAGTAAGTAGGCGATGTTACAGGTGTTATTTAATGCAAGAATGTTTCCGTTTTCATTTAGGCTCTTATATTAATATTTTTCGTTTGATATTTGCTATAGCTGCATATTGTATCATTACATTGAAAACGTCCCATATAAGTCATAAATAAATCAGAAGTTGTCAATAGAGATATACTAGATATAACCCAATGTGCATCGCTGCATCCATTCACCCCTCTGCAACGTAATGAAAGGCCTCACGCAAAGTCCCAACGCTCGTACTATTACAGTGCTCCACATATATGTATGACATTTAATATTTACTTTGTATGGGGGTGCTACGCCCTTTATCCGACCACGCCCATTTTTTCTGACTACTCAGGTTAGAAATAGATGACCTTAATTATATGAGAAGTTACTACAATTTTATTTTTTTGTAGTTACCTCACACAATTTGCAAATTTCTCCCCATCATAGTACTAAATATATATGATACTAAAAATCTACTTTGTTTGGGAGGCGCCACGCCCAGTAATAATATTAAAAAAAGACTATATCACTTCTCATATCCGCAGTAAGACTGTGAAAATTTCAGGAAGATCACATTACTAGTTGAGGAGATTACATCATACAAACTAACAAACACACATTACCTCTTTATTATATTAGTATAAATAATAAAATTTTGTATAGAAAAAAACAAGTTACCACCATTATTGGTGGTGTTTTACTTTGCATTTTAACAAAATTATTCCTTACCAATATTAATTTGGGGAATAGGGTCACAGAGGTGCACTTGTGCGGAAAGCAATCTGTCTGTCATCCACTTGGGGATGGCAAGAAGCGATTCCTCTGTTCTGAATTTCCCAAGCAGCTCACTACTTTCGGTTTTACACCAAGTATCCCCTGGTAATGCGGCTCAGGCGCCCGTCTGACTGCAGCTAGAGTGAGAAGGCGTGCAGTTGAGTAACCTGAATGGCGTTTTGTCTTAGACAACGATTATTTCTGATACCACAACGTATAACAATCAACGGATCCCTACGATGATGACCTAATTGTTACTACTTTTTGTGTGGTATTTAAAAAACGAACCAATGCGTTATTTGATTTTACCAGTGTATTTGGTACAAAGACACCTGGTACGATTTCTTGATTTGGTATTAGTACTTCGTCTTCAAGCTCCGGAAACCTGATTTGACGAATCACTTCAGGCCTTGGTGGGAGTGTTATTCCATTGAAGTCGTTCGTAAGTGGAATTTCTCTTACATGAGACAGATTGGATGGTCGTAGTACGAGGTAATCATGGTCCCCATTGAAATCCAGTATACATTTATACTTCTTAAAAAAATCCATTCCAAGGATACCGTCGCAAGGTATTGGAAAATTATTTTGCACTACTTGGAAATCATGTGGTATCAAGAAACCTCTAAATTTTAGGTCAATAAATTCATTACCTATTGAACGAATTTAACCCTGTCCTATTCCACTCAATGTGGTTGTTCTGTTTCTGTTAATTTTGTTTGATAAATATGTTTAGTTTTTATAACCGAAATGTCTGCTCCTGTATCTACCAACAGTGTTACCGTGTTGTTCGTGTCGTTAATTTTTATATTAACATAAAAACTTAAGCTGAGGTTAAGGTTGTATATGTAGTTGGTATTGTTATTATGATATATCTCAGAGGATTTTAGTAGTTTTCCGAATCATTTTCATGTGACTCTGCTGCTCTGACGTAATTTCTGTTACGTCTGTGGTTCTGATTTTGTTGACCTCTGTTATGAATAGGTTTTTGTTGGGTCTGCCGTTGTTACTGTTATTACTATTATTGCTTGGGTAATTGTACCTTCCACGATATTGTCTGTAGTTATTACTTTGGTTAAACTTCAGCCCGAAATATAATATGGCATTTTGTTGCCCTGTTGCTTCAGTGCAACTGTTTATGAATTTACCAACGGCCTCATTCATGTTACTGAATTGGCCTGCTTCCATGATAAGTCTAACTTTATCAATGGTGCAATTTTTGGTTAGTGCCTTTACTGCAACCTGTGTTGAATATTTACATGCCAATTCGCATGGCAAACCATCTGATAAATAGGCATTTTCTAATGACTTCGTTAAATTCTCTATTTCACTGCAATAATTATTGGCAGTTTTATTGTTTTGTCGGGTATTCATTATTTTTGTTGTCAATACCTCAACTGACTCGCCCTTTACCGAGTTTTTTAGTTTATGTATTATCTCAGTAATGGTTTGTGCATTACATATTAAATTTCTTGCACTTCCCTTTAACTTTGTTTTTATTAAAGAGACTGCGATAGATTCGTGGTTACCTTTGGTGGATTCTATTAACTGTAATGAGTATATAAAGGAACGTAAATTTTCTGGTTTTCCATCAAATTCTATGATCAGCTTTGAAATTGTGTTCAGAAAGTCAACGACTGTTTGTGCCATTTTTACCTCTGTACTTTCCACAGAGGTTCCAATATTCTCTGAATTTTCAGTTTCTTCTAAGAATTTTACCTCTTCGTGTAGTGTATCTGGTAATTTTACCTTAACACCCTTCTTAGACGCTATAATCTAGATACTAGTCTTGACATCTAAGAAAAAACTTTCAGCAGCTGTCCTATGTGGTGTCGTTAGTCTGTTATAATTTGCATTTAGCAAAACCCTGATTTGTTATAACTTTTCTCTAAAGATTCTAATATGTTTTATTATTGTTTCCTCTTTTGTGCTTCTATCTATATTTAAACATTTATAAGATTTGTCGAACTCCCCTTTGATTAGTCTCACCTTCTGAATTATTTCTTGCCAATCCATTGGAAAATTATTAAAATTTTGTTTAAGTCATTGGCCCTGCTCAAATATTTCTTTTTGAGTTTCTTGGTGTTTAAGGCATAAATATGTAATGCAAAATTTAAGCTAATCAGTACGGTTATTATTAGTAAACAACACTCAATTAATTTTAAGTCGATTGAGTCTTCTTTTATTTCTACCTCGTTAATAACATTTGCATTTACATTTGGGAGGTCGTCCCATTTTCCTTCGCTATTTATTTTGTATTTTTTTCTATTGTATATTTCTATTAAATATTTTTCTGACTGCCTCAATAATCTAACCGAATCTTATATTTTGCTAATTATATATATTCCCTAGTAATTCATTATTTTTATCAATAGCTTATAATATTTTACATGCATCAGTTTTATTTATGTATATATTTAATTTATAAAATATTTAATTTTATTTTAATTTCTGTTTTTTTTTCTTTTTAAACAACATAATTACAATAGTTTTTTTTTATATATATATAACTATATGTAACCCGGTGTGCTTCGCTACACCCTCCCCCTCCCCCCCCTTCCGAATCGTTAGGAAAGGGCTCACGCAAAGTCCCAAGGCTCTCACTAATACAGTAATTCAGATATATCACATTTAATATAAAGTTTGTGTGAGGGTACCACGCGCATTTGTATAATCCCGCCCATTTCTTTGTCTGACTACTTACGATAATAATAGATGACCTGAGACAAATTTGCAAAGCTTTCTCTATCATAGTGCTTAATATATATGATATTAAAAATGCACTTTGTATGGGGGGTGCCACGCCCACTAAAAATATTTAAAAAAATTAAAGCCTGTAGCACTCCCATATCTGCAGTAAGACTATGTGAAAAATTCAGGAAGATCAGATAAGTAGTTACGGAGAGTACCTCCTACAAAGACACAAACAAACAAACAAATACTACCTTTTTATTATGTTAGTATAGATTATTAGTATAGATTTTTCATTTCAATGCTTGCTGATGCTGATATACAATATTTTTTGTTTTTTCTTTCGGTACAACAATTATCAGATTTTTCGGCGTTTCTACCCTGGAGCAAGGTACATGTAGCTGCCCATGAGAAGAAGATGGAATATCTATATTAGATCTGGCAACACTTAACTGTTGGCCTTGAACTTAGAATATCATTTGGCAATTTCTTTTTTAGCGATTTTTGATTTTGCCCATTTTAGATTTTGAAGATTTTTGTTTTTGGGCAATTTTTATTTTTCGCGATTTTTGGGTTTGGAGATTTTTGTTTTTGGCGATAAATTTTCCACGACAAATCACATTGATAACTAATGAACTTGTCAAAAGACTGTCTCCTTCGTAGTGCTTCATATTTTTTACATAGGAGGTGCCATGCCCACTAATCCCATTCCGCCCAATTTTTATTGGACTACTCACATTAATACCTGATGGACTCATGCAAAATGTCGAGTCTTTCCCTTTTATAGTACACCAGTTATATGATATTAGATATTTACTTTGCATTATGGGCGGAGCTACACCCACTGCTGCGATCACGCCCATTTTTTTGTTCGACTAATCATACAAAGAACCTATGGGCTCATGCAAAAGCCACAAAGCTCTCTCTTTTAAAGTACTCCAGATATATGACATTAAATAGTTACTTTGCATGGGGAGTGCCACGCCCATTGGTGTGAACCCGCCAATTTTTTGTACGACTACACATACTAAGATCTGATGGTGTCGTGCAAAGCGTTAAAACTTCCCTTTTTTAGTACACCAGTTATATGATATCACATATTTACTTTGTACGTGCGGTGCCATGCCCACTGCTCCGATCACGCCCATTTTGTGCAACTAATCGCATGCATAACTTATGGGCTCACACAAAGTCGCAAGACTCTCACTATAACAGTACTCCAGATATATAGCATTTTATATTTAATTTGTATGGTAGGTGCCACGCCTATTGGTCCGATACTACCCATTTTTTGTCCGACTACTCACATTAATAATAGGTGACACCAGACAAATTTGAAAAGCTTTCTCTGTCACACTACTCGAGATATATAATATTGAATAATTACTTGTATGGGAGGTACCACGCCCACTTCTCTGATCCCGCCCATTTTCGGCGTAACTACTAATATTAATAATAGGTGACCTCACACAAATTTGCAAAGCTGTCCCTATCATAATACTCAATATATGTATACTAGTTGATTTTGTGCCGCCTAGGCGCCCGTTTAAAAATTATGAATAAAACAGTTTAAATTTAAATACACGAAAAATTTATAATAAATTAAATTTCTTTTAATATAGTAGTAAATTGAAAATTATATTGTTACATATGTACATATGAAAAAAGATTGTGTTTGTAGAAATTGTATACATAAGTATCAAAACAGATAAGAAATCTTTGGCAAAAAATTTTTCAATTTAGAATCTCTTGAAAAACTATATTCCGTGTGAAATATCGTTGGTCATTTAATAGCCAAAGCCACAGAGTTGGCCGTGTGAAAATACCGCGGTCTCCAAATTAATGCCAAATCAAATGACTGGCCTTGAACCTTGCTTATGGTAATTGCGTATGCAGGAATTACTGGAAACTGGCGGCGTTTTAATATGAAAGGTAATGTGGTGTCGGTTGGGGCGAGATCAATGCTAGGAATTAGAACCGTATCATTTTGGTCAGCGTTACAGAATCAGTCAGTCAGTGAGTCAGGAATCAGCGTAAATATATTTAAGATATTACCCGGCCTTCACACGTTAAATTTTTGGCTTTCAGGTTTTAATGCACTCACACTTTTTTACTCTTTTTTACTTAACAATCATACGTTCCAATTCTCTCTTTCAATTTTTCAATGGGACAGTTGCTTAACAATTTTTTGACTATTGTATGTGTGATCAATTTGACTTGAACGTGGGAAGGCCGGGTAAAGTGAGGAGACTGGAGATTCCCAAACTTATTAAAATTTAATACAATGGAGTGCGCTCATAACGAACCCTAGTTGTAATAAATTTTTGTTTATAACGAAGTATTTCTTCCGTCCCAAGAGTTTTAATCACATTTTTCATACAAATTGCTTCTCTTATAGCGAACAGTGGTTATATCAAACTTTTGACTTTAACAAACAAATTTGTTTTCCATTTCAGAATTTTCGTATATTTTATATATTTAAAAAAAATTAATTTCAGTTTAATTTAATTTCATTTAATTTTATTACAAAACAAATACTTAGATTTTCAAATGAAGTTTTGTAAAATGTCCTTTTATGTATATTTTCGTAAAAGTTTGCCAGTAGCCAACCTTTGCTTTGTACTTTCTGCTTCTATACATAAGGAGTTTTTCATATTATATGATTTTAAAAAAATATTTTATTTTGATAGAAACTCGGTAATTTTAGTCTTATTAAGACAAACAATTAATATGTATCTTTTTAGTAATTTAAGTTATGTTTTATAACTTTATAAAATGCCCCAAAATAAATAAACTTATTCAACTAAAAAAACTTTTTAAACCTTTCGGACAAATCAAAAAAATACTACGGTGATAACGAACTTAGTCTAGAAGGAACTAATTTGGACGGTCCCGCCGAGTTCGCTATAACCTAACTCCATTTTATTGTAGAAAAATAGAATAGCATAGAAAAAAAAAACGTTTTAGAGCAAGGTTCCTGAAGGTTTCTTAAGGGGGGTAAGGTTTTTAAAGTTAAAAAAAGTCGTATTTTCATAATTCTTTTTTGAAGATATGAAAAATGTTGGATTATTTATTTCATATATACGTTATAGCACTATATTTGAAGAATCTTCGAAAAAAATTTCAATTAAAAATTTTAATAAATAAGTCTGTGACAGCGAATCTCCGGAGGCGTTGTTGTTTTGCGGTGAACATCATAACTCGTTACCGGATCAAGTGAAATAAGAAATTCGAAACGCGTTTCAAAGGTGACATGTTTCCTGTGGTAGTGACAAAGAGTTTTTTAAATTTTTTTTTTTTTTTTTTTTTTTTTTTTTGGCAGCATTTTGAAGAGAAAAACAATTTTTGCTATACAATTTTGGGAATTTGTTGTTAAAAAATGGGAAAGAAAATGGAATTAAAAAAAACCTTTCGTGGTTACGTGATGATTTATGTGTAGACATAGTGTCTAAAATTGCAAAAGAATCGGTCAAGTAGATTTTGAGTTATGATGTTGACGAACTTCGAATTTATATACTATGATTTATATACTATATACCGTATGAGGCCGGCCGCCGAAAACGCTGTATCTTCTTAAGTTTTGCTCTGATTTATTTAAAATTTTGACACAACACTCTCGATATGTTGTGCATTCAGAAAGAGAAATGCAAAAATAGGTTTTAAAACCTACCACCCCTTAAGGAAGTGAAAACATCAATACACCTACAAAAAAGGGAAAAAAATATTTCATATGTCATCATAAATGTGAACTGTAAAAAGCGAACATTTTTTCCAGTTATCAATAAATCCAAAAAAAAAAAATAAGGGCGTATTGGTTTAACTTAAAAAACAAAATTCCAAATCGCCTTTAATTCTTCTATGATAATTTCAATAAATTATTCAAATTAAAATCTTAAATCTTAAATTATGCAAAAATTAATATTATGAGTGAAAAAAAATTATTTTTACACCTCTCTTCTGAAATTACAATGTAATTTAATTAAGCAAAGTCAGAATAATTTAAATTTTAAACTTAATATTGTACTATTTTTTCAAGTGCTTTTCAATACAGAGCTTTAAACGAAATCATACGTTGGACAACAACAAAATCCACATTGAAGATCTCTTTTTTCTCAAATATTTACCAAAAAAAGCATACTCTTTGGTAAGTGCTGGCCATCAGAGAACCTGAGCGAAAGCACTCATAACAATACAAACAATTTTGAGATGAAAAACAAAACAGACAAACGGTAAAGTTTAGTTTGATAAAAAAAAAAGTATATATGCATATCGAACGACGATAAATGAGAAAAATCAAAATGTTTAAAATTTCCTTCGTTACTTTTTTTGCAGAATATTTTCATTGACTAACATTATTTGCGTTCATCTTATTCCATATGTAATACCAAATCTGCATATGTAGTGCTATTGTCGTTAGCAGTGCTGCTAATTTTGACAACTTATTTTAATTTCGACGATTTTTCAATATGTTAAAATGATTTGTTAAATTTGTTAAAATGATGATTGAAGATTTTAAATTTTCAGTAGTATAAAAATTGGGATTTCAAGGGTTAACAATTAATGGGTTGTAAATCGAAAATTGATAGTTTTAGTTCAGTGTAAATGTAAATTACAAAATATGTATAGATTTAATTCTTGGTCAAGTCGTTTCAAAACGGAAACACCTTGAATAGCATCTCAATTTAAGATTTCAGTTTTAATTACGCCGATACTTTAAACCTATATTAAATACGTGTTTCAGCTATAGATACATATCAATAAAATTATTTAGTTGATTGCTGTGTTAAATTGTTTTCGTTGAAATTTCATCACTAATACATTTTTATGTATAGAAATAAGCAATGCTGTAATAAAATTCGTAATATGAATGATATAAATAAATTTTATTGCTTCCTTTTGTAATATTTTTTCGAGTTTTATAAGCGGTAAAATTTTCTTGTCAATTTCTTGTTTTAAAAATGACAATTTTGGCGATTTAGTTTCCAAAATTGTAGATTTTCAGAAGATTTTATTAGCAGCACTGGTCGGTAACAAAGAAGAGAGAAAATTGTGTGTGGGTTTGTATAAAATGAGAAAGATTAAATTTTGTTTGTGTATTTCCCATAGCTATGTAGGGAGTGCTATGTGTGTGTATTATTTCAGCGTTACAGAATCAGTCAGTCAGTCAGTGAGTCAGGGATCAGCGTAAATATATATAAGATATTTCAACCTATATTAACAACAACGTGATACCTGCACTTGGGTCAGCGTAACAACAACCTATAACAACAACATACACATTCATACAATGTTTCGTAAATGCAGTGGTCAACAATATTGATATTTGTTACTTCCGTATTTGCGAACTACTGATTAGTGGGTATAGCGCGCACATTCACACCAAATTTCATCGATATGTACATTATAATCTGCATCTTGCGACAATTTTATTCGGTCTGGTAGAGGTCGTTTGTATGAACATATACCGACTTTCCTCGATTTCAACACATTGCGTCATATGACCGATAATATACTGAATTTCAAAAAACATATTCATATTTGCGACCTGAAGATTGATTACAAAGTTAATATGGACAGAAAGACGAACGGATAGACGGACGGAGAAACATCGCTAAAAAGAAACCGGATGCTAAGTTGATCAGTATAATAAGATGCTGGTTTAGATCGAAAAGTTTTTGTAGTTACAAACATTACCAGAACTCAATATACTCGCACCGCATAGTAGTATAGGGTAAAACAAGGAACTTTTAATTCATTCTAGAAGACAACCTTATTCTACTTCCTTATCTTTCTCTCTCCCTTTTTTAAACTCTTTCTTTTAACTCGTACTCTCTATCTGTTTGTCGTGGGGCAACCCCATTCCCCCTTATCCAATTGACCTGAAACTTGGCCCATAGTCTTCCTGTGACGGCAGATTAATTTTGGGTTAGTCACGCATAGTCGCGCATAGTTATGCACAGTCATGGAGTGATCTAAGTGTCATTTCCCCTCATCAGATCGATCTGAAACTTGGTCGATAGAGTTACAGTGAACAAAGATTAGCTTTGGCATAGTCACGCATAGTCACGCACAGTCATGGAGTGATCTAAGTGTCATTTCTCATGTTTCGTCGTTCAATGTCTTCCTCTTTCATTCACACCTAAGTAACAGAGTTGTTTCAAAATTTCAGTTTTATTCAAATTAATTTAGACGTCATATAATATATTTTTAATCTTCCCCTCAATATTCTAGTAGCAGATTTAAAAAAAAAAATAAATTACTGAAAATGTTTTCATTGTCAAAGTTATTATATATAATTTTCAAAAGATTTTTGGTTCAGGTGTCTAAACACTTGATCTTCAGCATGTTTTACGTTTTGGTAGCAGCGCTTCTAGTCAAGGTGAATATATTTCTTGTATAATTAAATACAAACTTTTTTTATCGTCAGCAATTGAAAATAAACAAAAAATTAATAAAAAAATATCAAAAAAATAAATTTAAAAAAAATTTGTTAAAAATTGAATTTTTGATAAATGGTTCATATATATTAAGAAGAAAATCAAATATAATATAATATATCGCACCTGTACCTCTAAAGTGAGTCAACTCAAAATTTAGAAATTTTCAGTAGAGGCCAAAAACGGTTTTTTTTTATTTACTATAAAATTTAAAAATAGTTGTTTCATTGTAAAGAATTGCGAATAAAAAGTATACAACAAAAGTTGTGTTTGGGATTTTTTCAGCGGT
Source organism: Cordilura impudica (assembly GCA_963682025.1). Classification (NCBI taxonomy): domain Eukaryota; kingdom Metazoa; phylum Arthropoda; class Insecta; order Diptera; family Scathophagidae; genus Cordilura; species Cordilura impudica. The sequence continues at coordinate 136,022,552 of OY821518.1, forward strand.
TATCAAAAATAACAAGTTTTTTGGGTGCAACTCAAAATATGTCTTTTTAGTGGATTCTAAAGAACACAAAGAGAGTTACAGCTGTATTTTTTTTGCGAAAGACTAGAAAAACCGATGCAAGATTTTTACAGTGGATAGATATGACCACTGTGTATCGTTTTCTTGCAAAAAGTGAAAATTTTAAAATTTTAAGTTGACTTACTTTAGAGGTACAGGTGCGATATGTACAAAAATTTTCTCAACGTATATAGAGAAAATAAGCATAAATCGAATTTTAGTGAGATGGCCTCGTATATGTGACCTGATGACATTTTACATAACATATACTAAATGGCATACATATATCATTTGTATATCTATAGTGAATAAACTTTAATTGAATAAACTTTAGGGTGTAAAAGGTACATATATAAAATTCTACACCAATTTAGACCATTACCATTTACTGTAAGAAGAAAATATAAAATATTGATATTTTACTTTAGCAATTCAAAATTAAATAAGTTGCTACTGTGCTTTGTGATACTTGAATAAGGAATTTTAATTTATTCACAGAACTTTTAATGACAAATAAAATTAAGTAATTTGCTTGAAAATATGAACTAGAATGGAACACGCAAAATCTTGAGGCAACTTTGAATAAGAAACAAATTTACATATTTGCAAGGACTAAATGCTATTTACAACTATTTAAATGATATTTTAAAATATGGAAAATATGACAATAGCTGGAAAAGAGAGACTAATGATTTATTTATTGGCCTCACGTTCAACCATATCGGCTGGTAAAATACGTGAAAAAGGTTGTGTTAGAGCTAGCTTATGCACAGTTGGCCAAGTTTTAAAGCCATATCCATCCTTGTTTTCCATAATACGGAAAATACCCAACTCCTGCAAGCTGCAACGTCAACAATTTCCAAAGTCAGGAAGAAATATTTTTGCAAACAAGACACAGCCAGAGCAGGAGATATAATGGTTGGTTTTAATATCAACAAGAATGACCGGAGCTTCGTGCAAAAAATTGCATTTCCACAAACTACTAATTTTTTTAACTTAATTTATAAGCTGAAAACAGTAGATTTATGATAACAACGTAGAACATATGTATCGGCACCAATATTCTGCAGAGCTAAATACTATGGAAAATGTTAAGGAGTGATTTGAGCGAAAAGTTTGTGAGGGCGTAAGCAATTTGAAATAATGGAAGCTTTAAATAATGTTATAGGGAACCCTGGATTCATTATACTAGTCTACTCGTTACCGAATTTTCGAAGTTATCTCTAAGACCAGTTATTGCACCCATTACTAAGGACGAAATTTTTTTTAATTAAACTTTTAAACTAGAAAACAAACATTTGAATAATTTTGTTCACCTATAAATTTATTTTATTTATCCCAAGCAAGGAGAAAGCAACATGTTATTAATTATAAGGCTGCAATTAGGAAATTGAATGCCTTGTTTATATGGCCGGCAGCAATATACACTAGCTGAAAGAAGTATGCGTACACTTAACTTAAAACTTTCGTATAATAAAAAGAACATAAGAAAACATCAGCTTAGCTGAATTACCATATTTCCTAATAATTTACTGAGCTATTTATTTCCTTTTTATCATTATCTACTCAAAATTTATTTATTTAACTAAACAACGTAAAAATGTTAATAGAAAAAGTATTCGTACTTACTTTATTCCATTAATTGCGAAATTGCAAAACTTGCATTCACCTGCAAATAAAATGCGTTCCCAAAATTCTAGCGCCATATTTACTTACTCATTTGCAAAGCCCATCCGTTTTTTTTCTATTGACATCGGAAATGAATGGCTTTCTACGGGCTACGCGACCGCGATAGTCAAATTTTTGCGATATTTTGTGAACCGTATTTACATGGATGTCTTTGCAGAAGTACTCTTTGATTTTAGACCTAATTTTGAAATTGCTGGTATAGTTTTACTGATGCTAAAATAGTACGCATTTCGCGTTCAGTTAGCCCGTTCGGTACGGCTTTCGAATTGCAATGTTATATTGTAATTTATGTATTTAATATGTTATGCATGTCTCTTAGAGTTGTTCAGTTACGAAATGTGGTGGTGATATGGCAGTGGAACTCAGTGGGGGCTGGTACAACACTGTACCTTCCGTCAATATTAGTGGTACAAATGTGTACCAAATGTCCAATAGAACATAGATAATACAAATAAAGAATAAAAAAGGCAATTAATTGAAATAAAAAACAAAATAAAGCAATTTATTCATACTCATAAGAGATCTTTTGTTCAAACGAAAAAATTCAGTTTAATACTCAGTGCTGCAACAAAAAACTATTTGGTTATAAGTACAAAATTACGAATGAGAAATTGCAAAAAAGTTTTTGCACTGTCAGATCCTTTCCACAGTATATGTTAAAATCGTACGTGTACCCTGTAAGAGAATCGCATCGAAGCCACATTTTTATACCCCTTTTGATAAGCTTGAGAGGCTTGTACTGCTTTAGTGTGCCACTGCAGTTGAATTTGGTCATTGATTCATCAATACTTTGGTAGCAGCTGTCTTGTCTACACTTCAGAAAATTTTTTTTCAGGCATTCCACCAATTCATCTACATAGTAAATTTTACTACAATTTGGTGGTTTTTCTGGGCTTGCGAAATACATCTTAAATGAAATTAAAAGGAAACGATCTCGTGCAATTGCTTCGTGAATTGAATGATTACCAAGATATTTATGAAGTGACTAATAATATATTACAAAGGGAAGACGATTGTAGGACATAATAAACATGCATCCAATGATTACTTCTATTTCACCACTATTAGTTGGAGTTATTTTTACTTTCTTGTTTTTAGGTTGAGCATTTTGGAATATTTCAATACGTTCATTTGTGCACTGAGCTATATATATGTAAACCGATTTCGGCAGAAGCTTATGAAAAATGTCAATAATACTTGATGTGTGCGGTATATGTGCAGATATTTACAACCACGAGGGGTGGATCTTTTAGGAACAAAAGCTTCACCAGGAGTATTCCAAGTAAAGCTTATGTCAGTTATTTGGTTGCTGGCAGATATATCTTCGAATAACTCTTCCACAGTTTCTTCACAATTGGTTTCCTCATCTGACCAAATTTTGACGCTGTCATTATCGTCACTTGGCACATACATAATTGTCACTACTTGAAGCAGAAAAGTCTTCTAAACTATCGCTTTCATCTTCATCCTCCAACAACTTCCGAATATCTTTAGGATTCATAATTTTCTCTTTAACCTGCGAAAAATTAGTAAACGCTATTTTAATACCCAGTGGCCTACTGGTACACATGTGTACCACTTGTTAGGACTACTGGTACATATATGTACCATCCCTAAAAATTTGTATAAACATTAAAATAAAATGTAAACTATTCTTACCAGCTCAAAACCAAAAGTATACCGAACTTTATTAAGAAATTTATTATTTTAATTTGTTTTATTGTTCCAAATATTACAAAATACGAAAAAAAAGGTCAATCAATTCGGTTGACGTCTGCATCTGCTAGCGAAATCCATAAACTGAGCACGTGTTTAAAACGATATATTAAAAAATACCGTTTATTACCAAAGAGAATCGTCTAAGAGAGGAAATGGTGTATTTGGAAACAAGAGAACGTGAAAATAACACCTTGTAGAAATGGTTAAAATTGGTTGGTATATATGTGTACCACTCGCGTACCGAAAGGGTTAGTTTTGAGGAACGACTAAAACAAGATTTTGACAAAATTCATTTGGTTACTCTTGGGATTCCCCAAACTTAAAATATTCTATTACTTTTTTGCGTCGTAAAGAAAAATTCTTTGGAAAAACAAGTGAAATTCCCAATATCGCAATGCTAAAAACTACATAATTCAAAATATTTCATTAAAGTTTGTGTTTATATTTCAAAATTTTATCCGCAAGTTTACGGATACTTTTTCTACAAGTCTACAAATAAGTAGGTATGTAGGGGATATATCTGAAAAATCTTCTGTTTCGAAAAGTTGTTTGTTAATTTTAAATTCGGTTAATAGCCATAATATATTAATAATATTTAATGAGTTTTGTTCATATCAGCGTTTTATATATTTGACCATATCAAAAATTGGGAACCGTAATCTGTTATCCAAATTAACGAATATCAGCGCAATTCGAAGTTATTGCCATCTTAAAATAAACAAATATTTTGCTTTTAGGCTAGAGTATCTCAAAGTTATATGCTGCTATACATGAGAAACAGCTTAAGGATATCTGTGGCGAAACACAAATATAAATTTTGAAGGATTAGCTCTTGCTTAAGGTACATGGCACTAAATGCTTAATTTTTTATACCCTCCTCACCAGTACGCGTTGCATATGTATAGGTTTTTCATTCCATTTGCAATACTTAGAAAAATAATCTAAACCGCAAATAAATTTTTGATCCTTCTACCAAGCTTAGTTGATATAGCGATGTCGGTCTCTACGTCTGTGAAAATCACGGTCGCTCCCTCAGTAGGTTTTTGGTGAAAATTATACACATATATAACATCGGGTGAATAGATCTTGAGATTTCAATGAAAATAGTACTAGGAAACAAAAGAAAATGTATTTAAATTAAATCAGTGAAATTAAAAATAATGCCAAAATATATAAGTTCTTGCGTTTTTTAGAAGCTTTTAATGGTTGAACCTACTTAAAATTTTTATAGGGGAATATCTCTTTTTTAATTGCATTAAGATTTATCCGATCTTTTTTTCTTTCTACGAAAAATATTATCATTGCCTTTAAGAACAGATAATGACAAGGAAATTATAACAGCCATACTTGGGGTCAAAAATTCTAAATCAGAGTGAAAGTACTAGGCAAGTATTGAAAAACTGTCAAAGGGTTAGTTTTTTATCACCTTTAAATTTTTTTCCTCGTGTTGATATTTGTTTGTTTAGTTTTTCAGCTTTAACTCAAGAACATTTGAAATAGTTTCAGCAAATCAGCAAATATATTCTTTTTGATCAATTTTTGAATGACATAACATACTCAGGGCGTATCATTATTACTTATTAGTAGAGGATAAGAGATGTATACGTATGAGTGATATTTTTAATATTAAATCAGTGCCGTTCATTTCATAGAACAATTGTTCATGCTCAACTCACATGTATTCTTACGCTCTTGCATTTAGTCGTCACTGAAACAGCGACGAATTAAGACGTATGTGGATGTACATATGCTGATTTTTATACCCTATACCACTATGTGGTTTGGGTATAATGACTTTGTGCTGCTGTTTGTAACAACCAAAAATATTTGACTTACTACACCCATCTTTAATTATACCGATCGAATCATAATCACTATCTGATTCGATTTAACGATGTCCGTCCGTCCGTTCGTCCGTCCGTCCGTCGGTCTGTGTGTCCATGTAAAGTTTGTAATCAAACTGCAGGTCGCAAATATGAATATATTTTGACGAAATTTGGTATTTTATCTTTCAACGGCAATGGGATGAACGCTTTTGAAATTGGTGGGAATCGGTCCATGTTCGGACCTAGCCCCCATGCAAATGACCCTATGAAATCAACATATATTGCCATAAGATCCAAATTATCATACAAATTTTAGTCAAATTGGGTTTGTATGTATATATTACATCCATTAATCAGTAGTACAAAAATGATCCCTATTGGACAACTCTTAGTCATAGGCCCCATATAGAGCTGCTTCCCGATCTTCACTTAAATCTATCAAAAAACAAAAATATTGCACTGATTCTTCTCAAATTTTGTTTGTATATATTTTTGCAAAATACAAGAGACTTCACCAAACATGGTCAGGATCGATCCATTTTTGGGCCTAGTCCCCATATAGATATAGCATCCTATATGAACTTTTTCATATCTGCAGCCGAAAAAATTATTAAAAATCACACTCAAATTTGGTTTATGCTTATTTTCTATATCCAGTTAGTTGGGCCTGAGAGATAGGGTCTCTAAACGCATGGTATAGTGTATCGTATAGTCGGTCTTACTTGTTTCTTATAAAAGTCTTTAATTGAATTATTAAAAAAAAACGAATTCAGTTATTATAAAAGTTAAATTGATTTTAAAAATTTGAGTCTGATCGTTCATTCATTCGTTCATTGAATGTATTTTTTTCCTTCTCAAAAGTGTATTGTTTTACATTTTTTTTAACAATAAAATCATTAATATTGATTGCAAAAATCTACAACTTTTTGTTTTTTACAGAATGAAAAAAAAAAACAAGCTTAATGTATATTACATATGTATTTATTTTTTTTCCTGTCAAAAATTAAATTTTTGTTTAATTTTTATTTCTTTAAAACAGTTTTACATACACATTAACAGTTTCATATTTTCAATAAAAAATAAATTCATATAGAGGCTAACACTGCTATTAACCCATTAAACATTTCTGACAGTGCAATTCTCATTTTCTCACCAACATAATTACATTTTTATTTTTGAACACCACTGTATTAAATCAAACAGTAGTTTCTATTTTTAAACTCTTTCTTTTAACTTATTCTCTCTGCGTGTCTGTCTGTCTGTCTGTCATGGGGCAACCACATTCCACCTTATCCAATTGATCCCATAGTCTTGTTGTGACCATAGATTATTTATGGGCTAGTCACGCACAGTCACGCATAGTCACGCACAGACACAGAGTGATCTAAATCTCATTTCCTCTCATTCGATCGATCTGAAACTTAGTCCATACACTTGTTGTGAAAAAAGGAGTAACATTGACTTAAACACAGTCACGCATGGTCACGCACAGTCACGGAGAGATTTAAAACGGATTTCCCCTCATCCAATCAATCTGAAACTTTGTTGATATACCTGCTGTAAGGAAAGATTAACTTCGACATAATCACGTACAGTCACGGAGTGATTTAAAACCCACTTCTCCTTATCCGATCGTTCTGAAACTTGGTCGATAGACTTGCTGTGAAAAAAGATTAACTTTGACATAGTCACACACAGTCACGCATAGTCACGCACAGTCACGGAGAGATTAAAACCCCACTTCCCCTCATACGATCGATCTGAAACTTTGTCCATAGACTTGTGACGCAAAGTCACGCACAGCCAAGGAGAGATTCAAAACTAATATGCACGGGGAATGAAAGATTTTTAATAAAAACTTTGTTTTTTTTGGGTTAGATTATTAAACTATTTCTTTTCACTCATACTCCCTGTGTGTATGTCTGCCATAGGGCAACCCCATTCACCCTCATCCAATTGATCTGAAACTTGGCACACAGTCTTGTTGTGGCTATAGATTAACTTTGACATAGTCACGCGCAGTCAATTATTGTCACGCACCGGCACGGAGAGATTAAAACCTCACTTCCCCTCATACGATCAATCTGAAACTTTGTCCATAGATTTGTTGTGGCCACAAATTGATTTTAGCTTAGTTCACAAATTGTTGTCGCCAAATATTAACTTAAAGATAGTCACGAATAGTCACGTACAGTCATTTCCCCTCATCCAATCAATTTGAAACTACGTCCATAGAATTGTGGCCAAACACTAATTTTAAAACAGTCACGCAAAGACATGCACAGTCATGAAGAGATTCAAAACTCATATGCATAAGAAAAGAAAGAGTTTTAATAAAAACTTTGTTTTTGCGGGTTACATTATTACATGCATATATTAATATAAACTAGCAGATTTCAGCGCTAGAAATTCGGGTCTAATTTCTAGACAATTTTATTTGTCAACTTAGCCAATTCACAACAAATCAACACTTTTTTGGTTTATTATTATTGGGAATGAAGATAATAAACTCATTAACAAATTTAACAAACACACTTACAGCATACGTATAATTTTATGTATCTGTTAGTAGCAATTTTAAATGCAATTTACTCTAAATAAAGGAAAAAATTAAAAAATTTGTAAATCTGGTTAACTGCTAAAAAGAAATACCTTTCAAATAATATAAGTTTGGTTCAAATTGGGATATATATTATGGATTATTTATTTAAGTCCTACCTAAATTTTTTCTGAAGAATGAAATGAGAAATCATTAATAGTTCTTGGGTTATAGCAAAGAAACAAACAAACAAACATCAAGATAAGGGAAAAAATATAAAAAGTCATAAAAGCAGATTGGCCTGAAAACGAAAACCCTTTGAAGTGAATAACAAATTAAATATAAATATGAAATCAAATTTTAACAGACTACAGCTGCTTAACTTCTCCATAATGTTCATTATTGTATAATGTGTACTGGTATACTGCTTAATAAATGCTATAAAAAATGAGCTGTGAATTTTTACCTGCAGGTAGCCATTAACAATTTTGATTGTGCAAAAATTAAATTATTACAAAATGATAGCGTGAAATAAATCAAATAGTAAAAACACAAATATTATGTTTCTACGTTATGAACTTATAAAAATTTAACGATTACCACATTTAAGTAGGGTAAAGTGTAAAATAGGAAAGATTTTTTTATTCGACATCAAAATAATAAACAAGGAAATCAACTTTTTTAATTCCTTTATAGATTCTAATCTAAATCATAGAATGCACCTAATTAGTGTGTTGGTTCAATATTTGGTTTAATTTCGAATCAATGGAACTCTTGCAAAAATTGGTCTATGGTGGTAATTTTAATAAAATTGCCAAAAGTCGTTCTACCTCCAATAGCTCCATGTAACGATATTAATGATTTTTGTAACTAAGAGTTACAGAGTTTTTTGACTTAAAGTTTTGTATGGCTTGTACCACTTTTTGTCGGAGCTTGTATTAAATTTTTGGAACTTAAAGCATTGCTTACAGCACATTATTAACCTATTCTCTGGATGCCACATTACTCCCAGTAATTTTGATTTAGCATCCGTATAATTGTGATCAAGTAGCATTCAATCGGTTTAATAATTTCTTGTAAAACTTAAAATTTTGAATACTTTTTTTACCACAATGTCGCATATTCCTTTAAACTTGTAACTAATTAAAGATTGCGTCGTGCCCGGCCAGTAAAACAATATGGAACTGAAAAATAGTTAAAAATTTTTTGGAATACTGAAATATGGATATTATAAATCCATAGTCTGGAAACATCAAATATCTCGTACTCGAACTATTCATTATAAACGAAAAAAAAATGGCCGAAAATTATGTGTACCCTATTATGTATTAATTATTTATCTATACTCATGTTAAATTATTCAATTATCATTGGTTGTTTAGCAGTGCAGTTTAGTGAAGAAGTAAATATAAAAATAATTTAATCGATGATAAGTAATTAATAGTTGATGTTCATAAAAGTACTTGTACAAATGATATAAGCTAAAAAATTAGATCAGAAAATCTAGCCAGTTAATTTAAACTTGTTCTAGTAAACGCAAAGAATATTCTGAAAGATTGTACATTGTACATAAAATTTAAATTTGACTAAACAGACTTCTAAATAATCTCGAAAGTTAAATGTTTTATTTTCCCCTCAGTGCATTTCGAACAAAACGACACTAACTGTAATTAATTGCAACTGAATAAATTTAAAACAGAATGTATCTCTACAAATAGATTTATGAAAGTTAAGCTTTCCTCATATATACAAAACAATATATTGATTAAAGTTATAGAAAAATCGACCTCATTTAATATTTTTCACTATTTCTCACCATGCGGATGGGTTAATTTGCCTGTGATCTATTCTCCCTGCCATATAGATATCCAATAATGATATTTTAATTTTCAATGCAGTCCTTAAGCTGACAATGATGTACACGGAAAAAATATGTTTTGGAAAGCGATTAGCGCAAAAAATTTATTAAGCTGATATTAGATTTAATTGTTATTCTAATATCTTTGAAAGTAAAATAGATTTTCTTCATTTACTACCATTCAAATATAGTTCTGATAAATTGACTCTAATAAGAGTATTTATAAAATTTTTTAAACTGATCCAATTGAGGCTACAGAATTAAATCCAATAAATCCAAATACAAATATTTTTATACCCTCCACTCCAGTGTGCAGAGGGTATATATTAGTTTGTCATTCCGTTTGTAATAATTAGAAAAAAAAATTTGGACCCCATAAAATATATATATTTGTGATCCTTATAACAACCGGAGTTGATATAGCGATATCCGTCTGTCCGTCTGTGGAAATCACGTTGACAGCATCAATCGGGCAGCTAAGGTGCCCGTTGACATAAAAAATGATTCAATAACATCCTGAGAAGTTTGCTGTTTGAAACCGTACAATTCGGTCAATTAGGGCCCGAGATTTGAATAAAGAACTAAAAAAAAGTCTTGAAAAAATATAATTTTCTATGTTGTTCTTGTCACGATCACGCCCTCAATAGAATAGCTAAGGTGATCTTTTAAGTGAGAATGATTCAACAAATTCATGGGAAGATTCCTATTTTAAAAATCATTAAAATCGGTGGAACAGGTCCAGGGAAATCTGTGAAAAAATAAAAAAAAAAAATGAAAAATATGATGTTTCTATAGTGTTCTTGTTGTTATTCTAAATGTTGTATTGTTGTCATAGCTGAACTTGTTGTTTTTATGGTCGTTGTGGTAATAATATAATAAAAACTAACCCTTTGTACATTTTTTTATCAACTCTGGTAGAAAAATTTAAAAGTTTCCATTGTTTTGGCATCACTAAAAAAAATTACCAGATCATTTCTGTCATTGCCACGAGCCTGGCTGCAAAGTTTCAGATCGATTGGGTCACGGGAAAGGGGTTAAAATCGATCCAAAATTTTTTCGACAAGCAGACACTACGAGTTAATATAAAGGGAGAAAAAATTATCAGCATCTAAAGCAAATAATGCTAAAATATGTACCTAGTTGTTAATAAAAAAAAACAATGTAAATTTAGCAAAAAAAAATTTTATATAATAATTTATTTAAAGAGAAAACACAAAAATAACGTTTGATGTTGTATTTTTTGTGTGTAATATTTACATATACATACATACACATATTAAATAATACAAATAATATACATATATTCTGTATATGTATATCCATAATAACTGCATGTTAGAAATAAATCGGTATATTATTTTATTTACATAAAATTCTGCAATATTTTGTTGTGGGGAAAATACATTTCTTTTGCATTAACGGAGTGTCACTTCATTTTGCTCAGCGTGACTATGCCACAGTAGATGGCGCCACAATTTTTGTTCTAATTAGCTTTGCAATAGTTATTTCTATTTTAACATGAATGTCAATATTTTCAAATAGATATCATACAGCACAATGTTAAGAGTGTACACGGGCTGGTCTTTTATTATTTCATACGTTTTTTCATTATTCTTTTACAAATATGAAAAAAAGTTTGGCATGTTAACTTTTTGTTGTGTTTACAAAATAGGGTTACCGGGTTCATCAATGAGTTTTTTGCTTTCAAACCAGTTCTACATAGTAATATAGAATTATTATTTTGCATTACCTACAAAATATCTGATTGCGACTACATCTAATTTTTAAAAATTGTTTATAATTACTAAAGCAGTATTATTCACATAAATATAAAATTGCACTTTTTAAATTTTCCATTCAAATTTTAGAACATATCAATTCTAAAAACTGGAATTAAAATTTCCAATTATAAATTATAAAATATTAATTGAATTTCATATCTAAACGTCGGAAATATTAATTTTAAATTTAGAAGACATCAATTGCATTAAATTCCAAAAAAAAAAAACACCAAATATGTTTACATTTAAAAAATGTTTACATTAAAAAAAATATTGGCATTCAGGAGAAACTAATAGCTTTTCAGTAACTTCTTTTAACGATAGTCGAATCGTTAAAAAAAGAAAAGCAAAATTATCAGTAAAATTTTTAATACTCGCTATTGTTGAAGTCAGCTGTTATATATACGACAACCATTTTTGTGTTGTTTATTCAATCGATAAAAACTTAGATTTTTAGGTAGCATATTCAATTTATTATTTAATTTTCAAATAAATAAACAGAAATATTAGTAAAAAAATAGAGATATTAAACATAAACATAAAATTATCCTGTCAAGCACGAAGCTATTTGCTTTTTTCTATTCTTCTTTGTGTTTTTCGCTTATTTTGACAGAGATGCCACTCATTTGCAATTTAAATAAATAGAAAAATAGATTTGTCGACTGTCGTTAAGATGTATGTACTAAGTGAATCACTTAATCCTTAGTGCAAACAACAATAGCTGTCGATATATTTTGCCATTGTCGGATCGTTGAAATTTATAGAATCGGCTACAGAAAACATTAATTTAAATCAATGAATTTTAGAAAACGTCAAATGATATGTAAGAATTGCGAACATAAAAATTGTTACATAAACAAACGCAATTTGATGAGAATGTTATTTTTTATATATAAATTTTCACAATTTTTTTTTAATGACTATTTGAAGTTCTTCAGAAAATAAAGATAACAAATTATTCTATTTAAATTTTTTGCGATATTTGGTTTTTTGCGTTTGGCATCCCTAATTTAATTATTTATTATTATAAATTTATTCTTTATGTTTTCCAAATATGGCAATATTTTTTTGAAAAAAAAGTTGAGAGAGCTTTTTTCGGTTATTATTTTGTTACTCAATCCGACCTATATGGCCGCAATGAAGAAATATTTGGCCAGTTAAAAGCCAAAAAAGCACGACTTAATGCATATAGCCACCCTACACAACCATTACCTTTGCAATGGAGGTTAGGGCGAGCTATTTAATTAGCAAACACTAAATTAAACGAGAAGTTATGTCATATAACCGGAAACGCATGCATATAGGAAATGCATTCATATTTTTCAATATTTTGTTTACATTTATCATCAATACTCAAACCGAGGTGGAGGGTATCAAATATTCGGCACAGCCGAATTTAACACTCTTACTTGTTTTTTTTTGGATCTTTGCACGCTGATTGAGAAATTCCAAAAGGTTTAGTGTTCTCAGGCAAAACTTTTTTTAACCTTCTATATTTTGTTATAACTTGATGTTAACTCAAGAACCGTTTCTCGTTTCATTGTTCAGCAAATTGAATAAATATTTTTTTTTAATATATCCATGTAGAAAATAAGATATAAATACCGATTTAATTTTAATATTAAAAATGTCACTCATACGTACACATTTTTGTACTACCAATAAATAACAATCATACGCCCTGGATATGGTATTCCATTAAAAAAGTTGTTTACAAAAATTTAAAAAGTTTTAAGTTTTTTGAAAATTTCATTCGATATAATCAGTCGAACTTGATTTGCTGAAGCTATTTCCTGAAGAATGAAATGAGAATGCCAAACCCTTTGTAGTCCTTACTATGCTGGTACTAGTACTTTCACCCTGACTTGGAATTTGTCGCCCCTTAGAGCGGATGTTGCATTGTGATATTGGTGATTAGAAGAAAATTTGTATGACAAAATATTTGAAGGTTATAACCAAATAAACTCAAACTTTTATCCTGTTTGGGTATATCTAACAGAAGATACTTATATTGTAAAAATGATTTTTTGTTGTGATAAGATCTTAATGTTAACCTCACAGAATTTTTGCGATTTCTCTTGTCATTTTTGGAAAAAAAAAATATAAGAAAAATGTAACTTATAAATAATTTCGAAAATGTAACAAATTTTTTGAAAAAGTATTGAGAGACAAAAAACCCAAGTTTTTCACCATTATTTATATGGACATAATATGCGAAGATTTTATAAGATTTATAAAGGAAAACAATTTACAGTGTTAAATTCGGCTGTGTTGAATCTTTGATAATTTGTACCCTTGGTCTCGATATAATGTTATACATTGCACTTGTGTAACGTGTGGCCGGCAGAAGGGATAAAAATGGATAGATTTGAAATTATTCTAAAATTAATAAGATAATTAACAACAATTTTACGTATATCTGTAAACAGACACAATTACATTTTTGCTTGTTTTTTTATTAGCGATGTATACACATATTTTAGGTTATTGTTTTTTATTTTTTTTTTGTATATGAGAACGTTCAAATGAATAAGAAGTAAATAAAAATGTGACTACACAGAAAAAAGATTAATAGGAATTCAGACTGCAATTCACAATTATTTTAGAATGTAAAAGGCTTTGTTTTTTATCTACAATATAAATATAATTCGCATAGTATGACTAAACCTTCAATGGAAAACTACTAAAATTCGATAAAAAATTTATCTGGTGAGCCAGACTAACCACAACCACCGGTCTGCATTTTTGGTGAGATCCCATATCCATTTGAAATTGATTTCAGAAATGTCACTTTGAGCTTATCTTTATTATATATTGAAGTATAGTTAGTGAATGCATTTCATCTGGCTATCCTAGTTACTGGTCTACCGATAAACATCTAGATTTAATTGAGTTCTTAACAACAAGATGATTAGTTAAACTGGCTCTAGAAATAGAAGAAGGGTATGATTTAAGCTCTGATCAAAGGAACACTCTAAATACAAGATAATCAAAGCTATGATTGACAATAATTTCGACGGCAAAAATATTACAACAGTAACAGTCACTGAGTTAAAAAAAAAATCAAATCAGTTTGGTCTAAGAAGTCATGATTTAAAAACAGCTGGCCTCTTAAATTTACCAAATAAAGCAGATCCAAAACTACAAAAGATTTTTAATCCAGCTATAAAACTTAGCTTTTTTCCGAGCATATAAAAGGTGGCTGAAATCATTGTGATATAGACTTATTTCGTTACTGACATTAATAGGTAAACTGTTCGATAAATTAACACACAAAAGCTTAAAATCGCCCCGGTAGGTGAGTAGGTAGCGTGCTCGCCTATCACGCGGGGGTCGTGGGTTCGATTCCCACCAAGCATTGGCCTGTCGCTGCAGAAACCAGGCAAATGGTCTTTGTCAGCCGGCTTATCCCTGGACCCAAAATTAGAATACAAATTTACTTTGTATTGTAATTAATATAAATAAATAAATAAAAGCTTAAAACCTTTAATTCTTAATACTGGAATAATATATTGCAATAATTCGCATTTCGTGAGAAACTCTCGACAAAAGAATAAATATATAGAGTAATACATTATTATTATTAATTATTAATTTTTATTAATGAAAATCCTAATGTAACAAGATTTAAAATCTTATAAAACAACACTAGTCACAACAAATTAATTTTCAATAAGAGGAATGTATGTAAGTTTAATTTATAATTAAAATTAGAAGAATAATATAAAATAAAATATAATATAAAATATATAAAAAATAAAATAAAAATGTAAAAATAAAGTATAAAAATATCCTGCACAGAGGTAAAAATTATATAGAAATTAAAATTAAATTAACTAAAGAAATTAAAATGAAGTATTAAAAATCAATTGAGAAAAAGTTTAAATAATTCTTTCTTAAATGATGTTGTATTTGATATTTTGTGAAGTTGATTATTTAAAGTATGTAACGAATTCCAAAGACGTATGCCATTTACAAAAAAGTGTCTTTCGGATATTAGTCTATTGTACAATATTGGTACAAGACAGTTGTTACGGTTAGATCTTGTAAATAGTAATCGCTCGAAAAGGTAAACGGGTTCTTTAGTGAAAATAATTTTATGAACCATAAGTAAAGTTCTAAATTTAAGATAGCCTTCAAATGAAATGCCATAAATTTTATTTAGAAAAGCGGAGATACTATCATATTTGCGTAAACCGTAAACATATCTAACTACACTTTTAAAGACGCGTGTAAGTTTACCCATGTCTGCACTATCACTACCTGACAACAATTAACAACCATATAAAAGCGTAGGTAAGATAAACGATTTTGTAAGAACAAATCTAATTTTCTGCGGTATGGAGTACTGAGAAGACCAAAGACTACGGAGAATACTATAATCTTTTCCAGAAGCTTTGTTAGTTTGATCATTCCACGTTAAGGTATTATTAAAAATCATTCCAAGGTTTTTAGCATTCGCAACGTAGGCGATATCCACTAATAATAATACTAACTTTCGGAAGACAAGTGGTATCATATATCTTTTTAAAAATAACAAAGCACTGAAATTTTTTCGGATTTAAGGTAAGACAATTCAACCTAGCCCATTCAAATACGTGGTTCAGTTCAGTATTCAGGTTCTGTACACAATTTTCCACATCTCGTACGTTACATGATGTGTATAACTGAACGTCATCAGCGTACATGTGCATATGGCATGAATTAATTACGCGTGGTAGATCATTTATGTAAATAGAAAACAAAAGAAGGCCAAGTATAGACCCCTGCGGAACACCAATATTTAAAGACGCAGAGGTAGACGACTTGTCTTTAGAGACAACTACTTGCTCTCTATTCCGAAGGTAAGAGCTAATCAATTTAGAGGAGGTTTCAGAATAACCAAAAATATGTTTAAGCTTTTTAACAAGAATATCATGGTCCACTGAGTCAAAAGCTTTAGAGTGGTCCAATAAAGTCAAAAAAGCAATATTACCACTGTCAACGATATAACGAAGATCTTCCGATACATGAATTAAAGTAGTGATACAACCTCTTTTCCTGCGAAAACCAGATTGCTTAGATGATAAAAGATTATTATTGGATAAATGTTCATTCATTTGTTTGCTCATAATTTTTTCGAAAACTTTCGAAAGAAAAGGAAGTACGGAAATTGGCCTGTATTCTTTATTAGATTTCGGCAAGGGAATTACTTTTGCCCATTTCCACAAATCAGGGAAAATAGATTTTGTAAAAATAGTGTTAAAAGTATGAGTGATATAGGGTAAAACCTGTGGTAAAATAGCTTTAATAAAAATTGGATTCATACCATCTAGACCAATAGATTTTGACTTTATGGAAAGAAAAACTTCCGGAACATCCTCCTGGTTAACGCAGGAAAAACTGAATAAAGAATCCAGATTGCAATCTGGTAGATTTGCATAAGAGTCAGAGCAAAGAGGAGTTGAGTCATTTGAAGTAAATTGTCTATTCAATTCATTTAGTTCAAAAGTGGAAAGATTTACCGATTGACTTACATCTTTATAACCAATTTTCTTTATCTCTTTCCACATATTTTTAGTATCCATAGCTTCTGAAAATACACGACTATAATAGCGTTGCTTAGCTAACTTTACTTCCCTAGTAACAGATCTACGTAGTGATTTAAAAATTTCATTTGACTGTGTAGTTATATATCTTTTCCACTTATCGTAAGCAGAATTTCTTTTAACTATTAAATCACAAATATTTTGATTAAACCAAGGCTTAGTAGAAGATTTAACAGTTTTCTTTCTAACCGGTACGTATTTGTCGTATAGGTATGTGGTAGCTTCATAAAAAAAGGATACCTGTTGGTTTATCTCAGGATTACTGTAGATAAAAATATATTCAATAGAAATCTGTCCAGAAAAGAAAGTGATATGTTCAGTCATATTCTTACATGTTGCAAAAGCATTCGATGGACTATGGTATATATTTATTTATTCATCTACAGAATATTTATTCTTAATAATATATTTAGTTATAAAACTTTAATAAATTTAACTTAAATTTATTTTGAGTTACTTGGGAAGAATATTACATAATTTTTTGCACCTTGTAATTGGATCATTTAAGGCATAGTGTGATCTATGACGAGAATCTTCAAACATTCGATTATTTCTTAAATCCGAAAAATTTATGTCCCCAGCTAAAACATTATAAACAAACAATATAGACGAATATGATCGACGATCACTTAAAGATTGCAATCCTAAAAGTTACCTTCTTACTTCATATGTAGGCAAATCATAATGCCAAGAATATTTTAAAATGCTTCTAGTAAACCTCTTTTGCACACCTTCAATACGGTTTGAAGCCGTAATGTAATAGAGGCTCCAAATAATTGAACAATATTCGAGTTTAGTACGAACCAATGACATAAATAAGGATTTAAATTTAAAAGAGTCTCGAAAGTCCTTAAAATTTCTATTTATGAAGCCAAGCATGCTATAAGCTTTAGAAACAATAAAGTCAATATGACTAGAAAAAGTTAAATTTACAGCAAATATAAAACCCAAATCTTTTGCCTCAATTTCACGACTAAGACTTTTACCTCCAATACTATAATTAAATAAAATGGGATGAGAACAGCGAGTGTTAGAAACAACACAACACTTTGTAACATTAACTGTGAGCTCATTTTCACTACACCAGTTCGATAATTTGATTAAGTCGTTCTGCAATTTCGTGGAATCAACCACATTTGATATTCTAGCAAATAGTTTCATATCATCCGCAAATAACAAGCATTTCAAAAATTTTACAACAGATGGAAGATCATTAATAAAGAGCAATATAGCAGCGGTCCAATGTGTCTACCCTGAGGAATACCAGACTAAGCACTAATCTGAAGTTTCGAATAATAACTACCAAAAGAGACCTTCAGTTTTTTTTGAATTAAAAAGTTTTTAAAAAATAATTGTAGATTATGAGGAAATACAAATGCAAAAATTTTCTCTAATAAAATATTATGACTTTATGTATCAAAAGCTTTCGCAAAATCTGTATAAACAATATCTGATTGAGATCTGAGTTCCATGGCATTTAATATGTTATGGGTGACCAAAGTTAAATTCGTAGTGGTAGATCTGCCTGGCATAAAACCATGTTGATAGGGTGAAATAAAATCCCTAACATAGCTGAAAAGTTTTTCTTTGATAATTGAGTCAAAAATTTTGGATAATGTACATTGTTTTACAATAAGTCTATAGTTTGGCTACGATCACCCGATTTAAATATAAGAGTAACTGAACAGTATTTCCAACTAATCACAAATTTACCTTGTTTAATACAAGTAATAAAAAGAATTGAGATGGCTTCAGCAATATTTTGTGAACATCTTTTGAAAAATATTGTTGGGTATGAGTTAAGAGAGCATTTATCTGGTGTAATGGTTGAAAATCACAAATCTCAGATCTGGGCATAACAAATGTTGATTGAAAATAATCTGCAAATAAATCACAGAATAAATCTGCATTACCATCAGATGACAAATTACCGAAGAACATACGTTTTGGAATGCCATTATCATCTTTTTTGCTATTAATGAAATGCCAAAAAGCTGAAGAATTTGTTTTAGCTTTATTTTCGATATCAAAAACATATTGTTTATACAGAAAATTTCGAAAGAAATTATATTCGTTTCGAACTAATGTAAAACAAGCACGATCTTCATCACTACTCGATGTAATGAATTTTTTTAGGCTTTATTTTTAAAATTTTTCATGTGACAAAGCCTTAAATTGTACCACGGAGGTTTATGATTAAATTTTGGTTTGAACTGTGGAACATTTGTTTCAATCGCATTGTCAAAATGAGTGACAATAAAAGAGTTAATTAAATCTGGATTTTCAAAATAAGAAAGAACTGACCAATCAATTAATTTAAAATAATAATTGATACCAATAAAATCTGCCTTATTGAAATTAAACTTCCAAAAATTATCAACATGATCCTTATCATATGAAAAAAAGTGAAATTGAAGTCAAGGGCTTTATGGTGGACAGTATTTCTAGAAACCGGATTTGAAGACAAATTTCAAAATGCTTTTATGTAATCAGATGCAAAAATTAAATCTAGAAATCGTCCTTTATCATTTTTATAACAAATAAATTGTTTAAAATCATTTGATAGAAATAAACCTGTAACAAATTCATCTATGTCATTCTTAATATTAAAAGGTATTAATACATTTTCATCGAAAATCCAATTGATATTATTCAGGTTAAAATCACCAAGTACAAACATAAATTGATTTAAATCTAAATTATCATTTAAAATTTGAATGTTATCCAAATGATATCTATACTGGACTTATTTGCAAGCAAAATATGTTGTTGCATAAACAGTATAGTTAGCTACCGAGATCACATCTAAGAAACTAATTCTTTCGAGTAAATTATAAGAATGAGTATTCCAATCTTCACCCTATCAGATCGGGAGCAGCCGAGGGTATTATAATAGGGCCAATTTTTTATATGTTATGTACTTATTATAAATAGAGATTGTATTGTCGGTACTTTGCTGGTGACATTATCATATGTGGACAGAAAGATGGGGCATTAAATTTAATAGCTCCAAATCATCACACATCAATTTCATAAACTAGCAAACAAATAAAATTTATCTTGTTATTAACAACACAGAAGTTCCCTTTGTAAACTCTTCCAAATATCTGGGTATCATGTAAGATGCAAAATTTCATTGGAAGGAATACGTCAAAAAGAAACAAGATGAACTAGAAATAAAATACAGAAAAATTAGTTGCCTTATAAGTAGAAACTCCAAACTATCTATAGACACCAAAAATTATGCTGTACAAGCAGCTGCTGACACCAGTCTGGACTTGTGGGATCCAAATACAAAAATTCCAAAATAAAGTTTTAAAAAATATTGTTAATGCCCCAGGACGTTAGAAATAACGATATTCAAATCAGCTTAAAAATAAGCACCATCAAAGAAGAACTAAGAGTTACTTAATACTTCGAGTTTGTAATTAGAACTCAACTATTTGTTAGTCTGTACAGATCAGTCGTAGTAAACTTAAATAGTGGAAGGAAAATATATGCGGGAATGACATTATATACTAAACTCACTGTTACTTTACTTTATTGTTATAATATTAATCAAACTATCAGATGTCGGTATTTTATTAGATATTTTTTAATTTTTATTATTTATACTTTTGAAAAATATTCGTTTTGGCATTTTCAATCAAATCAGTTCAGCTTTTGATTTTGTCCCAACAAAATGTTTTAATAATTACGGATAATAAAATTAAATTTTAGAAAACTGTCCATTTGGTTTCGCTACGTCGAAACAAAATCCTATGCATACTACATGGAGTGAAAACTCCGTGGCCTAACAATGAAAAACCTGTGTTTTGGATTTGAAATCGATTTTCTTCTTCTCGGTTAAGCGAAATGCATATCTTCCAACGATACTCTAGAATCCTGATACGCCTGAAAAAATACGATTTGTCAAACTCTTCAAAATGGGCTTCCATCTCTTGTATGACTTCTTCATTTGTGAAAAATCTCTTTCCCTGGAGCCATCTTTTCAAGTTTGGGAACAAATAATAATCACTGGGAACCAGATCTGGAGAATACGGGAGGTGGGGAAGCAATTCGCAATGCAAAGAATTCAATTTATCTAAGCCAAAGCAGTATTTTTTCCCCACCAAAGAACAATTTTTAATCAAAACAGAAGCTCTTTTCAATCCATCTTTACTCAAATTTTAAAAGCAGCATCATTTTTATAATGATAACTTTTATCTAAAGTTCATTAAATATTGACACAATTTTTCTATCACTGAAAAAATTGGCATCTCCATGTTAGACCACGGAGTTCTCAGTCTATATCTTCTATATATATAAAATTAATTTTCTGTTTGTTTGTTTGTTTGTTTGTTTGTTTGTTTGACCGCTATACAAATTTTTATTTTTCAACGGATTTTCCTGAAATTTTGTACACACGATCTCTATACCCCAGGAAAGGTCGCCATGTAATTTTTACCGGCCACGCCTACTTTTACGCCCACTTTGTATGTAAAATTCATTTTCTGTTTTATTCATATTTGTTCACTATACAAATTTTTGGTTGTTAACAGATTTCTCTGAAATTCGGTACACACGATCCCTGTACTCTGGCTAAGGTCACCATATACCTTTTATCGACCACGCCTGCTTTTACGCCCACTTTTTATATACAATACATTTTCTGTTTTATTCATATTTGTTCACTATACAAAAATTTATTTTTCAACGGATTTCTCTGACATTTGTTACACAGGATCCCTGTAATCCAGGAAAGGTCACCATATGCTTCTTACAGGCCATGCCTACTTCTGCGCCCACTTTTTGTATACAATTCATTTTCTGGTTTTTGGTTTATTTGTTCGATATACAAATTTATATTTTTCAACGCATTTCTCTGAAATTTGGTACACACGATCTTTATACCCCAGGCCAGGTCACCGTGTTATTCTTGCAGCCACACCTACTTTTCGCCCACTTTTTGTATACAATTCCTTTTCTGTTTTTTGGTATATTTGTTTGCTATAGAAATTTTTATTTTTCTACGGAATTCTCTGAAATTTGGTACACACGATCTCTGTACTCCAGAGAGGTCGCCATGTGATTCTTGCCGGCCACGCCTATTTCTACGCACACTTTTTATACAAAATTAATTTTCGGTTTTTTCGTATATTTGTTCACTATAGAAATTTTTATTTTTCAAAAGATGTCTAAAATTTGGTCACACGATCTCTATACTACAGGGAAGGTCACCATATGCTTCTTACAGGCCACGCCTACTTTGCGCCAACTTCTATGCATATAAAACTTATTTTTTTCCCTTTATTTGTTTATATATTTGATTGCTATACAAACTTTTATTTTTCAATTGCTTTCTCCGAAATTGAGTACATATTCTAGGGAAGGTCGCCATATGAATTTTACCGACTACGCCTACTTTTACGCCCAATTTTTATATAAAATTCATATTTTGTTTTGTGGTATATTTCTTCCCTATACAAACTTGTACTTTTCAACGGATTTCTCTGAAATTTGGTTTACACGGAAATATCTACACGGTGAACAAATTCCCCAAACTTAAAAAAAAGGTACCCAAAAGAAATGAACAAATTCCCCATTTTTTTAATCGAAATAAAAAATGAGCTTATCCCCAAATTCATTCTTAAATTTTTACATATTTTTATTTAATGAATTTTGTTAAATATTTATTTTAGTGAAAATTTGCACACTGCTCTCAATATATGTCCTACAATAGATGCATTTAAAATGAGTATTCTTTTCAATAGCATCATTTCGTTGCGCGGAAGCTTAGCTAGAATATCGGAATGATCTGAAAAATATATTTTGACAATTAAAATAAGTTGGCAACAGCTGCGCGGCAGCACAGGTGTGGCTGCCAAACGCGCTCTCGGAACACAGCTCAGCTAAAATATCGCAATGCTCTATAAAATATGTTTTAGGAATTAAAATAAGTTAACGAGAACTAAGCGGCAGCACGGGTAGTAGCTGCGAGGAAGCGGCGCGCGAACACGGACGCGGACGCGACGGATGCGGACGCGACGCGCTCTCGGAACACAGCTCAGCTAAAATATCGCAATGATCTGAAAAATATATTTTGGCGATTAAAATAAGTTGACAACAACCGCGCGGCAGTACGGGTGTGGCTGCCAAATGCGCGGAAGCGTACGCGACTCGTTTGCAGAATACAGCTTAGTGAAATGTCGTATGATAAATTTTATCTACGTATGTGAAATAATTACCTGTTGATCAAAATAGGCCACACATATACTATAGGCAGTTGCTTAAAGAAATCTTGCGACACAATATTAAACGTCGCATTTGTCCTTCATTTCTGAAACTTGAATTTGACGTCTATGCTCAATGATGATCACTTATTGAATGAAGTAAATCAGCATCTTATAAAAAACTTCTAAATTAAAAAATCAAAAAATTTTTAATTGAAATAAAAAATGAATTTACGGCCCAAACAAATTTTTGAGGAGAAAGTTCATTTTATTGGGGAATTTGTTAATTGGGGACTAAGTACTCAGCGCCTGGTAAGCATAGTGAACCATTTTTCAAGTCAAAGGCCTTTTTATATCGGGCAAGACCGGGTAAAATCAGCTAGTATTATATATGGAAATTTATTATCACTTTTACTATGATCAAATCTTAGCAACTACCTGGCACAAATTAACCTAACAAAACTTTCATTAGCCTCCGCGAACACCTATGCCCTCTCTTCGATTTTCCATTTATCATTATTTTTTAATAATAACAAAACTAAACTCTTCCTGAGCCTGATTTGTATAGAGGTAGATTTTTCTAAATTTGGTGTTCTAAATGTGCTGGTAAAATCAGTTCAGATTTCGAGATATTTGAACTTAAATTTGAAAAAAAAAAATCTTTCTTTTATCATTCTCAGATGTCAAACATTTCAAATTGCGAAGATATTTGTGAATTTGTCCAACAGATTTAAAATGAGTATTCATGTTCATGGCGAATCGAAGTTCATGTTCTTCCTTTAAATTTTAACAATAAACAAAAAAATATTTAGGCGACCATGATGATGAAATCTAATGGCCTATAAATTTACCAAATTTTATTTGTAAATCTATCTAGATGAAATTCAAAAGAATAACAAATTTATCACAACGCTACTCTCACCTATTTAGAGAATAAAGGAACCAACAGTGGAAAATGTTTGACCATTTATTATTTCTCAATGCATTTGCTTAGAGAAAATCATGGAAAATCCGAAGTTAAATTAGCCGAATTAACTTACGTCTTGCCAATTTAAAATTCGTATCATCTTAAAGTGTAAAAGATTTTCACTTTTGTACTTTTAGGCTACAATATCTAAAAAAATTACGTATTTAAAGCATTCCAAACATAGAATTCGATTCTACGCACCAAAATTCCACATCATTGATATTTTACATCCCACATAAAAAAAGGCTGCTGATTAGTATAATTTTCTTTTAAGGAGTCTTTTTGCTCAATATCCTTTAATTCCAATGTATGCACTTGTGAACTCATAACTCATCTTCTCATTACAACGGATTATATGTGAAAAGTTATATTCTCGAGTAAATTATGTTTTTTTTTTCCTTTTTGTTTATTTATTACATGTCCTCATTCCATTTGTGTCCTTTTCGTAGAGATAGATTTTTTGAAACCACAATTAGTTTGATTGTCATGAAAATAATGAACAAAAACATGAAATAATAATAACGTTTTGCTATTTATCTCATTCCATGATTTTGAGTATTTTTGGGGATAAACAGCTGGGGTTTGACAATATTAAAATTTCTCAAAAGCAGTCAAATGGAAACTTGAATAGCAGTAGATACAGTCATAAACAAAAGTTTTGAATAATATCAAGGACTTTCGTATTGTGGAATTCTGTTGATAACAAATGCAAACATTTGTTTATTAAATTGTTGTTTATTATAATGGTAAAAAGTAAATAAACTACGTGCCCTCGCTTAACGGACTCTTGTTTAACAGAATTCGTCATCACGTCTATTCTTTATTTAACGGTCCTTCATATATTTTTAAATAAATGTTCCTGCTTGTGACCAAAATATTCATTGCTAATATTTTTTAGAAACTAAAAAGACCGCTCAACAAGGTTTTAAAGTAATAATCAATCTTTATAATTGACTCATATATTTAGCACAAACATTTATTCAATTGTAAAATTATCTACTTAATGATAAAGAAGTGTGTTTCGGTGTTCCGTTTATCAAATCAATTGGAAAACAACATCACAAAACAATTCTAATTTTCTTTTTGTCTAAACTTTCCTTTTTTTATTACAAAAGAAATTTATACAAAACGACAGTTTACTTTTAATATTATTTCTTAGTGACTGGTAATAGGAATTAGTAATTACAATACTTACAAGATAATTCGGTTATGTAAACAGGTTAGTCATTCGGCTGTGGTCAAACTTTTATTATGGTTAGCAAATTTGAAATATCTAAGCACAAAAACCGGAATTCCAAATAATTTATTAATTACTCTGGAAAGTTTTGCCAAATGGTAGCGAATTCATTAAAAAAGCTTTGATAATTTATACTTCTAAAGTTTAAACGCAGAAATTTAATATTGGCTATCTATTTTCTGCTAAGGCAATAGAACTCGAAATTTGGTTATAAGTTCGGTTGGCAATAAATTCATCTGACACAATACTGTGTATTCCAAACAAACAAAGACGTACTTACGATAAAGTAAGTATCCCAGAAAACATTTCCATTACCAGGTAATGTTGCATCTATATTTTATATCTATATACATATATAAAATGGAATATGTGTTTGTTTATTTGTTTGTTTGTTTGTTCCTTATAACAGACCAAACCTCTGGACCGATCTTCCTGAAAATTTCACAGTATTTAACTGGGACCCTGGCATGATTAATAGGATATTTTTTTTTCGACCACGCCCACTTTTACGCCTACTTTTTTAAAATTATGTAATTGCTCCCATATATCTTTTAACAGATTTACTTCAAATTCTATACACATTATACTCCAGGCGAGGTATAAATAAACATTTCTTATGCCACGCCCCCTTTCACGCCCCTTTTTACGCCAAATTTTGTTTGAAAGTTTTAAACATTTTGTTCTCTGTACAAATTTGTTCCTTCCAATGGATTTTTTTTATTTGGTAGTATATTGCTCTTAATACTGTTAACTTCGCCATATAACTATGAACCACGCACACTTCACCGCCCCCTTTTTTTAAATTCAGATACTTACTTATACTTATGTTTACTATACATATTACTTTTTTTGTAATATGTATTTATCTAAAGTTTTATACACTTTTTATCTACAGGTAAGTTAGCCATACATTTTTTTATTACCAAATCCCTCTTTTTCGCTCCATTTTACCTTAAATTATAATTAATCTGCTTTCAATCTATCTACTATATATATATATATAAATGAATGTGTGTTTGTTTGTGCTTTATAGGAGGCCAAACCCCTGAACCGATCTTCCTGAAATTTTCACAGCGTGTTACTGTGTCTGGAAGGAATAATAGGGCTGTATAAATTTTTGATTGGAAAAAGGGGCGGTGCCACGCCCATATAACCCAAAATTTTAAATCGTCATATCCCGGGAATTTTTTGATCTACAGCGGTCATATTTGGTACATATGGTATCGGCATGAATAGAAATATATACCAGAATAAAAGTGGGCGGGACCACGCCCCCTTTTTAGAAAAATGAAAAATCGTAATATCTTCTAATCTACTGGAAGGATCGTCGTGAAATTCTCATAAAAGGATATTTTGCGAAATAATAAGTCCTTAACTACTTAAAGTTGTTAGTGGGCTAAGTGGCGTGGTCTCACCCATATAACCCAAAATATAAAATCATCATATCTCGGACATTTTTATACCCTATACCACTATGTGGTTTGGGTATAATGACTTTGTGCTGCTGTTTGTAACAACCAAAAATATTTGGCCTAGACCCATCTTTAATTATACCGATCGAATCAGAATCACTTTCTGAGTTGATTTAACAATGTCCGTCCGTCCGTCCGTCCGTCCGTCCGTCTGTCTGTGTGTCCATGTAAAGCTTGTAATCAAACTGCAGGTCGCAAATATGAATATATTTTGATGAAATTTGGTATATAAGCTTTTATCGGCCATGGGATGAACGCTATTGAAATTGGTGAGAATCGGTCCATGTTCAGACCTAGCCCCCATACAAATTACCCCTATGAAATCGACATAAATTGCCATCAGATCCAAATTTCATATAGATCTTACATGGCGTTTTATATGCATTCATTACGTCCATTTATGAGTAGTCCAAAAATGACCCCTTTGGCCCCATATAGAGCTGCTTCCCGATCTTCACTTAAATCTATTAAAAAACAAAAATATTGCACTGATTCTTCTCAGATTTTGTTTGTATATATTTTTGTAAAATACAAGAGACTTTACCAAACATGATCAGGATCGATCTATTTTTGGACCTAGTTCCCATATAGATATAGCATCCGATATGAACTTTTACATATCTGCAGCCAAAAAAATTAATAAAAATCAGACTCAAATTTGGTTTTTGCTTATTTTCTATGTCCAGTTAGTTGGGCCTAAGAGATAGGGCATGGTATAGGGTATCATATAGTCGGTCTAGACCGACTATAATTTTCTTACTTGTTTAACCTACGGCGATGATATTTGGTATATATCGTATTGAAATTAATAGAAATAGTACTACAAGAAAACTGGGCGGGACCACGCCCTTTTTAGAAAAATTAAAATCCATAATAACTTCTATTAAGCCCTTGATTGATTTACTAAATAGGGTGTTTTCTTAAATAGGTATACATTCCATGCGAATGTCGCCGGGCCACGTCCCTTTGTTTCCGATTTGTAGGAAGCCAGACCATTCTTCCTTAAACTTTCACAGTGTGAAACACACAGCGTGTTACTGTGACTCTGGAAGGAATAATAGGGCTATAGTAATTTTTGATTGGACAAAGGGGCAGTGCCACGCCCATATAACCCAAAATTTGAAATCATCATATCTCGGGAATTTTTTGATCTACAGCGGTCATATTTAGTACATATGGTATTGGCGTGAATAGAAATATATACCAGAAGAAAAGTGGGCGGGACCACGCCCCTTTTTAGAAAAATAAAAATCTTAATATCTTCTAAACTACTGGAAGGATCGTCATGAAATTTTCACAAAAGGATATTTTTGCGAAATAATAAGTCCTTAACTATTTAAAGTTGTTAATGGGCAAAGAGGCGTGGCCTCACCCATATAACCCAAAATTTAACCCATATAACCATATAACCCAAAATTTTTAACCTACGGCGATGATATTTGGTATATATCGTATTGAAATTAATAGAAATAGTACTACAAGAAAACTGGGCGGGACCACGCTCTTTTTAGAAAAATTAATGGGGCGAAGCCCCGCCCATATAACTCAATATTTGGCACGCTACCTACTTACACCGGTAGGTGAGTAGGTCGCGTGCTCACCTATCATGCGGGGGTCGTGTGTTCGATTACCACCAGAGGCTTTGGTGTGTCGCTGCAAAAAAAAAATAGCCAAATTAGAATCTGCAGACAAGCCAATCAGCTTCGCGGAACTAGGCATAAAAAAAATAAAAACAAAATAATTCCATGCGAATGTCGGCGTCCCTTTGTTTCCGATTTGAAGGAAGCCAGACCATTCTTCCTTAAACTTTCAAAGTGTCAAACTTTCAAATGTAAAGGAACAGATGTACTTTTGCCACGCATTCCAATGGTCCCAACTGATTTACCATTTGGCTTCAAACGATTACAATTTCCTGTTCGATTAGCGTTTGCGATGTCTGTTAACAAAGCTCAAGGTCAATCTCTTCAAGTTTGCGGCTTAAATTTAGCAAATCCTTGTTTCTCGCATGGACAGCTTTATGTTGCATGCTCACGCAGGGAAACCCACCGACTTATATGTTTATGCTCCAGATGGACAAACTAAAAATATTGTATATCCTAAAGCATTGCAATAATTAATTCTAAATTAAATAAATATTATTTTGTTAATGTATAAATAATTTTTTTTATATTATTTTATTTTATTTTATAACGATGAGGGGTAGCGAAGCATATCGGGTTAAGCTAGTACAATACAAACTCTAATATTCAATCCTTGTAATTAAAAATTTTACTGATTTATAATTACACTCCATAGTCCCAAAGGAAATTACAAATACTTAAGCACAAGCTTACGAAAAAAAAATTAATAATTCGCATGTATACGATGATCTTAAAACTAAGATTTACTAACATTTTTTTTCTTATTTAAAGTAAACCAAAAAATTACACCAGCAATTTGCGTAGTGCCACCTGCAATCAATATACATAGCAGAGATCTACAGTGAGTGCCTCGGCTTATAAATCCATTCACTGATTTAATGGTTTTTGAAGATTCGTACAGAATGACCCTCGAATAAATTGTTGATGCACTCGGGCATTAGACCAGCTGATCGCTGAGTGTAAATGCCAGTTGCATTTCGGCCTTTTCCTATATAGATAATGAAATCAGGATTAAATTTTTGATGAAACTTACAGTGTAATAATACTCTTAATATCTTTTTTTAGAACAATGACACGTATTAAAGTTGCTCTTCGGTTAGTGAAATTAAATCAATTTACATGCCCCTATAACAATATTTAAAGTAATATAAAATTAATTTTTTTAGTGTTATTTTTATTTTTATTTTTATTTTTATTTTTATTTTTATTTATTATTTACTTAATTTTCACGTTTTTGTTTCATTTCTTTACTTTTAAATAAGCAAAGAAATCCAATGGAGAGACCATTGAACCTGGAGTTTTTTTTTCTTTTTTTTTTTTTTGTTTAATTTAAATTATACTGAAGCTTATATAAAAGATATGTATTTTAAAGTTCTAATCACTTCATCTAAACTAATGGACCTTTCCCGGAAATCCTTTCATTAGGGATTTCTTTGCTGGTTTCTGTCACTTTTTTTGGAAGAGGTAGTCTTTTTCCGTTTAGTTTGAATTAGTGAAAACACTAAGCTAACCTCGCAACTTTTCTAGCGGATATGATGGGAGCTCTTTTCAATATGATTTTTATTTTGCTGGCTTTTTAAACATTCTGTGGACATTTCTTTCAATCCGAACAAGGATTTCTATCAATGTTCAAATTCTCTTGACACTTTTTAATAATATTAGCACGTACTTCTATTTTATCTCTCATTACCATACAATGGATGTCTCACTTACCAAATCGATTAACCCCACTTTCAAAACTATGAATATTGTAATGACAAAGCACTCGATTGAAGGCCAACTGATTATATTCAAAATAATTCTCTCTAATTTGCACCATTGAGATCAATCTTTTATTAGAGAAATATGTTTTGAATTTATTTATTTATTTATTTATTTGGTTTCCTGCACAACAAGACTAAGAGTCTTATAATTAAAGTACAGGATCGGTATAATGTGATACAGTATTTAATGAAAATATAACATAGTTTATAATTTGTATAAAATAAGATAACAAAAATTATTTTACATACATATATTCAAAACAAAGCAAAGTTTAAACAATATTTAAATGGTATTGAAAAATTGGAAAACTTGTTTCCTAAAATGTCCTGCGTTGCTTAAATATCGTAATGTTGGCGGTAGCAAGTTCCAAAGACGTATGCAGTGTATATAGAACTGCCATTCAGAGACCAAACTTTTATGTCTTATTTGAATTATAGAATTATTTCTTCTTGAATTAGAAAAGGATATTCGATTAAAAATATATGTAGGCTCACGTGTAAATATAATCTTATGCATCAGTATCAATGATCGTATCTTCAAGAGATCGCAAAAATTCACACCGTAAAGTTTTCGTGCATACGGTGTTATGTGGGATGATCTTTTCAAATTGTAGACGTATCTCAATATAGAATAAAACGTAGTTGTTAATTTCCTAGAGCTAATAGCAAATAGTTCACATCCGTACAACAAAGTTGGAATTAGATACGTTTTTGCAAGTAGAACTCGTACCTGGACTGGTGTAAGATGTTGAGTTTTCCACAATGATCGAAGCATTGAATACGTTTTTCCCGAAGCGACATTTATATGATCAGATCAGGTGAGAGTTTTATTGAAAATAATTCCAAGGTTTTTGGTTTTTTGTGTAATTTCAATAATTTGACGGTTAAGAATAATATCTGGTATAACAATGGAAGGCACTGATCTTCGAGTAATAACGATGCATTTAGACTTTGAAGGATTGAGACATAGCCCATTTGCCAGAGCCCATAAGTAAATTCGATTAAGATCCACATTTAGGTTCGCAACACAGTTATTTAGTTCATCGAAACGACTACAAACATAAAGTTGCACATCATCAGCATACATATGAACTTTACAATACGAAAGTTGCCTATGCAAATCATTTATATATATAGTGAAAAGAAGTGGTCCTAGAATCGAACCTTGCGGAACGCCTTTTTTTACTGGAAGCACATTTGATACTTTATTATTGGCGTTAACGTATTGTTGTCGATTTTCTAAATAAGACGATATAAGACGAGTTGCGGAAGGAGAGAAACCAAAAAAAGTTCTTAGCTTCATGCAGAGTATTTCATAATTCACAGTATCAAATGCCTTCGAATGATCTAAGAGCACTAGAAATGCAATGTTACCACTATCAATATACCCACGAATATCTTCAGACACATCAATGAGTGCAGTTATGCAGCTATGTTTAGGACGAAAGCCTGATTGTCTGTCTGAGAGTAGGCCCATATTCTTGACATGTTTTCCAATTTGCTGATGCAATAACCTTTCAAGCACTTTAGACAAGTATGGTAGGATAGCAATGGGACGATATTCTTTATTTGATTTAGGAATAGGTAAAATTTTAGCATTTTTCCAACTTTGAGGAAATACCCTTTTTGTGATAATAGTGTTAAAAATATGGGTAATTTGAGGTAGCAGTTGAGGGATAATTTCCTTTAAGAATCTGGGATGTATGTTATCAGAACCAACAGCATTAGATTTCACAGCTTGGCATGTGGAAAGTACTTCCAGTTGTTTTACGCATTGAAAACAAAAAGCATTTTCCGATAAAGTTGAACTAATATCAGTATTGCGGGTATAATATCCATCGTTTATGGGGATGTCAGGGATATTTGTAAAAGATTCGTTAAGCAAATCAACATTTATGTCAGAATTGACAATTTCCTTACATTTGCCGACACCAATTTCTCGTATGAGTTTCCACGTTTTTTTAGAGTGTGCAGCAGAAATAAATAGGCTAGAGTAGTATGCAGATTTAGCAGTTTTTATCATTTTATAAATTATCTGTTTTAAACAGTTTCCAACTTTTAAAAGCTTTGTCCGTTTCACAGATTTTATCCTTAATCTGTTGATTGAACCAGGGTTTATTTTTGTAATTGTATTTTGTTGTTTTTAAAGGTACAGATTAGTGGAACACATGTGCCAAATTTTGTTCTAAAAAACTGACCTGATTGTCAACCGAAGGCATGTAGTAAATGGAGTCCCAATCGATTTTAGATAATTCGAATAACATCGCGTTTCGATCCATTTGTTTAAAATCATAATAAGTAACAACGTCATCCACCACTTGCATTTTAAAGTCAAATGATAGAAAAATTAAGTCGTGCTTTGAAAAACAAGGTGCTGAGAGCTGATCATAGAGTAAGACTTTCTTTTTGCTACTGACAAAGAAAAGATCAAGTAACGAGTTACATGTAGCTGTAAAATGAGTTGGAACTGTAATGTTAGTTGGAGAAAGGCCAATTGATTGCATTATGTCAAGTAAAATAGTCTCATTGATAACGTTTGAATTAAAATCCCCACATATTAAAATATCTTCATAATTGAGAGTTATAGTTTCAAGTATATTTTGAAAAACATCAAGGTCTATTCTTTTATTAGGTCTATAAACACATCCAACAAGTAATTGTTTTCCATGGGACGAAAGTGAACATTTAACCGTCATAAAATTCATAAATTTGAAGTGGACTTTACCGATTTAGCAAGATATGCATTGAAATATAAATACAAAAATGTGTAATAAGTTATCTAAAAATTGTTACTTTGATTAAAAAAATGTAATATTAAATTCCAAAAAAAAATGATCCCGGGATCTTGAAAAATCACGAAAATACGAAACATTTTCGGGATTGTGCAACCTTAATTTTCGTGGTTCCAGGATTTGTAAGATTCAGTCCTATTCTCATTCCCGAATTCACACATAGCTCCTGCATAACTTGCAAATACAAATATTTCTTAACGAAAGGGTTGTGTGGTTGAGTTTTAACCCTCTCATTCCCTATGCTGCCTATAGGCAACATTGAACTTTTAGGCTTCTAAGTCTCATTATTTTCAATTTGTTTTCATTTCGATTTGTTCTATTGTAAACTGTCCACGTGTTTGTTCAGTACCATAGAGTGAAATTGCTAAGATCTTTTCGCGAAAAAAGTGTTTATACAAATAATAATCAAAAAGTGTTAAAATAATTGTTTGATGGCAAACCAAATTATTTAAAATAAAATAAAATCCTAAGAAAAGTATTAGTTCCTTTATACTTATTTTTAAAAGTGCTGTAGCCTATAGGAAAGATTGGTCAATAGTAATTTCCGAACGATGTACACTTTAGATGCATCCAAGAGGTCGAACACAGAGATATGTTGCAAAAAATTTTCATTTTGACTGAGATGATTATAGAGATGAGAAAAAAGAAGAGAAGAGCAGGAGAGAACAGCAAATTTAAAAAATATTAACGAAGAAACGGTGAGCAATATGACTGAAATGGGCAAAAATATGAAATTTGGTCTGATTGAGGAACTAATTAGCAAAAAAAAAATTACGTATTAAGAGGTTGTACAGGTGATACAGAAAATTGATTTGCATAGTTTAAGGTGGAGGACTGTAGAAGTAAAGAAATGTAATACCAGTTGGAAAAGCGAAGTGCACAGCAATGAGGCTAAACAACCAATCAAATATTTCACCCAGAATATTTCTGTCGAAGATTTGTGACGAAACATATTTTATGTCATGCAAACAGCTGGCTGTTATATCGCAAATATAGAGACCCCGAATTGAATTCCAGTTGAATAATATTAAAGAGCTCAACCACCCAAACAGCAGCTCTACCATGGAATAGAGGTTGCTCATCATCACTCGTTTTAAAGATCAAGTCGACCCCTTCTTCAGCAGGTTTTTTACCATTGGGTCCGTCATCTCTTTGGATGCCTCTGACATTTTTGTTCACTAGGTACAATGGGAAGCAAAATCCAGATGCTGGCTATGTCACACTAAATGCAATAAATGTTATCTGTGCTGTAATACAGACAAAAATTGTCTTTTCGTACTTAAATTTCAATAAAGGTGCATATAAAATTAAAAATGTTTTTTTTTTTTAATTCAGCACCACTGTCCAATGTTACGTTTAGGCAGCATCCTGTAACTAACGAACTAGGATACCAAGAACATTGAAATTTTTGACAGTTCCTATGTGGGTCAATACTAACAAATATCTGTTTTCACCAAATGTTCAGCCCCATTGAATTTAATTCGGGCACGAAGTTGTTAATCAAAAAGTATAGTTTTTTAAGTGAAATTTTTTTAAGAAAACTCAATTTTTACATCTTGTGCACCTAACGTATCGCGAGTAACTAAAGTGGTTCATTAAATCTACTGAAGATGATATTTTTCTTGATTCACAATAGTTTTTGATTCACATGCTTCTCATTAATCATAGATAATGATGATTCATGATTCAGAAGCTTCTTACTACTTGCTTTATTTGATTCTGAGTAGGACTTGCAAAGTCACGGCTGGTTTTCACTATCCCAGTAAGTCCCAAATACAATTGTATCACCTTATTTTGTAATTAAAAAAATTTGGTTTGGTTAATATAGCGCGATTAAATCATTTAAGGTTAAGTAAAAGGACATATTTAATTTATAGGGACTTATAAAATCTAATGTTTAAATAAAAATGAGTTTAACAAAAATCGAATTTTTCTTAAATGTGTATATCGAGGGCTTATATTCAAAAAGTGCTATCTACTTTTGACAGCAATATTAATTTTTGATTTCAAACTGTTGTCTGATATAACTGTCAAATATGATATTAATTTTGATATCATAAATGATTAGTACGACTATTTCTTAATAGATATTGTAGCAAATCGATCGACAAATACTTTCAAATCTTATTAAAAAATTGGTAATACACGCTCTCTTTAAAATAATTATTGATGCAGATAGCACTTTTTGAATATAAGCCCTCGATATGTTGTAACACAATTCCGATTTGATCCCTTAAATGTAAAAATTAATACAAAAAAGATTATCAACTTATTTAAAAAAATATTTTAAATATATTTAAAAACATTTTTAAGTCATTAATGTATTAACGGAAAACGGTTTGTATACAATGTTTCCTCTAATCGAGAACACTTTTGCTCCAAGTGGATTTTATTGGTATTAAAACTTGAAATGGGTAAACCAGTTTTACTTTTTTGTCTTTTGAGACCTCTTAAAAACCTAAATATTTTTGGAGCATTTTTAAAGCAATAACCAAAATTAAAATAAAAAACCAAATACTAAGGAGTGCGGAAATTTAATTTTTTAAAACCCAGTCCTCCAAATTATAAGAGCCGCTATTATTGTACGCCATATGGTGTAATTCTTTTATGTTTGTATATCAGTACCTACTTTTATGTATTTAAAAAAAATCGAATAAATGCACATGTGTATGTGCAAAAAGTGTACTAAACATCAACAAGGTTAAGGTGTCTACAAAATATTTCAATTTTTTTTAACAATATAATTGCCGAACGCTTCCCGAAATCCAGACCTCAGTTCTCAGTTGTGAATCAAACCGAAGCTGACAAAATTTGAGAGCAGCTCACACTTTGCATTCGATTTATTTTTAGCAAGTGACTCACTACATAAGTTAACGAAGCTGAGTGCATACCCACAAACATTTATCAAAATATGCGAATACCCATATTATTTCATTATATAGCGATCATATTAATATTATATATCTACTTATCGTATTTTGCTGCATTGGTTATTTTAATATTCAATTGTGTCATTGATCAAAACTTTAAAATTTATTATAAAAGTGCAGGCACTAAGTCAGCACTTTCAAAAGCAGTTAACGTTTAATATTCACAAAATTTTGAATTAAACTGAAAAGTTGTGTTTTATTAACGAATACATAGCATCCAAAATTAACCTCTCGTATTTTAAAATTTGAGGGTATTCATCTATTTTTATACAAATTATAT
This sequence comes from Cordilura impudica, assembly GCA_963682025.1. NCBI lineage: Eukaryota > Metazoa > Arthropoda > Insecta > Diptera > Scathophagidae > Cordilura > Cordilura impudica. The sequence continues at coordinate 136,058,902 of OY821518.1, forward strand.
GAATCTATGAAACTTAGTTAAATTATATGAAATGGTTTTACGTTGCCAAAGCGGCCACATAAGAGACACTCAAACGCAGTGGTGGAAGCTTAATTTCAATATTTAAGCATCTCCTTATGAATTAGAAAATATGCCAATAACCTGGACTTTTATCAATGAACAATGATCCAAAAATTTCATCAATTATTGTGACGGAGTTGTTTTTAAATTGACCAGTCCAAAGTACATAAATACCAATCTTCGGAACGATGTGAAAAACAAAATTGCGCAATAGAATTTTAAAAATGCAGAAGAACCTTGGATGGCATTCTGTAGCAATCAGTGATGTCAGATAACATGTTTGAAAATGCCTACGCTGCGAGAAAAAATTATTTTTTTTTCTTCGTCCAATTTTTTCCCACATTTCTCCCTACGTTATACTACTAGTATATAAAATTAAACAAATCTGAATTTTTAATCAATTCTACTTACTACATTTTCGACAATAAATAATTCAGGTATGTATGGAACGTAAAAGTTAGTAGAACAATTGATTTTATTTGTCAAATTCTTAAGAATTCTTCTTTTTAATGTGACGCTTGGGATCGGCAATCATAGTCGACTGACGATTAAGAAATTCCAGCTCTTTAAATACTAATCTTCTTTTAAAAGGAGATATTAAATTTAAAACAGTCGGACTTTATTTGGTGTATACTTGATTTTGAAAATGTTTTTAGCAGCTCTTCGCCTTCCTGATCAACATAACGATTTTCTATTTTTAACTTAATAAGTAAACTTTTCGTATTCGAACTAGAGATAATCCAAAAGTTTTTGTATCTACAGAAAATTCCTATTTGGAGCGCTCTATGGACCGGCGCACAGTGGCGCCATTTGAGTATTTTCGTTGCAAAAATCATATCTTTTGAACCGAATAACATAATTAAACAGTTTAAACAGCATATGATAGATAACTGTTCAGCCTATGAAATGAGCATTTGGAAAGGGTGATATACTTTGTAGGGCCCTACTTAAGGGTTATCAAAGTTAAAATTTGTAGAAAAATCAATTTTGTGGTAACTAAAAAAAATTATTTTTACATTTTTAGATTGTTTTTATTTTTTTTTTCTTTAGGGTTTTATGTTTTAAATTATTACCCAACAAATTAAAAAAAAATACTTCTTTTCTAAATTTATTTTTTCAATTTTCTGTAAAATATTCATTACAATTCGTAAGAGAAGGTATATCTAAAAGACTAATCCTTTCTAAACTATAATTATTTTCTAACTCTATTCGTGACTTCACATTCCGCAGGGAAGAAATAAGTGGATCGGAAGATGCTGCCAAAATGCTGAAGAGGTCTTCATTTTGCCTTACCCTTGATGCTTTGAATGTGTTCTGCAATCTATATTTGTTATAAAATTTGTTAAGAGACCCCTGTGCTTCTTCAGAAAGCTCTCCAATTGGCAAAGACTGGTTGGTACTCAATTATATCTTTGCCATGCGCCAATATTTTATGGACGGTCGGGGTCAACTTCTTCTGTGGATACATTTCTGCTAAAAGAGATGCAGTTTTCGATGCATATTCTCCATATTTTGTAGAATTGACATTTTCTTTGCAGTTTAAAACATTCAAGATCGTTCCCAATCTTTTCACGATTTGCTTGTCAATTCCAGTGATTCTAGTTACTGCCTCATCATTTTCAAAAAATCTCCTAGAAGTGTTTCCATCGTTTGAGTTACCGTATCCGTGCTTGGGACAGTCTACTTTTAGTCCAACTTGTTTAAAAAAAGCATCTATTTGCTTCTTTCTGATCTTTTCCTTATCCTTTATTGATGTATTTTCATCGAAGTTTTCCTCCTCTTGTGGTAGGGTATACGCCAGTTTTAGCAAAAACTCCATACACCTTATATCCTTGCGTGCAATGGTGACATTCCATATTCGTAATTCTCCTCGTTTGTAGAATCGTTTAAATTACCAAAGTTCTTCTGACTCTTTTTGCAAATCGGGCATGACAATGTTGAGGTTGTTCCTGTCAGTTCGTTTACGACTTTTCCATCAACCATGGTCAGGTGGAACTCATAATTGCATTCAATATATTTTCCTTCTCCTATTTGCAGCTTTGTAGGCTTAATCTTGCTTATTTGTCCTTCAATGTCCTTCACCGTGGTCCTTATGAGTTCTTGCAAACTGAAACATTATTGGTCGGCAATAATGCACTGATGACGGACGTGGATTTTTGCAGTATAGGGAAACATCAGATTTTAGCCGCAAAGGAACAACAGATGCCATAAACATATTTCCGTCCGATATTGTAGCGTCATCGGAAGATATCCTTTGCTTATAAACGCTTTGCCCGGATGATCCATCGCAGCACCATTTGCTGATCAATGTCAGTTTCTCAGGAAGAATTTTCACCTCATTTTCAGGAAGACTCTCCAACAACCGTTTTGCTGTATGGCCCATGAGATCCTGCAGATTGGCTTTCATAGAGACTACCGTAAACTCCGTATGCAGTGCTCGTGAATTTATTTTGGCTTGCGTAATATGCTTGTATCCTGGTAAAACTTCAGCCCCGTGTCGCATCAAGGATGCCCGTTGTATCTCATATTTTTCTTTGGAAAGTTGTGAGTCCATAAACAAGGCCAAGGCTTCTTCGGAACCATACTTTTTAATGTGTGCGTTTGTGGGCGTGGGAATGCTTTCCTTAATCCTTTTTAGTCGCAGTGGGCTTGCATCAGCAACAGATTTTGTAATCTGCGACCTAACTCTTTCACTATCCTTTGTATATTTAATAGACAGCGCGTCCGATAAATGCTTCGTGGTCAAGTCATTGGTGGCATCGGCAAGTTTCCTCTTTCTTGTCAAAATTGAACACTCCTCAATACTTTTTTTTGGCCTTCATTTTTCTCCTCTGGTTGATGTGGTGGGTTTATCTACTGCCAATATATCCAGGATGGTGTCTTTATTAAGCCAGTCCTCGTATTTGGAGTTGAAGTTCTGAATGGTTCGATTAGATTTCACCCATTTTGCCTTAATATTTGCATATATCAGATAAAAATAATTTTTTATAATTTCGCTTCTCTCAATATTTCCGTATAAGCTATCAAGTTCTTCTAAAGCAGCTTCCGTGAAAAACTTTGGTGTGGTTGACCTTCTAAACAGTTCAAATAATTTTAAATTGTTTAACGCCATGGTTTCAGTACTTGTTGCGTCAACTTTCAGTCGTAGACTAATCCAGGCATTATGCTTATTTTGCAATATATAGGCTTATGGTACCATGTCTAAAAATTTAGCTGTTCCCTGCATACATATGGATTTAGGCTGAATTATGCAATTTTGATATTATGCTCATGTCTAAATAAGATTTGTGCCTACCTGGAGGGACCATAAGTCAATATTGTTCTTGACCACTTGTACTCCAAAGTAATTTTTAAGTGAGGAGCGTACCTGCGACTTTCAATGAGTAGTTTTTTGTGCATCGTGTGTCTGTAACAGAATATTGGGAGTAGACTTTGGCAGAGGCTCACAGGTAGACAGCCGACTTAAAATGCAAGTTTCAAACTATTAGATCAAACTACTGTGAGTCAAAACATGTAAGGGATGCACGCCATACAATTTCAAACGGGCACGTACGGGCAGATAAAACCTTTTGAATTATGTAAAGAAATAAGAACTTGTTTTGCAAACATAGAAAAATATAGATTTTTTTTATTTTCCGTCAAAGTTGAAAAATAGTGAAAAAACGGATAGTTTTTAAATAGTGATTTACCAGGAGAAACACAAAGCAAACAGTTAATTTTTATTTTATAATTATACATTTAAAAAATAAGGCGATTCGTTACCTATTTTTCGTGATATTACACCTGAAATCGCAACAAATTGACAAAAAATTGTGTGTTTTTTTGAAAACCGAAAGTCGGTCAACTTTGAACGGTTATATCTTCTAAACTAAAAATGTGATATTATTATTTGAAATCGTTGAAAAGTTTCCTATAACATGGCTTTATTCAAGACTTCGTCGGCGCATATGAAAATTTTGATTTTTGCAACCTCGTTTGCTCTACGGCGGAGTCATTGGTCCATATGTCTTCAAAAAGAACAATGGACAGAATGTTACTGTCAACGGTGAACGGGTCCTCAATTAGCTGGAGTTAATCTTGATGACATGTGTGTCCAACTAGACTGAGACACGTGTCACACACACAGCACACGCTACAGTTAATTTACTCAAAGAAACTTTTGACGAAAGAATAATTTCACGTAATGTCCCTATTACCTGGCCACAAAGATCATGTAATTTAAATCCATTTGATTATTTTCTCAGATAAAAAAAAGACAATTGAACACTAGGGAATCAAGATTCGATGATTCGAAAAATGTATGAAAATTTAAATTCTGGATTGCATCGTGTATGCTTCAGCCGTGTCGGTAACATGGCTCAAATGATGTTTAGACATTAGTGACATCAAATTATATATCCAATAAAGATAGCTTAATTGATATTAAAGATATATTTCTTTGCTTTATTTTAATTTAAAGTTATTTTTAAGATTTATTACAGTATCCTATTTTGGCACACAGATAGTGCTCTCTCTCCATGCCGCCTATTACGCTCACTCTGTGATACATAATAAAACTAATTTTTACAATCCAGTTTTTGTAATGGTATTATTTTGCTATCATTACCAATAGCAATGAAGGAACATGGCGCTTACTTAGTTTTCCATTGCTAGAGCGATTCCCTTTGGGCGTTCATTTGCAGAATGGAAAAAGAGTTTACTTCAATCAACAAAATTTCAATGTTGTCGTGCTAACAATTTTGCTAAAACTTTAAGATATGCTAAAATTCCGCAATACTAAACTTGGAACAGATCGTCCAAAGAGTTAAAGCGGAGGAAAATTGGAACATATGTTAGAAACTGGCCTGGAGTTAAAGCTAGGTACGTCGTAGGACGTATGTACACCGTAAATGTAACAAATTTTGAATGCTATTATCTACGAATGCTCATAAACATTGTAAAAGGACCAACGTATTTTACAGATTTAAAAACCATTAATAGCCGGGAATGCAAAACATTTAGTGAAGCCTGTGAAGTATTTGGGTTGATGGAAAACGACACATACTGGGACCTAGTCATGCAAGAGGTCATGTTATGTTCTTCCCCATGGAAACTGATGGACGTTTTTGAAAATTTAGTTGTTATGTGTGGGTTATCGAAACTAGTGGAACTCTAGCAGGATTCATCGTAAAAAGCAATTAATTAATTCTGATGCTACATTTGGCAATGGCAGCTACAATTTTTATTGCGGATAATATGATATCGATGGTGGGGAAAGATATAGTCCAGTTTATTATTCTGCGCCGAGTTAGATTACAAAATATGACTGATGGGTTGTCAAGATAATTAAACTACAGCCTCACTAATATTAATGCAGAAATCGCGGTAAAGGTGCCCAGATTATACCCCGAAAAAAAATTGTTTTTGAAATGATAATAACACAGATCAGTAGAGATGATGACGCTCTTTTCTTCTTGGATGCTCCTGGTAGCACAGGAAAATCATTTCTTCTAAACGTTTTATTGGCATACATCCGTAAATACTACAACAGTACCATTGCAATCAAGGATTGCGGCAACTCTCCTAATCAGTGGTAGAACTGCACATTCCCTTCTCAAATTACCATTCAATTTGGCCCAGACCGAGGCCCCAACTTACAACATTCGTAAAAATAGCAGTTTGTGAGTTTTTTTTCGACGATGCAAATTACTGATATGGGACGAGTAATCCGCACTTGCGATGCACTTGTGGGCGGACTGATAGTGCCTCATGCAGTAGATTGCCGCCAAAAACTGCCTGACATTCCAAGAAGAACAGCAGCTGATAAAATTTATGCTTGCTTAAAATCATCACTTATCTGGAATCAAATTTATAGATTAAGAATTTCTAAAAATTGGAAATGGTGAAGTGTTTATGTGTAATAACATTTAAACAAGCATTCTGCAATTTAGTATTCCCTGAACAAATACTTCTATCTGAAGTTTATCTTTAAATTAACCGAAATATTTTCGACTAAAGTGACACAAGATGGCGAGTAACTCTAATCTCATCCGATCGACTACTATATATTAACTGCCTCAGAAAAAGGAGATGTTTTCATTCCACGAACATCCGCAGATTTACCAGTCAAGTTAGCATTTGCCATTACACTAAATTAGATCTAAGGAAAATCATTAAAAATTGCCTGTTTACATTTGGAGAAACAATGCTTTTCGCATGGGCAACTATATGCCGCATGCCCACGAGTTGCGAGCGGAATACAATTGCATATATTCACGCAAAACGAAAAAACTGTGAACGTAGTGATTTTTGTCATATTTGATTAAAATTCCATTCAACATTCCATTTAAATTATTTCTTAATTTGCTTCAAATAAAATATTTGTTAGTATTTTAAGATAGGGCACATAAATGTGTTTAATTTCGGGAAAACTGTGAACCGCCGGGTCGAAATAGCTAGTAACTTAATAAAACTAGCTTTTTTTTTAAAAATGTGTAATTATCTGCTGCGAAGGTAACACTCCCTACGTATGTAATATAGATTTTAGCTCCTATTTTAATGCGGAATATATAGAGTATATAATTTAGTAGGTAAAAGCATGTCCATGGCTGTAGACGATACGATATTTAGTATGCCTTATCAAATAATATATATTGTGCGGAATTGTCAGTATCAATTTTTTGCTGGGATATTTGAAGATATTCGCAAAGTTTCATTGTTACGAATAATGCTTTCTAAAGTTTTGACTTTGTTGGTTATCTTTATGATGCTACTAATAAGAGGTTTCTTAAAAGAATTTAATTTTCTACAAGAGAATTTATAACGAGGCAATATAAAATAAAGTTGTAAAACTTTAGAACAATTCGGTTGGCGCAATTGTTTTTGCTTTTATTTATGGCACAGTATAATTTCTACTTTAAAACCGTCACACATACGCATACAACTGTTTGAATAAATAAACCAAGCAAAAGGTCCTTTGTTACATAGGATTTAATTTCCTTTAAATATTTTAAGAGCCAGTTATTTTAAGTCAGATTTCTGTAGACGGAAAATGTTTCAAATATCTTATAGATTAATATTAATAATGAAATTAATGAAATTGTTAATGTTTTTATGTTCCCATTACACGAGTATTTAATAATAATTTTAAAACTGAAAGTTTCATTTTCATTAACAAATATAATATTATTGTTTAACTATTCATGAAATATTTATGTATGTATATAGTTTAAAATAATTGATAAAAAAAGAAGACATTAATAGAATATTTGAAAGTTTTTAACATGTATTTGACAGATGTCAGATATTGCTTTTGAAAAGACTTTAAAATAATCAAATTTAATGAAGCATATAAATGACATTTCTTATCAATCTCCTGCAGTAAACATTACTGAAGAGAATGTTTTTATATTGTTTCTAAACATTAAACAATAAAATGATCTAAGTAAACGACTACATAATGGGCATAATCATTTTGTACTCGTTTATTTATCAAGAACACGATAACATAAATTTCAAATGTTAAATTTTAAATTTTAAACAAGTCATTCGTATTTTTTATCCAGAGTGTAGTACTGATACTTTTTAGCTACCCCCCATTTATTTATTCTTTAATTCTATTAAATCGTTATAAAAATAAACATTTCATTTTTATGGCTTTACATTGTATTTTTCAGCAAAAGGGAAACTTCATAATAGGAAACAACAAAACACAAAAGAAAACGACATTTGTTTCTCATTAACTATTAAAATAAATTTCCTTTGGGCAAATTTTTTCTGGGTATGAAAATTAAAAAAAAATTACACAAGTGTAATAACGATCATAGAAAAACTTTAGAGAAATATATGCGAAAATCGTATTACTTTTACCAGATGCTTATACAACATTTATAGATATCCATGTGCTCCTTTATAAGCTTTGAGATTACACTACTGGATATAAGGGGTAAATTTTTTTTTTTTTTATTTGTGAATTGGGAAAACATAATTCGACTCACATTGTTTTACAAACATCGTGTTCCCTTGATTTAGTACCGATTGATTTCTGGGAAACCACAAAATTCAAAAACCTACTCCGGAGACATCGTATTGAAGTGATAAGTAGATAACAGTCATATCACTGCGCGCTTTGCATTCCGAAAATCGTCTTAAGCAACTTTCTCATGGATCAGCAAAAACGATGGTATAAGCTTTTGTACCAGAGTAAGATTACTTTGGAGGCAATGAAATTAATTAAAAAGAATAAATAAGAAATTTTAATTTTTTAAAGTCAGTTATTATTTTTAAACTCAGGATTATTTAATAAAATGTGAAAATATTTTATTTTATCGATCATATTTATAAATCATATATTTGGATTTTTTTAATGTTTGCGCTGGTATGATCCGTCAATGTAGAGATTCGAAAACAAAATACAAACAAAATAAACAGTTCTGCATTCAGACTTGAAGTCTTCTTTGTCTCCGGTAATATTTAAAGCAATTCACTTTAAACATAAGTCCAAAACCAATTTAGAATAGTTTAATATAGTCGGTTTAATATGCTATTGGATTTTTGTTGCACTATATATACTATGGCAAAAAATACATTGCTATATAATTTGCTTAATGGTGAGTTGAAATGAAATCCCCAGCCGCATTTGCAGCATTTTTTATTGTTGCGAGGCATGCATTGAAACAACTTGTTCTATGTAATTTAAGAGAACGTGGCGTTACTCATTCTTTGAAAATTTTAATTTCAAAAGAAATATATTTTTTTTTTTGTAACGAGCAATAAGTTATTTCTTTTATGGGATCATAAAACATAAGTGTGAATTTGTGCAGTAAAGCAAGAAAAATTTGTATGTTTCATGCCATGTGATGTAGAACGTTGTAAAGTTTATGCTCTTTGAATAAAATTTGCAATCTGCAACACAAATAGAAACACAAATATACTTAAGTAACGAAATGTAATTGGTAAAAATAAAGTCCTATATTATGTGGCTTATGTGTAACGCTAACTACTTGTTATAAGAGCAGTTTCTACTAACGAAAAATAATTTCAACAAAGGCAACCTTGAATTTTCTTAAAAAATAAAATTTTCTTGAACAAAAAGACAAGAACTTTTTTTAAATCTTAATTTTGTAATCATAATGAAAATTTTTTTATTTTTTTTATTGCAGAAAAACAAAACTTTTTTGTTCTCAAAAAAGTTTCAACCTTTTGAATTTTTATTTCTTCATATGAATGACACAGATAATTAATTCCATTTTTTTATTTTCTTATACCGCATTAAATAATAAATTATTATAAGTTCTGATAAAATTAAAAAATATGAAACTCAATTCCAAAGCAACATAATATATTTGATAAAAAGGAATTTATTTTAAAAATTATTCTTGGTTATGCCCACCCAGTAGGAAGTGTTATTGAAAAGCATCAGAAAATGAAAAATTATGAAAACAATCCCAAACATACATAACATACAAACATAAGCGTCCGGGAATCAAATGAAAGCTTAATCTCCGCAATTAGATTCGTATTTGGTGCAAAGCTAGTAACTCGTCCATGTCACTATTGGGCTTCTGGACGTTGGTGAATGCAAATTTGTCGAAGGAAACTATCTGAAGGACGTTAAAACCTAACAAATTTATGGAATTTGTGAAGCAGACACAAATTCCTAAAAGAGGAGGAATTTATTTTGCTATTAACAACAACAATTGGGAAGGGTATTTCTTGCTTTCGTCTACCATACAATCTTAATTTATATTGAATCAAACCAACTTAGGTTATATTTTTCGCTGGAAAAAAGTCGATCGGTATGGGCCTGATGGTTTTCGAGGTTATTGGAGTATATGCGGTTGGAACCATTGCATTTCACAAAACCTAATTTTGGTGGTGTGGGGGTCATTTTTGGTTGAGTGTTGCTAGTACTTCAAAAAGCATTTTGGCGGATGAAGAGCACAGACTCCAAACAACTCCTCGAGGAAAGCCTAATACTATTTGTGGAGAAAAATGTAAGTCCTAGCGCTATAAAAACAACACAGTTTTGTAGAAAATTTTTAGATCAGACACCGCAATTTTAAAGAGGTAATCGACAATTTGTAGACTTGTTTGAAGTATGAAAAAACAAAATGAAGATGTTTGCAATTAGGTAGGAGAGTGTGTACAATGTTTTTTTTTTTTTCAGAAATATTGACATTCGTTTACTTTTCGACAAAAATCCTTTATGACCTTATAATTTTTGAACACTTATATATTTGTGATTGTTAATTAAAAAATTTTGCGTTAGTCGAACATCGTTTTTAATTATTGCTTGCATTCTTCTCTAGGTGGAGAGTTTGTCTAGAATGTATTCTTACATTACAAGTCAGTCGTTCTGGAGATATAGAAAAAAATTTAATGACCTTGTCAAACGCTCCTTATTAAGTTAAATATTTTAATATTATTATATAGTAAATAGGTCCAAAAATAGTCCGAGATAAGGCACCCATTTTTAAAAAACCAAATTTATATTATATTAAATTTAATTATATTGTACTTGTAAGTAATAAGATAGGTTTGAGTGAATATCGGGAGGATGCATTTCATGGGGTTGCTAACTAAAATTGGTCTTTCAAACTTCAGTAATTCACACACATGCACAGAATTATGCTACGAATTGTACACTCAAAATTGTTTGTCATTAAAAATAACTGAATTAAGTAATTTTATTCAAACAAGTAATAAAAAAAATTTTAAGACTTGACTAATACATTTACAGTTAAAGCAAAAGTTTTCTTCATTTCAAAAAACCAGTAAAAAGTGATGTTATTTTAAATATGATTATTTAAAAATTTTTATTTTTTATTTTATTTTATTAAATGAGGCAAATTGCGATACTCTTGGAATTCTAGTAAAACCATTTAGAACTAAAATCAGAAATTACCCCCCGTGTGGCTTAGGCAGAATAACGTAAATACCTCACTCCATATATTCAACAAAAGCCTCACTTTGTTCAAGCAACTTTGGGAAGATTTACCTCTTCACAAATTTATATTTAAATATGGATCCAGATCGGAGAACTTAGTAAGATATAGTGTTACAACTAATCGCGAGGTTATAACAACCTCAAGTCTACCAGCATATAGCTCCATTCTATTTATCTGCAGAACTGATTGCCATATACCAGATAATGAATTATGTTGGCCCCAAGAAGGGAAGTACACAATATACTCTGATTCTCTGTCTGCGCTGAAAGTGATTATGAATATTTCCAATAATAAGCCCTTCGTTTCCTACATAAGAAATACTTTGATACATAGACAAAATCATATAACTCTTGTTTGGACACCGGTTTATTGTAACATTGAAGGAAATGAATACCCTGACGGCGTAGCGAAAAAATAAATATAAGTTTAATATTAGAAAATATTTTAACTGTCAAATAAACAAATTAAATCGAAGTGATATTACAAAGTTTTTAAGGATCCAACTGGGCCACTCCAAATACAGATATGGCCCTTTGATATACATTCCCAACATACCTACATGTAACTGCAACATTATATGTCCTTCACCTCACGAACATATCCTAACCCATTGCCATTAAATAAATAAATGAGGTCAAACAATTATATTTGAACAAAAATAATATCTATTATATTTTCCAGGGCTGCGGTGTCGGGGTCACGAAGCTGTGCATTTTTTAGAAGCTAGAGCCGAAGCCAGAATTAAGAGATTTTCCACTAACATGAAAATTTTCTACAGTAAAGCTCGAGTACTCGAGCTGCTCGATTAGTAAACGAACGAGTAGATCGAGTAGTAAAAACAAAATTTTTTCATGTTTAAAGGCATGCAACGTATCGATATCGTACCAGGAAAATCATTTTAATTTCACTTTAATCAGTCTATCCAACTAGCGTGGGCGAACTACTGCTCGAAAAAGCCCAGCCGACTACTTTCCATACAAATGTATGAAAATATGCACTTCTTAGATATTTGACATCATTTTACAAAAAAAAATGGTTTTTTACATATTAGAGTCGGCTGTATAATAGTCTTCTGAAATATTGAGGCATTCTTATAAAAACTGTGGCATGGGCCTCTTACTACTCAAAAAAGATCAGACACTTTCCACTCAAATGTATGAAAAAAATTTCAACAACACTTGGAGAAGACTGTTATACGTAGAGAATATATTTTCAAAAGTTCAAAATGTTGGCGTGTAGGAACAACTAATCAAAGAAGATCAGAAATTTTGCATAAAGTGTAAGAAAATAAGAAGCAAAAAAAAAATGTTTTTGTACACTATCAGTAATAGACTATATTCATTGATCACTCCTTAAAAATGTTAAACCATGATGATAAAAATTGTGGTACCAGTACAGTACTACTCGACTGATAATGACTTTCTGTACAAAAGTGTGAAAATGTACTCCTATTTGAAATTTGATGGTATTTTCGAGAAAATTTCTCATAAAGACTTTACAAAAGTTCACATTCCCTGGCGCAGTATACATAAAGACAATACGTCCCTCAAGTCTAAAAGCATTCCGCCAAAAATTGCAGCTTTGAGGAACTACTACCCGACAAAACAGATAATAAAAATAATTTTTTTTCCAAAAAAAAAAAAAATAATTTTATATGCATATGTTATATGCATATATTTTCTTCACCTCAGATAATTATATTGGCAGATTAATCATTTAAAAAGCTACGCCATTTCGATTGAAATTGAGATGTAGGCAAGCAACTAATTGAAGAAATTCAGCTACTTTCTATACAGAGCTATGAAAATTTGCTCTAAATTCAAGTTTAATGTAATTTTAGAAAAAAAAAAAAATCCATCACGAATTGCTGAATTTTTTTTACTATTTGCAGTTAAATCACATAATCTTCTTCAAATTTCAAAGTATTCCGACAATATTTTTGCTTTTGGCGAACTAGTACTCGACCGCCTTCCGTACAAATGTATGAAAATATACACTCCATTGAAGTGTGAAAGAAATCTGGCCATACTTGTGGCTCAGACGAACTACTTCTCGAAAAATATGAAACTGTATGCAAATTTGTTCTTATTTCAAGTATAAGATAATTTTAGAGAAAATAATAACAAAGTCAAACCCGTTTGGGTTTTGCTAGTTTAACTGCTGTTCGGATTTTATGACCTCATGTATATTTTGGTTAAAACATAAATTTTACGAAGAACATGCAATTTTTATCATGGCTGTGTTCAGCACGATCGTAGCCAGAAGCTAAGAGTAAACAACTAAGAAAATTATAGTCGGTCTAGACCAGTGGTCGGCATTTCAAATCACAATTGTGCAGAGACCACTTCACACATATACTTATGCTCTTCCATTTAGTCGTCGTTGAGACAGCGATGTATGCACAAGCGGCGGATGCATTTTTATTTTTTTCAGTAATACTTCCCCAACAAACATTTCAAATTGATAAATAATTACGAAAAATAAATTTGGATAAATTCGCATTTCCCGAACTAAGAAAAAATTATTTAAAATGTTTATCGTTTTTTCCTTATATTTACCTCTGTGAACAAATTTTTTCAGACTTAAAATCCATTTCTTCCAAGCAACGCTATAAGATAAGTTCGTCAAATTTAGAACACATTTTATTAATAAGAAATTGTCATAACAGTATAAATACAGAGAATTTGTATGTGTAAATAAATCAGCTTGTTAGTATTAAAAGTTCCGTTTGTATATCAATTTCGTTGTTAATTTCTTTTCTACATTGGAAATGGTAACTTAAAACGCTCGATTTCGTGTTTGCTCACACACACAACCTCATTTTACGCTTTGCCGACCTATGGTCTAGACTGACTATAAGTTTAGAGACCCGATCTCTTTGTTAGGCCCAAGTAATTGGATATAGTTATTATTCCTTCTACACCTCAGTGACAGAGGGTATATACTAGCTTTGACGTTCTGTTTGTAACGCATCGAAATAAATACCGGAGACCCGAAAACCATATATTTTCTTGATCATTATAACAAGGCACTTTTATTAAGCAATGACCGTCTGTCCGTCTGTCTATGCAAATCACAATCACGCCGTCAATATCTCAGCTAGACCGTTCGTTTTTGTATAAAATCGTTTACTAGCATCCCAAAGGAGTTGCTTTTTGAAATCGTCAAATTAAAAATTAAAAATCAAAAATTAAAAATTTAAATTTAAAAATTAAAAATTAAAAATTAAAAATTAAAAAATAAATATTAAAAATTAAAAATTAAAAATTAAAAATTAAAAATTAAAAATTAAAAATTAAAAATTAAAAATTAAAAATTAAAAATTAAAAATTCAAAATTCAAAACTAAAAATTAAAAATTAAAAATTAAAAATTAAAAATTAAAAATTAAAAATTAAAAATTAAAAATTAAAAATTAAAAATTAAAAATTAAAAATTAAAAATTAAAAATTAAAAATTAAAAATTAAAAATTAAAAATTAAAAATTAAAAATTAAAAATTAAAAATTAAAAATTAAAAATTAAAAATTAAAAATTAAAAATCAAAAATTAAAATTTAAAATTTTAAGATTAAAAATTAAAAATTAAAAATTAAAAATTAAAAATTAAAAATTAAAAATAAAAAATTAAAAATTTAAAATTAAAAATTAAAAATTAAAAATTAAAAATTAAAAATTAAAAATTAAAAATTAAAAATTAAAAATTAAAAATTAAAAATTAAAAATTAAAAATTAAAAATTAAAAATTAAAAATTAAAAATTAAAAATTAAAAATTAAAAATTAAAAATTAAAAATTAAAAATTAAAAATTAAAAATTAAAAATTAAAAATTAAAAATTAAAAATTAAAAATTAAAAATTAAAAATTAAAAATTAAAAATTAAAAATTAAAAATTAAAAATTAAAAATTAAAAATTAAAAATTAAAAATTAAAAATTAAAAATTAAAAATTAAAAATTAAAAATTAAAAATTAAAAATTAAAAATTAAAAATTAAAAATTAAAAATTAAAAATTAAAAATTAAAAATTAAAAATTAAAAATTAAAAATTAAAAATTAAAAATTAAAAATTAAAAATTAAAAATTAAAAATTAAAAATTAAAAATTAAAAATTAAAAATTAAAAATTAAAAATTAAAAATTAAAAATTAAAAATTAAAAATTAAAAATTAAAAATTAAAAATTAAAAATTAAAAATTAAAAATTAAAAATTAAAAATTAAAAATTAAAAATTAAAAATTAAAAATTAAAAATTAAAAATTAAAAATTAAAAATTAAAAATTAAAAATTAAAAATTAAAAATTAAAAATTAAAAATTAAAAATTAAAAATTAAAAATTAAAAATTAAAAATTAAAAATTAAAAATTAAAAATAAAAAATTAAAAATTAAAAATTAAAAATTAAAAATTTAAAATTAAAAATTAAAAATTAAAAATTAAAAATTAAAAATTACAAATTAAAAATTAAAAATTAAAAATTAAAAATTAAAAATTAAAAATTAAAAATTAAAAATTAAAAATTAAAAATTAAAAGTTAAAAATTAAAAATTAAAAATTAAAAATTAAAAATTAAAAATTAAAAATTAAAAATTAAAAATTAAAAATTAAAAATTAAAAATTAAAAATTAAAAATTAAAAATTAAAAATTAAAAATTAAAAATTAAAAATTAAAAATTAAAAATTAAAAATTAAAAATTAAAAATTAAAAATTAAAAATTTAAATTAAAAATTAAAAATTAAAAATTAAAAATTAAAAATAAAAAATTAAAAATTAAAAATTAAAAATTAAAAATTAAAAATTAAAAATTAAAAATTAAAAATTAAAAATTAAAAATTAAAAATTAAAAATTAATTAATTTATTGACATGTATCTATAGCTGAAACATATAATATAGGTTTAAAGTATCGCCGTAATTAAAACTTAAATCTTAAATGGAGATGCTATTCAAGGTGTTTCCGCTTTGAAACGACTTGACCCAGAATTAAATCTATACATATTTTGTAATATACATTTACACTGAACTAAAACTATCAATTTTCGATTTACAACCCATTAATTTTTAACCCTTGAAATCCCAATTTTTATACTACTGAAAATTTTAAATCTTCAATGATCATTTTAACAAATATAACAAATCATTTTAACAAATTGAAAAATCGTCGAAATTAAAATAAGTTGTCAAAATTAGCAGCATTGCTAACGACAATAGCACTACATATGCAGATTTCGTGTTACATATGGAATAAGATGAACGCAAAAAATGCATCAAAAAACTAATATCTATTCAAATTCTTCTTTAAATTCCCTTTGTTGGTCAATGAAAAAATTCTTCAAAAAAAAGTAATGAAGGAAATTTTAAACATTTTTATTTTTCTCATTTAACGTCGTCCGATATGCATACATACTTTTTTTATCAAACTAAACTTTACCGTTTGTCCGTTTTGTTTTTCATCTCAAAATTTTTTGAATTGTTAGGAGTGCTTTCGCTCAGGTTCTCTGATGGCCAGCGCTTACCAAAGAGTATGCTATCTTTGATAAATATTTGAGAAAAAAGAGATCTTCAATGTGGATTTTGTTGTTGTCCAACGTATGATTTCGTTTATAGCTCTGTATTGAAAAGCCCTTGAAAAAATAGTGCAACATTAAGTTTAAAATTTAAATTGTTGTAACTTTGCATAATTAAATTACATTGTAATTTCAGAAGAGAGGTGGGAAAATATTTTTTTTCACTCATAATATTAATTTTTGCATAATTTGCTTTAAAAAAAATTTAGACAAACATAAATTACGTAAATAGGTATATTTAAGATTTTAATTTGAATAATTTATTGAATTTATCATAGAAGAATTAAAGGCGATTTGGAATAATAATTTTGTTTTTTAAGTTAAACTAATACGCCCTTATTTTTTTTTTTTTTTTTTTGGATTTATAGATAACTGGAAAAAATGTTCGCTTTTTACAGTTTACATTTATGATGACATATGAAATATTTTTTTCTCATTTTGTAGGTGTATTGGTGTTTGCACTTCCTTAAGGGGTGGTAGGTGTTAAAAACTTTTTTTTCATTTCTCTTAATGCACAATATGTCGAGAGTGTTGTGTCAAAATTTTAAGTAAATCAGAGAAAAACTTAAGAAGATATAGCGTTTCCAGCGACCGCCTCATACGGTATATAGTTAGTATATAAATGATAGTATATAAATTCGAAGTCCGTCAACATCATAACTGAAAACCTACTTGACCGATTCTTTTGCAATTTTAGACACTATACCGACACATAAATCATCAGGTTTTTTTTTTAATTCCATTTTCTTTCCCATTTTTTAACAACAAATTCCCGAAATTGTATAGCAAAAATCGCTTTTCACTTCAAAATGCTGCAAAAAAAAAAAAAAAAAAAAAAAAAAATTTAAAAAACTCTTCGTCGCTACCAAAGAAACATGTCAACTTTGAAAAGCGTTTCAATTTTTTTATTTCACATGATCCGGTAACGAGTTATGATGTTCACCGCAAAACAACAACGCCTTCGGAGATTCGCTGTCACAGACTTATTTATTAAAATTTTTAATTGAAATTTTTTCAAAGATTCTTCAAATATAATGCTGTAACGTATATATGAAATAAATAATCCAACATTATTCATATATTCAAAAAAGAATTATGAAAATACGACTTTTTTGACTTTTAAAACCTTACCCCCCTTAAGAAACCTTTAGGAACCTTGCTCTAAAACGTTTTTTTTTTTTCTATGCTATTCTATTTTTCTACAATAAAATGGTGTAAGGTTTTAGCGAACTCGGCGGGACCGGCTAAATTAGTTCCTTATAGACTAAGTTCGTTATAACCGTAGTATTTTTTTGATATGTCCGAAAGGTTTAAAAAGTTTTTTTAGTTGATTAAGTTTTTTTATTTCGATGCATTTTATAAAGTTATAAAACATAAATTAAATTACTAAAAAGATACATATTAATTGTTTGTCTTAATAAGACTAAATTTACCGAGTTTCCATCAAAATAAAATATTTTTTTAAAATCATATAATATGAAAAACTCCTTATGTATAGAAGCAGAAAGTACAAAGCAAAGGTTGGCTACTGGCAAACTTTTACGAAAATATAAATATGTACATAAAAGGACCTTTTACAAAACTTCATTTGGAAATCGAAGTTTTTGTTTTGTATTAAAATTAAATCAAAATAAAATTAAATTAAATTGAAATTAATTTTTTTTAAATATATAAAATATACGAAAATTATGAAATGGAAAAATAAATTTGTTTGTTAATGTCAAAAGTTTAGTATAACCACTGTTCGCTATAAGAGAAGCAATTTGTATGAAAAATGTGATTAAAATTCTTGGGACCGAAGAAATTCTTCGCTATAAACAAAAATTTATTACAACCAGGGTTCGTTATAAGCGAACTCCATTATATTAAATTTTAATAATTTTGGGAAACTCCAATTTCCTCACTTTACCCGGCCATCCCATGTTCAAGTCAAAATGATCACACATCCAATAGTCAAAAAATTGTTAAGCAACTGTCCCATTGAAAAATTGAAAGAGAGAATTGAAACGTATGATTGTTTAATAAAAAAGAGTAAAAACGTGTGAGTGCATTAAAACCTGAAAGCCAAAAATTTAACGTGTGAAGACCGGGTAATATCTTAAATATATTTACGCTGATCCGTGACTCAGTGACTGACAAATTCTGTAACGCTGATCAAAATGATACGATTCTAATTCTTAGGATTGATCTCGCGCCAACCGACACCACATTACCTTTCATATTAAAACGCCGCCAGTTTCCAGCAATTCCTGCATACGCAATTAACATAAACAAGGCTCAAGGCCAGTCATTTGATTTGGCATTAATTTGGAGAGCGCGGTATTTTCACACGGCCAATTGTATGTGGCTTTGTCACGATCAAAAGTTGCAAGCCAAGTTAAGATACGTATTCAATCGAACCCACAGCAAGGAAAACTATTAAATGACCAACGATATTTCACACGAAATATAGTTTTTCAAGAGATTCTAAATTGAAAAACTTTTTTGCCAATATTTCTTATCTGTTTTGATACTTATGTATATAATTTCTACAGACACAATCTTTTTTCACATGTACATATGGAACAATATAATTTCTACAGACACAATCTTTTTTCACATGTACATATGGAACAATATAATTTTCAATTTACTACTATATTAAAAGAAATATAATTTATTATAAATTGTTCGTGTATTTAAATTTAAACTGTTTGTTTTATTCATAGTTTTTAAACGGGCGCCTAGGCGCCACACAATTAACTAGTTAAAAATTAAAAATTAAAAATTAAAAATTAAAAATTAAAAATTAAAAATTAAAAATTAAATATTAAATATTAAAAATTAAAAATTAAAAATTAAAAATTAAAAATTAAAAATTAAAAATTAAAAATTAAAAATTAAAAATTAAAAATTAAAAATTAAAAATTAAAAATTAAAAATTAAAAATTAAAAATTAAAAATTAAAAATTAAAAATTAAAAATTAAAAATTAAAAATTAAAAATTAAAAATTAAAAATTAAAAATTAAAAATTAAAAATTAAAAATTAAAAATTAAAAATTAAAAATTAAAAATTAAAAATTAAAAATTAAAAATTAAAAATTAAAAATTAAAAATTAAAAATTAAAAATTTTTTTAAAAATTAAAAATTAAAAATTAAAATCTTATAGTGTTCAAGCTTTGGGTGTTATAACGCTGGCTGCGTTATATAATGTATTTCAGTAGGGGTTTTCTACTCTAGTAAAAGAAAATTAATGTAATTTTTCAAATAGTAACGAATTCGTTCTATAGAAGACACGAGCATTGTTTTTTATAACAAGGAATTATAATAGAAACAGTTTTAAAGTGGTAGCCATACCCAATATGATTGTAATATTGAGTTTAAGATGCAGGTGGGGGGCTTCAAAGATTCGGCCCAGCCGAATTTAATGCTCTTATTTTTATATTTTTGTTTTTTGATAGATTTAAGTGAAGATAGGGAAGTGAAGATGGGACTTATGCTAAGAATTGCCATATAGGGTTTATTTTTGCACTATTGATTAACGGGTGTAATAAACACGCACAACCCCAATTAGACCGAGATCTATATGATAATTTGGATCTTATGTCAATTTAAGTCGATTTCATAGGGGTTATTCATATGAGAACTAGGTCTGAATATGCGTCGATTTCCACCACTTTCATGCCATGGTCGATGGAAGCATATATACGAAATTTCATAAAAAATATATTCATATTCGTGACCTCTAGTTTGATTACAAGGTTTACCTGAACACTCAAACAAACGGACGAACGGTAGTTAAAAAGTCATTACATCCTGACCACATATTTGTATAGGGTACAAAAAATTAAAGTATACATTTGTTATACTAAATATTAATACTTATCGTTCTACAAGCTTTCAAACATGAGAAATGTTAGTTTTTACCACTCGTTTTTCGAAAATGGTGAAAATTATTAAATTATTATTATTATTACTACCACGAAGCTGCAGCACCAAAAAAGTCTTGTAAGACCAATTTTGCCATAGTTCAAATATAAATCTGCTTCCCGATCTTTATTTAAATGTATAAAAAAACAAGTAAGAAAATTATAGTCGGTCTAGACCGACTATACGATACCCTATACCATGCGTTTAGAAACCCTATTCTCAAGCATAAACCAAATTTGAGTGGGATTTTTATTAATTTTTTCGGCTGCAGATATGAAAAAGTTCATATCGGATGCTATATCTATATGGGGACTAGGCCCAAAAATGGACCGATCCTGACCATGTTTGGTAAAGTCTCTTGTATTTTGCAAAAATATATACAAACTAAATTTTAGAAGAATCAGTTCAATATCTTTGTTTTTTGATAGATTTGTGTGAAGATCAGGAAGCAGCTCTATATGGGGCCTATGACTAAGAGTTGTCCAATAGGTATCATTTTTGGACTACTGATTAATGGATGTAATATGTACATACAAACCCAATTTGACTTAGATTTGTATGATAATTTGGATCTTATAGCAATATATCTTGATTTCATAGGGGTCATTTGTATGGGGGCTAGGTCTGAACATAGACCGATTCTCACCAATTTCAACTCCGTTCATGCCATAGCCGATAAAAGATTAAATACCAAATTTCATCAAAATATATTTATATTTGCGACCTTCAGTTTGATTACAAGCTTTACATGGACACACAGACGGACGGACGGACGGACATCATTAAATCGAATCAGATAGTGATTCTGATTCGATCGGTATAATTAAAGATGGGTCTAGGTCAAATATTTTTGGTTGTTACAAACAGCAGCACAAACATGACAGCATGACTGCATGACACGACTCACACGAGATCTGTCAAAAAAAAGGCTATTGAAAAAAGTATCTCTACTTGGATCACCCTTTATAACAAATATGTACTTTTCGGTATGATAGAAGTACCAGGAATATCATCTTTAAATTTCACTTTAATGGAACTATCCTACTACTAATGCTCGACCAATCTCCATACAAATATATGAAAATATGCACTTCATAGATATTTAACATCATTTTGTAAAAAAATTTCCAAAAATGCATGATATGGTTTTATAAGTTTTCCAGTACGTTATAGATTAGTGTTCTGAAATATTGAAGTATTCTTATAAAGGAGAAGAGACACGAAACACGATACGATCCTCTTTTTCGATTGTCAAATCATATAAGATTCGATGCGAACAAATCTTAGTGCTTAGTGTAGTTCATTGATATCGAAAGAAGTTTAAAATCGTTAAACAAAAAATCTTCACTGTTTAATTCCATTTTTAGGCAGATATTAATTTTTCAAGTCACTGCAACCAACCTAAATAAACAGTACATGCAGCAAATTGTTCAGAGAATAGTTCCATTAAAAATGTAAAACTATACGATGCTCATGTCAAATTTGACGGATATAAAGAGACACATTTGCAACCACAACATTTTTAAATAAGTAATAAATTATTTTTCAAAAACAAGGAGATTGCTACACGAGTCTAAAAATAAAACAACTCTCTAGAGATATAATTTATGAAAAATTTTATTCAATACTCAATCATTTAAATCGATAAATTTAAACAAGAAACCTTTTATTCAAGTTCATCTCACACTAATACACAGCCAATTCAATTTAATATAACTTTCCAAAACTACTTAAATATTACTTTTCTCCATTCATAGGCAAACTTTGAATTAATAATAGCATTAGGATATGAAGGGGAAATAAAATAAACAAAATTACTTTTATTGTTCTATGCCCAAAAGCAAAAAAAAATTAATAGAAAATACAACGTAAAAAATATATATAAAGTAGGAGTTTGGCCACAAAAAAGGGAAAAGATATACAATACTTATATATGTATATCAACGTTAATATATGTATGTGTGTGTGTGTATTAGATACTAATCCTTATTTCATATTTCCTAGATATCTATAAGCTGTTTATTGTAGAGCATTTGGCACGACCTTGACACCACTTAAAGGAAAGAATTGAACCGTCTTCTGTAATTGCACGAAATTAATACCTAGTGACCCTTAAGAACCAAAAATTTGATGTTGATTTGGTCAAGTTTTTTATTGGAATTGAAGTAGTTCTTTAAAAAAATGTATAAAGGCATTTCAGCTCAGATGGTTTTTTTTAGTTAAAAATAAAAAAGTTATATAAAAAATTATTAAATATTTTCAATAAAATTCAACTTGTTCCAACAAAAAGTTGGCCAAACTGTATCCAATGTTATTAGAAAGTATCAGGAGAATTCGGACATTGTTAGAATACGTGGTTCGGGAAGGAAGAAACGTTCACATGACATTTGTAAGGCCAAGAAAATAGCAAGCATATCGAAAAGAGCGCGCAAAATATTTGGTAGAAAAGCAATCCGTTAACTCATTTGGTGCGAAAAATTAAAGTTCCAGAAAGGAACGCTGCAAACAATTTAACATACAAAACCAGTATGTTTTTTTAGTTACAAAAATAACCAATTCTCATAACAATATGGCAACATCAAAAATGAAAATGCAACGAAAATAACAACTGTGTTTTTTACTGACAGAAACGTCTACAAAAATACAACGTGAGGTTGTAACTAAGTACAATCGTAGCTAAAACTTTATTTAATTTTTATACATACATATTGTAAATATCGTATTTTTTGAATCATAATTAAAAACTGTTGTTGGTTTTTTCTTTTTGAAACATCCAACAAATTTAAAAGAAAAGAAAGTTACAACTGAGAATTTTCGTTTTACTTTTCGGTTGAACAGATCTCAAAATTTAATATGATGAAGAATACATTTAAAGCTTAATTTAAAGTTTTTCCTTCGGAACTTTAATGCGAAAACGCAAAATACAAGTAATCAAGTTTCATATCTTCTTCTTTTATCGACCGGATATTGTTTCACAAATTTGTTTAGTTTAATGACTGATAACAACGAAGGTCTGTTAAAAAAAATCATACAGATGTAAGAGGAGAAAAAAATAAACCCAATGATGCATCACAATCTAACATGTATACAAATGAAATAAATGAATATAAATTTTAAGTCGATTTCTTTACATCCTATACCACTATGTGGTCAGTGTATAATGTGATTGTGCTGATATTCGTATCTACTAAAACTATTTTATTTCGATTCTAGTGTTATTATACCAATCGAGTCGGAACCCTTTTCTGAATGATACAAATATTCCCTAAGAGCTTGATGTAAATTGGTCCTAGATACAGATTTTTTATCACTTAGATTTTCTTTATGAATTTTTTTTTCATTGAATGCTTTATACAGTACGGATGGACCTAAAACCCATATAAATAATTCGTAGTATAGGGAATCGCATAGTCGTCCTTGAACGAATAACAAGTAAGAAATTTATAGTCGGAACTTTTTTACATGTGCTTTGTTTAAGTGGCGTTAAAAATATATAAAGAATTGCATCATAAATTACAAACATTCTTATAAGTACAAACGGTAGTAGTACGAGTACAACTAGACAACCATGTATATATATACTAATACGAGTATCTATATAAGGGTGGGACTTTATTATATGAAGTACTTTAGTTCATAAAATTTGAACACAGTAAATGGATAGCAATTCTTTCACTTTCTTTGTAATGTATTGAAATCCTTTTTCGCTATCTAAAAATAGTTGCTGCACTAATGAATACATTTAAGAACTTTTATATATCCATTACTGAAAGCAAGAAAAAATTTATGACAGTCTCAGTACGAGTACGTAGGCGTGAATTTTATAGTAAATCACAGTTTTTAACTAAAGCAGCAATACATCAAAAGTGAGTCCAATTTCAACAGAGTGCAGTATGGGCTGGTAACCAATTTGTGCCGGTTAAAATTTAACCAATTTGTTTTGGTCTAAAGAAGTGGCAGGCGGATTAATAAATAACCTTTATAGTTTATTTTATAAATTGTGGTTAGTGATTTATGACTTCTTGCAGATATTTGTTAATAATAAAACTACCGTAAATCATCTATAATATTAATAGGCAAGCCGATTTATTGTAACCGATATAAAAATTTTAGTTATAAACCGATTTTGACCAAAAGCACCTTCTTTGAAAGGTGTATCTTTTTAGCTGTCCACCATATTTACAGATTTGTACCGTCTGGAACATTTTTTTGGAGTAGCGCTCATACAAGTTTACTACTAATGCATACATAAAGCATATACTGTGTTTGTGTTTATTATAAATATCCGAAGCCCTGATTTATTAGCACACCTTTAGGCTTTTTTAAATTATTTATTAACAACCCGATATTCTATGTGTTCAACAAATACATATTTATAATGAAATTTAATGAATTTTGTTTATTTTTATAAGAAAATTGTGAATTGCCTAAACTTGATTAGCATACCTTTAGGCTCTTACAAAATTATTTATTAAAAGAGGAAATAAAATTTCCAAGAATTTGCACCCGTACTTTGCGGGCTGGGGTCTGCTAGTTTAAATAAACATTTGAAACTAGCTAATATTTAAGCAGTCAATATTCAGATATTTGAAGCCCCGCACAGCATCAGTGGCTGCAAAATATTTCAACGTAAAAAAAATCAAAATTAAATCTTTCACCTGCAAAAAATTAGAAAACACATTTATTGAACCCTTCGTCTAGTTCAAGCGTCCTTTACTCTTATAACAATATATTATTTTTAATGGAAAAGGATTGCGTACATAAAAATTGAAACATAAATAAACGTTAATAACTTTTAACGGAAATAGCCGAATTTAATACAAATTAAAACTAATTATGGAATATTATTTAAATAGCAGGTTATACGAGTATATTAATTATTAATAATTAATAATTAATAATTAATAATTAATAATTAATAATTAATAATTAATAATTAATAATTAATAATTAATAATTAATAATTAATAATTAATAATTAATAATTAATAATTAATAATTAATAATTAATAATTAATAATTAATAATTAATAATTAATAATTAATAATTAATAATTAATAATTAATAATTAATAATTAATAATTAATAATTAATAATTAATAATTAATAATTAATAATTAATAATTAATAATTAATAATTAATAATTAATAATTAATAATTAATAATTAATAATTAATAATTAATAATTAATAATTAATAATTAATAATTAATAATTAATAATTAATAATTAATAATTAATAATTAATAATTAATAATTAATAATTAATAATTAATAATTAATAATTAATAATTAATAATTAATAATTAATAATTAATAATTAATAATTAATAATTAATAATTAATAATTAATAATTAATAATTAATAATTAATAATTAATAATTAATAATTAATAATTAATAATTAATAATTAATAATTAATAATTAATAATTAATAATTAATAATTAATAATTAATAATTAATAATTAATAATTAATAATTAATAATTAATAATTAATAATTAATAATTAATAATTAATAATTAATAATTAATAATTAATAATTAATAATTAATAATTAATAATTAATAATTAATAATTAATAATTAATAATTAATAATTAATAATTAATAATTAATAATTAATAATTAATAATTAATAATTAATAATTAATAATTAATAATTAATAATTAATAATTAATAATTAATAATTAATAATTAATAATTAATAATTAATAATTAATAATTAATAATTAATAATTAATAATTAATAATTAATAATTAATAATTAATAATTAATAATTAATAATTAATAATTAATAATTAATAATTAATAATTAATAATTAATAATTAATAATTAATAATTAATAATTAATAATTAATAATTAATAATTAATAATTAATAATTAATAATTAATAATTAATAATTAATAATTAATAATTAATAATTAATAATTAATAACTAATAATTAATAATTAATAATTAATAATTAATAATTAATAATTAATAATTAATAATTAATAATTAATAATTAATAATTAATAATTAATAATTATGAATAATTTTTTACTGGTTTCAAAAGTAGAATTTGAACTATTTCCATAGGTACGGCAAAGTGGAAATATAAATAAAATAAAAATGTATAAAAAAATATCAAATATCTGGTTTTTCGACAAAAAAATTATATAAATATTTCTTTTAGTCCTAGATTAAACAACTAACTTTTGTGTTTTCAATTAAGGTAATGTGGAACAACATGTGACAAATTCAAATTAATCATTCTAATAAACGGGTGCCATTATGTTGTGACGAGACATCTAATATCCTACTTAATAGGTACGACATCAATTTTTACATTTCTTTTATTTTTCTTCTACTAAAAGGTTGGGTAATGTATTACGAATAAATATATTATTTGAAATTAACAAAAACGCTTAAAGAAAAACAAAACGAAAATTTGTCTAAGATATAAAAAATAATAAATTACGTAAGTAGTTAAATAACAAATAATAAAAAGTAATTTCGGAAAAGATTCAGTATCCCATCGAACTGAGTGGCGTCCAGTGTAAACAAAAAAAATGAATATGAACCAAATTTTATACGGGAGTATTTAATATATTGTGAATAGTCGAAAATTTTTTCAATCAATATCATAAGTATATGCGGCGATCGGGTTTTTCCATCTCATACTCTATATTTTGGGATAAGATCTTGAAGTATTTTTGGAAACGTATTTGTTGCCATGTTTTTGAAAGTAATGTTTTTTTTTTCATTCATTTCGTTATGCTTTAACATTTTTTTTGAAAAATAGCCAGATTTTTATATCCTAAATCATGAAAACCTAAGTTTTTAGAGGACAATCCAAATGTTTTTGAAACAATTTAAATTGGAAATACCTGGAAAAATACAATCGTGACCAAAATCTAACAAATTTTTTAAAGAATATATATGTAAATATGTATATAGCAAATTCAACTTAAACTTATGTATAAATATATTTTCATGTAAAAATTCCTCACACCACCAGCTGCTTGTGCATGGTGCCAAATTGAATTTATTTTGCCATAAGCTTTCGATTAAGTATGTTTCTATAATTCTGCAAGGAACTGGAAAATTACAATTTTCAGTTTGATCCCTCTAGTTTCTACCGCAGCTAATGGATTTATTTTTTTTAGCGTATAAACTGTGGACTCTAGTAAAATTTTATTTAGTATAATAATTGCAAAGCCATTGAATATATCGTAAAATATTTTAACCTCAATATCTTTAATGATATGAAGAAGTATGTTTAATATATTAAAAATTAATATATTAATACCTACTTGTTTCTATTTATCAATTTAAATCGATAAATTGTTATTCAATTACATAGTATACTAGCCACTTTGGGGGTGAAAGTAGTTGGCCAGCATAGTAAATCCTCCAAAAGGAAAATTTAAATTTTTGCCCCTATTTTATCAATTTTTTTAATAATATAACATATTCAGGGCGTATGATTATTATTTAATAGTAGAGTAGAAGAGCTGAGGTGTGTACGGATGAGCGATGTACATAAAAGTATAAATATTATATGTTTAATTCTTTAGCTACATGAGAATTTACCAATGGTTTTTCAGTTAGAGCTGAAAAACCTGAAAGCGCTAAACCGTTTGGAGGTTTTACTTAACTGGCCTAGGACTTTGACCCTAACTGTGTCAATCGTATAATCGTCTGCTGAGCCTTAGAAAGGCTTTTTTGAAGAATAACTTATTAAACAAAGCAGATTTTGTAAAAAAAAAAAAAAACTAAACTGTTTTGAAAATTAGACACTTCATGCAATATAATTATTACAATTTCAATTCAATTCCTTGAGTACGGCAATGGTAATTTATTTAAAATTTTATAAAGAAATACATCAATTCTTAGTTTATCGACAAAATATAAGTAAATAATTTTCTAATTCTAGTTTCACCAATTACCTTTAGTATTTTAAACTAAGAAAATGTGGAATAAAAAGTGATGAATTTAAATTAAATATTCTGATATGCGGTTGACATGAAGTTATGATGTGATATAGCATATCCTACTAAATACGACATAAAATTTTCTCGTTTTTTTATTTTTTCTAATAAAAGGCTGGGTAATGTATTGTGAATAAAACCATTATTTAAAATGACCAACAACGATTATAAAACACAGAATACAGAGACGTCTTAGATAAAAAATAATAAATTACGTAAGTAATTAAAATAAAACGTTGAATAAAAATTATCAAG